>OX104113.1:98465472-99065472 GCA_944474755.1 Limnoperna fortunei | reverse complement strand
ACTGGGTTTTAGGAAATTATAAATGTAAACTCCGGCGACTCCCTCACAAACTTGACATAAAGTCCTTCGGACTTTATTTAGCTTGTGAGTGAGTCGCCGGAGTTTACACATTGATAATTTCCTAAAACCCGGTGTTTAATCCTATAATAAATTCATAAACATTAGTAAATATCATTTCATTTTCGTCTTGTGAAAGTTCATTGCTGCCATTTAATAAGAGATTTAAGTTGACTGCTTTATTGTTTGGTAACAAGTTTAAGCCGATAAATAAGTCTCTTCTCAGATCCGTATACTCTGTACATTCAAAGGAAAAATTATACTGGGTTTCATGGCTGTTGCCACATTTACAGGAAGGGTTTGATATAATGTTAACAGTGTACAAATCATAGTTTAAGAAGGACGCATTACATCTCATATGAGTTAGTATAATATTTAATTTTCTTGGGTCAAAATAGTAATGAGGAGTTACATTGTTATTAACACTGTTACATTTAAGAATCGATTTAAATTTTGAAACTGAATCTACATTTCAGATGGAGGAGTCTAGTTTGTTCCATTCAAGTATTGTAGAGGGAATAAAGGAATCAATAGTAAGATAGAGATAATCTACAGAATGGTACAATAATGTCTTCTCCGTTTCTAAGAGAATAGTCAATTATACTTTGAATTGAGGGGGGAATAAGTTCACATAAGTATGGAGTGGCAATCTTTTGGGTAATAGTGTATAACATTTGAAGTTTTCTTCTGTTCCTTCTATCTTGAAAGGTCTCCCACCCTAGTTCATAATAATAGGGGTAACCCTGTAACAATTCTAGCTTCCTCTAATTGAATTCGTTTTAGTTTATTTGTATAAATTGTACCATAATTGTACCACAAAAAAGTCTTTAGAACTGAGGAAAGTAGACTATCATAAGAATTTATTCTCTAATTTTGTATATTTATATACTGTATTCTTTAAATTTATGTTAATTTTATGTTAATCAACCCTTTAGGGTACAAAATGCATTGAATAAATCATATAATTAAAAGGACTTAGAAATTATGTAATCTCGATGAAAATACATTTCAAATGAAATGTACTCAGGTTTGTAAATAAATTATGCAACATATCAAAATATTATTTATTTTGCGTTCGATAACTATCGTATTCAATATACCACTAAAGTCCTTTTATGAATGACGACGCTCATATATCATTAAACGAAGGGTTGGTAGGAAGCACAATTTTGGATAAAATTGGCAATACTAGTAAATTTTACACGAGGGAATATATGTAGTACTCTTTGGTCTGACTTTTCTGCCACTTAGGTTTATTGGAAGTGACATTTATTCGTCATTATTCCAGATTTGTTTGAAATTATGTACAAGTCCATACTTAATTTTGGTATGCAGTAATTTAACTTTAGAGTGGGTTTTACATGTATAGATGGAGTTTAAAGTAACAGAGTAATGTTTTTTTAACATTTGCCCATCAGTATTGCAGATATATTGAGGACGAGACAATCAATAAATTGCAGGTGACAAGGGATAGACAACAATTAATTTTGACTGCCATTAAAAAGTAAAGGGAAAGGTATGGATAGAAGATTTATCCCTTTTGTAGTCCATACAGTGAGCCTACCTTTCGACATCTACTAAAGGCGTCGTTTTAGGCTTTCTGTATCATATTCATACGATCCAACAAGATGACATCTTCTATCTGCCGCCTTAGGACGTGCCGCCAACTGTGTAAGTTGAAATTAAAGAATCAACACCTGTTATTTTAATCGTAAAAGATGTGTGTGTGTGTTTGTTTGTTCGTTTGAATGGTGTTTAACGCCACTTTCAGCAATTTTTCAACTTATCCTGGCATCCAGTTTTTATTGGGGAGGAAGCCGGAGTACACAGAGAAAACCTCCGACCTACTGTAGGAAAACTGGCAGTCATTGTGATTAAGATTGAAGTCGAGTACAACCTGCTCGCTGTGAGACCTGAAACTCGCGTCTGGCGTAGTAAATTCGATTAACCTTGGTTTCTTTAATGGTATTTTATTTGCAACCACTGGGTCGATGCCTCTGCTGGTGGACGATTAGTCCCTGAGGGTATCACCAGCCCAATAGTCACACTTTGGTGTTGACAGGAATATCTTTCATTCTTTCTATGAGTTGTCATTGTCTATACTTACTGCCCTGAAGTTTCGAACATTATTTTTAATTCTAAGGCTTTCCTATTTTTCAGGTGTGGATAGCCTTAGTTAGATTTGGTATAACGTTTTGGAATTTTAGTGATGAGAGCTCTACATCTTAATCCTTTGGATTTAAATATTGTTTGGCATTGAGCGCCGCTTATAAGTCTTGAAGAGACGAAACGACCGTCTGGCGTAGTAAATTCTATTAACCTTGGTATTTTATTTTATTCGAACCCACAACCACAATGTTGACAGACCACGTGAGAATCAGAAAAGAACCACCACGTTATGTCATACCAATGCTTAAAGGACACACAATTCTGCAGAACTGTGTTTATTGCCAGTGGTAACTGTGCAGACTGGACAGAAGATATGAAATAAAGTTCTGAATACTCCTACTCTGACAAATTCAAAGAAAATTACTTTAAAGGTGCAGTCACACTACACCGCATAGCGTTAACGGACGCCAAACGCAAAGAAAAATGCGGCTGAAAGTTATCCGGTGATGAAAAGCATTTCCCGCTGCTGCTCTCATGATCGCTGTACGGGGCGCATAAAACGTGCAAAACGCACAATGACCGGACGATCAACGCACATATACCGATGAACGACGTTCAGTTAACGGACTACCAGTAACGGATTTGTACCGCACAAAACGTACACGCAGCGTACACTTACGTTACATCCGCTGCATGTACGTTAGTAGTCCGGCCGTAAATCAGGTCCACCGAGAAAGAACGGACTCGAACCGGACAAGTACACAATAAGGAACGTACGAGTAACGAACAAAACGCATACCAGCGCATGGTTACCGTACATCTGACGGACAACTTTATCCGGTGCTTTACGTTCCAAATTTTGAACATGTTCAAAACTTTCCACCGAACGGAACGAACACCGCCGGACAAGAAGCGCAAACGCCGCATGATAAACGGAAAAGAAACGCATGCGAACGGACATGGACGGATTGAAAATTTTGTTATGCGTTGGACGTCCGTTAACGCTATACGGTGTAGTGTGACTGAAGCTTAACACGCAGTGTGCCATGTTTACTGGCGCAGACATACATCCTTACTGTCGTCAATACAGAAAACAAATGTGTTATTTCTTAAGCTTCAGTCACACTACACCGTATAGCGTTAAAGGACGTCCAACGCATAACAAAATTTTCAATCCGTCCATGTCCGTTCGCATGCGTTTCTTTTCCGTTTATCATTCGGAGTTTGCGCTTCTTGTCCGGCGATGTCCGGCGGTGTTCGTTCCGTTCGGTGGAAAGTTTTGAACATGTTCAAAATTTGGAACGTACAGCACCGGATAAAGTTATCCGTCAGATGTACGGTAACCATGCGCTGGTATGCGTTTTGTTCGTTACTAGTACGTTCCTTATTCTGTACTTGTCCGGTTCGAGTCCGTTCTTTCCCGGTGGACCTGATTTACGGCCGGACTACTAACGGACATGCAGCGGATGTAACGTAAGTGTACGCTGCGTGTACGTTTTGTGCGGTACAAATCCGTTACTAGTACGTTGAAGTCCGTTAACTGTACGTCGTTCATCCGGTATATGTGCGTTGATCGTTCGGTCATTGTGCGTTTTGCACGTTTTATGCGCCCGGTACAGCGATCATGAGAGCAGCAGCGGGAAATGCTTTTCATCACCGGATAACTTTCAGCCGCATTTTTCTTTGCGTTTGGCGTCCGTTAACGCTATGCGGTGTAGTGTGACTGCACCTTAAGTCAACTGTTGTCAAAGTAATCAAAAGCAGCCAAGTTATTTGTATTTGAGAACTCCTCTCAAAACGCGCAACCTAACAAAACGACAAAAATTTTCTTCACAAACTGATCACAATTAAGCACTGTGGAAAATTTACTGTTGATTTTATATACCGGAAGGTTAATTATACATACACATTTTTTCATAATTACTTTTCAGGGGAAAAAATACAAAGTAAAAAATCATGCAAACAAAATATCAATCGCTCAAATTTTCACTTGTTGGCTCAAACGGTTCAAATTCGTGGCAGACCAATAAAATCTAAATTCAATTATAAAGTGTAAACTGTTCGCTGAATATTTCCCCTTTTCATGTTTATTGAAAGTGGAATGGGGGAGGGGGTCATCAGATTCTGAAATTGCCAATAAAAAAGTCGCCAAACGGAGAAAGGAAGATAACTTTGATTCCAAATGGGTAAATTGTCTAATCTTTTCGCAAATTCTCCATCCCTGCCATACTTTAACAGTGACATGTACCCATTATTTATTGTTTGTTCTCCTGAATACAGCTGAAATATTGCTTAATGGAATATAAACAAACAACCAATAAATCTACTTTTGGAAAACGGTCAAGAGTTCATAACAAATGTAAATGTTTTCACAAATGTTCATATACGAAGGCGACAGTGTGTTCACAGCTGATTGGTTCTATTTGACGTAGTTGTTGTATATCAGTTTGGGCTCAAAGAATATTTGGCTTGATCGTCGTGTCAAAACAAAAAGATGAGAACATGTATAGTTTTTGTTGTTTTTACCACTTATCCCGCAAGGACTAGTCGACTTGGGGTCAGGATTATTCAACGACAAACAATTACACCAATGTGGTAGTCGTGGAAATACAGACAATGATGTCTGTTACACTAGTATATCATGCGTAGTCACGCTTTGAATTTCAGGTGATGAGAATTAGTTTTTATGTTTGAGTGATGTCCGGGGCCCAGTTTACAACCCACTGTGCGTTTTAAAGTATATAGAGAATTTAAAATTATGTACCATGCTTGTAAATCTCGTTAACAAGGAAGATTGGCACCTGACAATCACCTAAGGAGGAACAACCCTCTGTGTTGTGTCGTAAAAACTGGTTTTTTATATATCATTTTAATTACATTTAAAGCTACGTTAAAGTTGATCATGTTTAAATCAAATTTAACGCTTCGTTATATCTTTGTTTAATCGAAATATATTAAACGTAAGTAAGTAAGCTCTAATGTCAGACAAATTTTCTGTGGTACCATCTGTGAACGGCAGTTTCGGAAAATAACTTAGGGGTGAACTATAGAGAAAGAAATATAAAATGACTAATTATTGTGTTCGGGGGGGGGGGGTGGAGGGCATCCCGCAGGTTATTGAGGATTCATTCGGATGTGACAATACAACTGTCTGTCGTGTAGTTGAGAAAGTGTTATTTTTGTAGTATTTGACATTTTTATTCCAAATTTTCAAAATGTACTTTACAACTCCAACGCCTAATACATGTATAATTCGTATTGATTGTTTGCTCATTTTAGAAACACAAATTTGACTCTACTACCGCCGCTTAATTTACTGACAACAAAATGCTGACACAGAAGAAAAGAGAATCATGAACAAAAAATCCATAATTTTCCTCTGGAAGAAATTAAAAGTATTACGGAAAGTGTTAAGATATAGAAAACTTTGTGAAGTAAAAATGGAGAGCAGATCTGGAGTACTAAATGGAGATCTGGATTGTCAGAATACTGGCTGACAAGTTCTCTTCATTACAACACCTGTACAAAATAGAAATAAGAGGCAATTAGGAGAACTAAATTGTAACCTCCTTTCCAATCTTGTAATAATAGTATCTTTCGGTCAAAGCGAAAAAAGCCGAGAATGTTACGATTGACAGTCCTAATGCAGTTATTTATGTCCAAGCAGATCTCATTTTGTACTTTACAAATTGTACTTTAATATAAATGTGTATTATTTTGTTTGTTTGAATCTTGGTTAACGCAGCTAACAGGATTGTTTCAGATATATCATGGGTGCAGTTTTTATTTGAGGAGGAAGCTGAAGCCCCGAACCGCGGTTGAAAAACAAACGACTTGTCACCTAAGATTGGAGTACACCATGCTCTATTGAGACTCAAACCCGCAACCTCACCGTTTTGATCACCCAGATGCATATATAGTTGCGTCAGGGATTACGTTGTTGTAATTTCGCTACCAATAGGTGAAGACACAATCATTCTATTTTTAGACTAGGAAAATCAACACTTATAAAATGAGGTCACAGTGGGCTTCTCTTTTGATTCTGCATAACAATAATAATTGTGTAATTAATTGATATTATTTAATAAAAAATATTCACATTAGGTACAATTTCTTATACACTTCTTCTTAGTACCGGAAGTAATTTTTAGACAATAAAAATATCATCCAATCAAATTCTTACGAAAAGTTTAAGGCGCAGTGATACAGGCCCGAGACGACAATTAAAGTGAATGTATTTTGAGAGGATTTTTTGCGTGACAAATGAAAACTTCTTAATGTGTAAGGTTCAGCTAATGCTCCTTTTGTAGATCAAGAAAGGTAATTTTTGAAATCAACAATTATTTTCTAGAGATATTCAGCGTTTAAAAATATGGTGGTTTTTAAATTTTGATCGGGCGATTTTTCATACCAAAATTTGACCTTACTTAGAACAGAGGTGCACTTTGGAAACAATCGATTGTTATCTATTCGAAATCCTTCGGGTGATGTCGTCTGCAGTTAAGGCGGGAAAAGTCTCACGGTTTGTCCGAATACCATTGAATTCACGAAAGCAGCAAACATGTGTAAAGATCGCAAGATAGAAACAAAAATGGCCGACTTATTATGTCAAATTACCGTAGCAAAAATCAAGGACGATTTTTAACTTAACAACAGCGGCATAGTATCAAACATGAAGGATTTTCTTAATAACATGATAAAATATAGAATAATATAAAAATGCAAGCAAATAATTTTTTCCAAGGGGTTTGGCATTAAGCATAAACCTATTTGTTTATTATAACTGAGGGATTATAACTGAGACAATTACAAAATTCCACATTCGTATTTGGAACGGCCTTTGGGGGTCTGAAAGTACGATAGCACTTCCTAAATATATCCAAAAATAAGAAAAATGTATCGCAGCTCTTTTTAAGCTCTGGAAGCATCCCTATCTTCAAGGAGGAAGTCAGAGAGACTCTGAAAACAAGAAATTTGCACTTTTTCCAGTAGACCAAATTACTCCAAATCCATCATATTTCATTAAATGTTTAATTCATTTTTTTTCAAAAATCCTTTTTTCCAATAAGCTCCAAAAGTAGCACCAAAACAAAAAAAGGCAAGGATAAAAAATGATAAAGAAATACACTATTTATGAGGAACTATATTCGTGGACGGACAATAAGTTGCAAAGTTCATTAATTGTGGTGTCGTACCTGGAGATGAATCCAGACGCACAAAATCCAATTCAAGCGTCTAGATGATCTCATGTGTTAACAGACCGTAAGTTCAACAGCAGATGACAAACTACCTAATGACTTGGCTACCAAGGCCCCATTTTAAAACAAGAAAACTTTTGATGCAAAGCAACAGTTCGAGACCGAATTATTCTACGTTTGTCTGTATTATTTTACGGACGCATTTAAAATATTATATGTATATATATATATATATATTACAGACATTTTTTTATTTTTGTTTGTATTAAATAAATAATAAATAATAATGCAGTAGGCTTTATATAACATATAGGCTTGCGTAGCCAGCATCTCAGATTTTAGATCGAAATAAAAAATATACTCTTTGTAACGACTATCTAATAAACACTCTCTTAGAATCGGAATTGCAATTTTTAAAAAGAAGGCATTTGAACTTTTTCCCCATGAGGTCCTATGTAAAGCTCAGTACTGCAGTTGGGACATGTTTGAATTACCGATTTCTAAATTTGCGACATGTATTTTTTTGTCATTTATTAAATATACTTGAATTAAAACTAAGTTCAACTAAATAAATTTTTGACATAACATTTATTTATTGCATCTTACAAAAGACAACATACTCCGGAATCTGGAATTGTATACACAAAATAGCCTTGTTAGTCTGCAAGTTGTTTTTCCAAACAATAATTGCCCATTTTTATGTATTTGTTGTCCACATGTTTGCTGAAAGACACACGACCTGTAAGTGAATTTTAGCTGATGCGGCTGCTCATTTTCCAGATTGGCAAATTTCTTTCTGATAAGTTTTTATATCACTCGTAACATTCGGCTGGAGCGGGTTATAATTCATGGTTCCGAGATAAGAAAATAAGCCCCGCCTCCTTAGTTGTTGTTTCTATGCGCCACAAGCTTCTTTCAAAATGGCGGCTCAGCATCATCGTGATGCCAATATTACTACCGATTGTCTCGACAAAATTCCGGAAAATATAGATTTTTCGTACCTACCAGAAAGTAATTTCTTATCCAAAAAGGTTTTAGAAAAAGGGTTGTATTATTTCACGGTTATACCCACGATAACAGAATATCTGAAATAAATTGTACCGTCCGCGATGCCGTTGATGCAAGATGCTGGCGATCTATGAGAAAAAGTTAATAGCCTCACAGTCTTCGTATTGAAATTAGACCTGAACCGAAACTTTCTGAATCCTACTGCACATGTAAAGCTGGATATGTTTTTCTATTCCAACATTGCGGTTAAATTTTATAAATGTAATCTGTCTTAACTGGCCGTGTGTGTGCACGCGTATTTACATATGTTGTCAAGAGAGTATTTCCTACACATCTACAGATCGCTGGAAAATCGATAACTGCTAATTAATTGGATAAAGATGTATCAATATAATTAAAAAAACTCGATGTTTACTAAAGAATTTTTTTTGTCTGTGTTTAAAGTACTGCCCGAGTTTCAAATCTGCCAATTTCATAGTCGAAAAAAGAACATAAATTTGAAATACATGTAACTTTATATGTAAGTAATGTTCATTAACAATTAATTAAGTCCATTATATAATTATATATAAATCCAATAGTTTTTACACGGGAACACATAAAAAAAGCCATTGTTCCTGTCCCATTTCTTGTATATCATAATTGAATTAGGGTAGATTCACTAAGACTTAATATTTGAAAAAAATCCATTTGAAATTGAAGACGTGCACACCATCACGTAATCATTTATTCTTTTTTAGACTAAGCGGGCCTTGTTCTCACATAGTAGGGTTGCTTAAATCTCTACAAGGATTGCAGCTGCTTTATGTTTATTTATTCTGTTAATATTGAGCTGATCATTGGGAAGTCCTGACGTTTTCAAGGGTAGACATTTCTCTGAATCTCTTTTATTCTTTAGAAATGGTATAAATATGTATCCTTGCATTCGATCTGGGTACTTTTCATCGGAATTACATGTATCCCATTCACAACTAAGAACCATTTTCTGAAAATTATACCGTTCCCACAACTGTACCAATAGTTTGCTTGTGGGACAAAGATGGCGGAAGCTCTGTTTACACATATTGGCAAATTATAACTGAGCGTTCTGATTGGATAGTAAAAATAAAATCGGAATAATTAATTTTCCAGTTCTTTAGAAATGGTATAAATATGTATCCTTGCATTCGATCTGGGTACTTTTCATCGGAATTACATGTATCCCATTCACAACTAAGAACCATTTTCTGAAAATTCTACCGTTCCCACAACTGTACCAATAGTTTGCTTGTGGGACAAAGATGGCGGAAGCTCTGTTTACACATATTGGCAAATTATAACTGAGCGTTCTGATTGGATAGTAAAAATAAAATCGGAATAATTAATTTTCCAGTTCGGCAATCTCCGGTCTGAGCGGGTGTTAATTTTTTTTATATCACCCGTTGGGAGGAAATCACGAGGAATTATCACCCGTTGCTATAATGGGCGGGGCTAAAATGATTATCAGTAGAAATTAACACATGGTTACTGTCAAATAAAAAGACAGCATTTTTGCATGAAGTATACTAAAAATGTTTATCATTGCATGAAAATTTTGATATAACCCATGCATTTTTTGCAGTCAAATTTTTTATCTTGATTTTCACTCAACTTGAATGATTGACATTCCTTTCGCGAAATTCTGTTAATTTATGGTAACAAGGTACACTTCGAAATATTTTCTCCTTGATCCCTTCTTAGCAACGAAAGTGAATACAAATATATCGCCGCCCAGGATGCGTGTATATCCGGTCCGTTATATATTTTCATATAGACTTGTAGCGTTGATCTCTTCGGCAATTACGTGTCATGTGATCAAAATGAAATCACGTGATCAAAATCTGCTTAATGTTGATTTTTTTTCGTCCGGAAGTTGTTATCGTCAAAAAACTGTAACAAAGTGAATGAAGACGAGCACTAAAATTAATTTTAAAGAAAGACTTGAAAAAAAAGTTGACATCGATAAAAAATAAATGTTATATTTAAATTAACAACACAAATGTTATACTATTTTTTACATTTCATGTGACGTCACCATTATAAAGAAAGACGTCACGTGACCACTGGAATTTAGAGGCACTTTTAGGGTGTTCGGAAGTAACGTCAATTATGAAATGCACATTAAATATTAATAAAAAAGGACTATATTGTCTGAGCTCGCATTTTGGCAATGCCTTCTCCATATTAGTTCATTGATAGTCACGAACGACGAGTAATAATTATTATTTGTCTAATTGTTTAAATAATTGACACAAGATTTCAGGAAATTTTGACACGAATGTAAACGATCTCAAGCTGCTAATACACTCACGGCTGAAATATAAAACAAAGCTTTTGACACGACATCAATGCCGCACAACTTGTTCGTATTGGTTCTCGCTGCGCTGGCTATTATTTCGGTAAGTTAATATTGAACTTCCTGTGTAGAACAATTTCGGTGGCGGGGGCCGCGTGGTAAAGGTAGTAAGTTATCTGCTATTGATCATGTGCCCGTCAACACTGAGTTTGCTGGTTCGAGTACTGCAGGCAGTGTTTATTGACCCCTATCTTAAATTTATAAGGATTGCTAGTTTTCCTTAGTAAGGTCTGGGTTTTCTTCTGGTACCGCGGCTTCTTCTCCGATAAAAACTGGACGCTAAATACAAATTTGCTACACCTCTTTCAAACCAACCAACAAAAAAACCGAAACGTAGCAGTATTTGATTATATGCGTGTATCATAAAAAAACAAATTCTTAAATTCTTAATGCTGTAAGAATTTTCAAAAGAAATGTATACATAATATGACCAAAATAATATTCAGTTACTATGGCACGCCATTCTCGTCAAAAGTATGATTCAAAATATCATTACAAATTACACACTCAAAATTTTAAATTACGCACTCAAAAAATTATAATATGCACTCAAAGTTTTAAATTTCGCACTCAAAATTAAAATATGCGCTCTAAGTTTACGAAAACACACTCAAAAAGGTAGATTGAAATTACACACTCAAAATTTTAATTCATGCACTCAAAATTGAAAATTACGCATTCAAATTTGTGCGCATTGTTTTCGCGTAAATCTCAAAAATATTCATAAAGATATAAATAAATAAAATTTGATCTGGGTGGTTTTTGAGTTTTAAAGCGAACCGGAATTGCTGAAATCCAAATGTCAATCCATGACACAGAAGATTTGCTTGAGTTTTTTTCAATCCTTGTTACACGTGTGTGAAAATACAATGCAAATTTTACACCCTTTAACACATTATTACCGTCGGATTCAGAGAGTACCGAAAGTTCCCAGGTTACAATAAAATAAGAAACGAAACGAAACACGCAATTTGATAAACCCGTAGATAAAACTATTTGTTTTGTCATAAAACATAATTCAATAATGGAATAAATCACACTCTATAGTTAATATGTGTGAGATACAGGGCCGAGGGTAGGAGGTAAAAAAGTTTAAAATTATTTCGTTTGTTTCGTTCGTTGTTTTACAGGAACCCGTTTCAAGCTTAAAAAACCCAGGATTGAAATATGCAAATCAATTTAATGAATATTTATAAGTCATGCGTAAAAATGTGCGCACAATTTTGAGTGTATAGGTTTTCTGTTTTGAGTGAGTAATTTTCAGTTTTGAGTGAATGAATTAAAAGTTTTAGTGTGTAATTTCAATCTACCTTTTGAGTGTGTTTTCGTAAAATATTGAGTGTATATTTAACATTTGAGTGCGAACTTTAAAATTTTGAGTACGTAATTTAAAATTTTGAGTGTAATTTGTGAGGATATTTTGAATCATACTTTTGACGAGAACGGCGTGCCATAAGTTATATTAAAATAAATATCATTAACAGTTTATATAGTTTAGTATAAAAAAGTACAAAATATATTTGTTTATAAATTGTTATACCAAAATAAGGATTTTCATACTGCATATTTTTGTATAATTTTGAATTCTGCAAATATATTTTAGTTCTAAACAATATTTATTCAAATGAATGTTAGTTTGACGTTTGTAACTGCAAATCTTTGAACCATTATTTTAATTACGGTCTAAATAATTCAATGTAAATTGTAATTTGTCGGTATATTTTTCTTAAATCTTCTCGGCGGAACGACATGATGAATGACTTCCGATCTCTCTCTCCCCCAAATCCACACACACAAATAATCAAGTGACTTTGGGATTTTGAAAAGGCCGATACATCATGAATGCAGAAAGCATCGGATCATCTAACACGCGTATGACCGACATTTTTGTGAGATTCCAGACGTCCATGTAGAAAGGCTTTGCCATAAATGCAAAGGGAAACCTGGTTCTTTTTCTATTCTCCATAATTCAATTGATGATAACGCTAATTGAAACTATCATTCTATCTGTTTAGCTTGAGTTGATTTGTCATTTTATATCAACTTATGTTGTTCAAGTAACAGCTCCGTTATATCAGAAAGTATTTTCTAAATAAACTACTATATTCTTATGTAAAACATATCAAAACCTACGGGTAATAAGTATCGCACAATTTACTGAGATATTATAATACTTTTAATTAATAAATTTAATCGACAGAGTACAATCTAACAGTATCAATTTGATTGCAGAAAATTTTTACCTCTTTTCACATTTTTAGTCGACAATAAAGTAATATAAAAAGTAGTAAATATTCCACAATAAATATTCCATTATTTATCAATTCGTAACTTTCTCTGCACTGGATACAAGATTTAGATTTTTCGATGATCCAAGTTAATACGATAACCTGACAGTGAATATAGAAAGACATATCGATCGGGCTGGCTTTCCGTAGTCGTTTCTTTGCATTCCACTGTATTATATATTTTTTGACAAGATGTGATAAAGTAACATGGAGTAATAATAAGAATATTTGCCATATATAATGTCTGAAAGATACTTATTAAATATTTTAATATGTATATTTAATGAAAATCACGTTTAACAAGACAAGTTATTGGCTTCATTAACGGTTAAGAACTGGATGGAAAGCTAAGAACTGGATGGAAAGCTAAGAACTGGATGGAAAGCTAAGAACTGGATGGAAAGCTAAGAACACATATTGTGTTAATTGCCAAGTTTGAAATATTATTGTTATTTCTTAGTGAAACTTGGCGATTCTTAATACAGCCAACACAGCATGATTACTGAAAGATTATATTATTTTTGTATGATTGTGAAGGGAATTAATAGGAATTAGAGACTACAACATTGAACTATAACAACGAGAAACATCCCTAAATTAAGTGCATAAAAATTCAATGAAGGCACATCGTTCTTAACTGTAGCAGTGGAATTGATGATTAAGTAAAGACAACCACGGAACACAGACAGTTACTATAATATTGACGTTTCTCGGCGACTATTGATATTTCGAGCTGCACCAATTATAGAATCCCAGATAACTATTAACAACATTATAATGTACAGTATTTAAAATCATTTACTTGGAATACAGCAATGCTTCATATATAGCGTGATTGTATCTGCAATCTGTCTCAGTGCTGATGTTACTCGTTGCTGTCATTCGGAACTTCTAATGGTGATTATTCTACCGGGGATAAATGTTGATGTGCGGTTGTATTTGTCTGTGCTACGTAATTCATTCATATTAGGTCCATTGGTATTTTGAACAACATAGCCAGGCATGTTTTGGTACGTTTCAATTTCTACTTTTTTGTGGACGTAGACTAAACTAGTAAGTGAATAGGTCTCTATTTAGTCATTACTGTGTAATTGTGAAGTAAACATGACAGCTGTTTCATAACTGAAATAATTCTAAATGTCGTCGCTTTCTCCGTTTGATATTAGCGGCATTGGCCAAGGCTTTGGACTATTCCGTCCAAGAAGACCAAGTTATACATATGCGACACAGACAGAGCTTGCATATTTGGGTCAATATGGCCGACAAAGAACAGAAAGTTATAGATATGCTGTACGGAAGAGTACAAGTGACCCGGAAGAACAATCAGATTTAATTGAAGGTGTAGCTACAAACAGGAGAGCTCGAAAAGAAAGTTATCTTAATGCTATAAAAAAAGATGAGAACTCAATTCCTTTACATCAGACCGTTGATAAGGAGCCAGAGGTCCAAAACAATATACCTAAGATTACAATTGAAATTGTACCAAACAAATCTAAAGAACATATCAAAGAACTTAAAACTGTGATTGCAGAGAGGACAGCTAAGCACTTACCGGAGCCAATCTTGGCTGCAGAAGAACTCCCAAATCTCGAGAAAACAGAGCAAAAGACACCAGCTGAGATTCCCAACAATGTAGATGGAAACAACCTTGTACTTGATTTGCACCGAGAAACTGGAACGCCAGTTTCTGAACTGAGTAGTAATGTGCCCTCCATTGTCGTCTTCACATTTAGAAAGAACTTAGTATTTTTGTGTATTAGCTTCATTATGTTATTTTCTGTTTTTCGAGCGATTCAAAACTTGCAGTCTTCCATCAACACTGAGAATCATTTAGGAATTATTTCTATGGCATGTTTACATGGAACAATGTTTCTAACGTGTTTATGGGCACCAAGTATGATAAACAAAGTGTCTGCTAAGTGGGCCCTAGTGTGTGGAATGTTTAGTTTTTTAATATGGACTGGAGCAAATTTTTATCCAAAGTTTTACACGTTAATACCCACAGCCATATTTTCTGGATGTGGACAAGGTATTTTATGGACAGCTGAAGTTTCATATGTTTTAAAACTAGCATTCGATTCCTCTAATATAACTCGGAATAGAATTGACAAACAGGTGTTTCGCTTTCACGGTATATTCCTAGCATGTTTTCAAACGACTCATATTTGGGGAAATCTTTTATCTTCATTAATATTTCATCATTTCGAAGTTCCACGAGAAACAGACACAGTGTTAAACATAGACGAACATAATAACACTATAGATACTAGCGAACCTTGTGGTGTACTTTTTTCATGCACATCAAGCGCACGATCTGGTAAGTAAACATGTTTTTGCTCGTTTTATTAATACAAATCTTTAAAAGTGCTGTGTAGTTTATTTGGTAAGACTTCCAATTGAACCCCCAATAAAAAAAACAATGCATTAGACTGTCACAAGAAACATGGAATTCACACGGCTTGCACTTGCCCAATTGGCAATGCGTGAATATGTCCACTGTGGGGTTCACCAGTGGCTGCCACCCAGTGCCAAATTCTTTTATTTACGTTCGAAATGATGCATTTTTAGTGAAAAGGGGGGGGGGTTCAAAATCGAAGTCTTTCCCTTTTCTGCCTACAGATGAATAATTAGTAAGCACCAAAGAGATTTATAGGATGGATCAGTGTATTTTTTAGTATAATACTACAATATCAACTACGAGTTATTTTAACAATTGATTAACGTTTAGCCTACATTATCAGATTTCCATACCAGAACCTGACCATCAATGCCAAAAAATATAGACCAGGACAATCCTTTACCCGGCAGCACGTAAATCCCTTTCTACAGGGACGTTTGTGGTTTATAACAAAACTGAAGTCCGTCGGAGCGCGTAATCTGAGGTCCCTTCAAGTTTTCTGACCATGTGTACCCTCCTTTTCAAGTTATTGAAATTTACTGCTCGGGTTTTACAACCAATTAATTTATTGTTGGGAAACTTGTTTCCTTACTAAATACATAGCAGACATATTGTCCACTAGTTGTTAAGTACTTTGTAAACAACCATGCGATCCACTCCGAAATTACACAGAAATATAGTCCACAGTCCCCAAAATATACCCCTCCATTACCCATATAATTCTGCATTATTGATTGTTTATTCAAAATTCTTAAGTGTTTAATATTCTTAGCATTATTTACCACAGAAGTTAGGTGTATTTCAACCGTCTCAAACAATTTTCACAGCGATGATTAATTTTCTTAATATTTCATTTATTTCTCAAGCTATATTCAATCGCATTATTACCGCCAAGTGTCAAGATGTCTTATACATGTTCCTTCTTCCGCTAAACATGAAATTAGATTTTTACTGTTGCATAACTAGTCTGTTCCGTTTGTATATTTTAATACCCATCACCATCTTGATATCGATTTTATGCTTCTTGCAAGTATACGAGTTAAATTACGAAGATAATGAATGTAGGAAAAATCTATAGAGCCTTCGGGATACATTACTGAGGCTATGCTTGTATAGGCTTACTGAGAATTGGATGTATTCAATGTGTCTATTCACTAAATCAATGTCAGGAATATCATATCAGTAAAATATCAAGAGATAAAGTCTCTGATACATTTATGTATCATATCTTTACACAAATGAGATTTAATTTTCTTGTTATTGTTGGTGGTCATTATTATACAATTAATGACTTTGATATAGGTCGCTATCAGGATTTATCAGCCTGAAAAATATAATATTCACCGTGCCGCTAGGCGAGGTAATTATACATTTTTTAGGGCTTAGAAATCCCGACAGTTATGAAAAACAGAATTAAACTTGTAAAAACCAGGTCAAACCTGTTTTTATGTAATTTTAGTACTGTTTAAATGAAATATTTCAATAATGTACAAAATACGTAATACAAAAAAGAATTATAAAACAGCTTTTGAACATCTCTTTTTTTTAAAGACTGAACAAACTGCACACAACACATTGTTTTCCTTGACGCGCACCCTTTTGTTATACCTCTTTAGCGCACTTCCTTTTATGATGCCACACCTCCTTCGTCTAAACAAACTGCATTGCGGAGTATTTTTGTTGTCAAAAATTCAGTTAGACCGATTGTAGAAATAGACTCGGATAAAAAAGTACAAACTATACTCTACGACAAACGTGTTGACTAATTTTCAACTTCCCGTTGATCGATAGCAACATTACGATCGGTATTCCAATTTTCCAGACGGGAAACTGATGTTGCTAAGCTACTCAAACAACAGTTTGTTGTACATAGGTTGACGTGATCCCTTTAAAAGTTCTATGGCCATCAAAATGACTTAATTGATCGTTATGGGAAATTAGTCTGTCAAATTCGATCGGACATTTTCGCTATCCCTGGATTTGACTTTTTCCTAGACATGACAATGAATGCCTCGACGGGTGTCTAATTAGAGGCAGGCAACAGAGTGCACCCATGATATAACTCACTTTCTGTTTTTATACCCGCAACTAACAGTTGTGGGCATATTGTTTCACTACCGTCCGTCTTTCCGTAGTTCAATCCATCCCATTTGTTTTCCTAACATTTTTGTAAACGCTTGTAGTAGATATTTTGCCGATTTTTTGTATATAAGTGTACATTAATAAGTTCCAGATCAATTGTACGTTTTGTTCCGTTCCGTTGATTTTTACGGAAATAACGGGCCTTTGACTAGGGAAATTTGATCAAAATAATAGTTTTTCGGACTTTTTTGGCTTGAATATATTGAGCTGATCTTTGGTACTTTAATCTAGAGTAGTGAGTTGCATATCAAGTTTACGTATCGTTCCTCTCCTCTGATTTTTACGGGGGGGGGGGGCATCCATATGCGTCTCCCAGACGCAATACTATTTCTAAGAAAGAGCTGTTTTAATATCAGTTATAATACAGCTGTGTCAAATTGGAGTTAGGGCATTAATTTGTCTAGTTGTGCTTTTTATGTTTTGTTTTGTATGTTTGTCTAAATCTGGATTTGTAATCTTCCCTTGACTTTTGGCTATTGTTGTTCGGTAAGTTTCCTTGCTCTATGTTTTCTATCAACTATTTCATTTTTATGACACAATATTTCATATTATATAACTTTTTTTAACCTCCAGCAACGTTATACACAATATTGATCATTACACGATAATAAAGAATTAAGGAAGGGATTTTAATGTACAAATTTTACATATGAAACAACAATGGATAGCGTAGTTAGTTTAGTTCTGGTAAATACTAATTATTACAAATTAAAAACTTTCGCGTCAAGTGAATTATATTGCTTAGCAAGATACGTATACTATCTACGGGGAAAGTTTCGTTAACAGAGATATCTCTAAGGTATAATTTCGTATTCAATTGATAATTTTCCATTATTGAGAAAGTATTCCGTATCCATGGAGAATTAATTAAAACAACACCAACGTCTTCCCATTATCAATTAAAAACATACGGACGTACTTTTAAGTATGTTCATATAAGTAAAAGAAATGGTGAAATAAAAAAGGTGGTATGTTTCCGCAGAAAATTATATAGCAATTAACACTTACGGGAATGATGTTTATTGTAACTGACACGTCTGTTATTATTCTTTTTCGAGGATATTAATTATACGCAGAAATATTTCGCGCCGTGTTTCGCCGTAAGACGGTCTCCTGGTGTCAATGAACTAAATGAAAAAGAAGATTCCATAAACGTTTATCTAAATTTAGTAGTTTATCGGTTAATATATTCATAATAAACTTAATTGAATGTTCAGTAAATAAATAATATAAAAGAAGCTTGTAGCCACCACTCCAAATTTATATACATTTAAATAAGGAAGCACTGATGTTCCTATATTGTTTTGAATAAACTGCAAAGATGATATTTAATTAATGTCCTTAAAAGAAAAAAAAACAAAACAAAAACATGTTAAATGAAAAATTGACATGAGGTGAGGTTGTTTGATCGGTTTTCCTAAATGATCACCATAGAAACATCATATTTCTGAAGTCTTCTTCGATAATGCACAATGAATGTTGTTGTGTGAAAATGCACCCTACCAAATTTCACACAGATAAGACTTTCAGAGGCATAAACAATCGTTGTTTTAAATGGAACTTTATAAGAATGATATTTCGAACATGCTCTATTTCGTGTTAGTTAGTTTTTTTTTCAGACGGAAGCAACATACAATTTTTATTTTTACTGGCTGACTTTCAAAAGTTCTGAAATAAACAAGTGCAAACGAAATGAAACTGTTAGAAAAAGGGAAATCAACATTTCCCGTTGATCAGGTATCTTGCATGGCGACCACTGCGATTCTTCTTTCTGATTGGTTAAATTTTGATGTTTTTATCTAAAATTATAGAATGGAAAAAAACAGCAGGAATAATACATGTGAGGTCAAGTACAAAATTGTTTCATGTAACAAATGTTCTGTTTTTGATTAGCTGAATTTAAAAGATACTTTCTGTTGAAATAAATACATGGCTATTGGAATGTTTCAGCTCAGTCTAAACTGTTATGTCACGAAAAAGAGCTGTAAAACAAGGATTTATCTGAAAAATAGAAACTTGCCAAATGTGAAAAATTATGCTAATTTTAATGAAAAATAATATGAACATTTTCTACAAGTAAGCCACTGGGAATTTTAAAGAAAGTTTTTGGAAGTGATCTTCAACTGGTTCCTTACAAAATATATGATGGATTGGCGTCAAACATAGAAACGATTTTAAATAGCTGATTCAGTTTAGTTTTTGACAAACGCAGCTAAAGTTTGAACTGTAGTTTCACGAAGAAGAGTGGGAAAAGGATTCATCACTTATCTACAAGTAGAAACTTTTGACGATTTCGTAGAATATGTATTTTAAACTTATGTTTAAGAAAAAATTAAGTACTTTTTTATGAAGCCATCAGTTTGAAGGAGCAGTGAAACATGTATTCAGTGTTTATTTACTTTAGTGATGACAGCTCCTGGACGCATTGTTTCCTAACCACACTTGATCGTTTTAATATTCTTTTCCTACTGAATTAATGTTGCTGTTGTGAGATTTGAATAAGATTAACGTGACAAGTTGAGTTTGTCATTTACGAAAGAGCCCACGCCACCATTCCGGTAAGGTTTCCAGTGCTAGACACACAGAGCTGTCAGCGCGTCCTCAGGTGGCGGATAGGGAATGCCATCTCGTTGGGGATTATCAGGTTATAATACAAGTTTGTAGAGTGCCACTATCCTTGCACGATAAATAGCCTTTTGTATAGATTTAAAAAAGATTATTCTCATTCTAGACACTACAAAAGGCTAAATTCTTCATCTCTGCCCAACGATCTGTAACTTTCCACTGGCAGTCAAAATTGTGTTCCCTCGTCCACCCCTTTCCCCGCTGATGTATTGTTTGTTAACCTGTTCTCGTCGCTGCACGTTTATCAAACATTCAATCAAATAATAGAAAGCCCAATAACAAAACAACTAATGCAATTTTAAAACTTCAATGTCGAGATGGTCATAGTTCATATATATATATAACAAAGACAAGACCGATTTATTACCCCATTAAAACAAAAGCTATCGATATCTTTCTTATAAAATACACTGTAATGCAGATTAATCTTTTATAAAGGACACACTTGCGGTCGTTTTCTGGGAATAATTTAGGTATTATATTTGATTAAAGATGTAGCTTTAGAAGATTTGTGATCTTGTGGATTGTTATACTCAGTACCTCCTCCCACGAAAATAAATAATTTGATTCATTCAAGGTTTTATTGCTAAAATGTAAATGTCAAAAGCCTATTAACTCCTATTTTGATACTCAAAAACATTTTTGATATTTGATAGAGAATCCAGAACGAATGAAGAATTTTCTCGCCACCTTCCCACTGGACGACTACTTTACTTGACAATCAGAGCAGACGACACGTTACAATCGATTGTCTGACAGCGCGTGATTTGATTTAGCTCTTGGTGGTGTGAATCTTTCCATTTTGCAAATCGCCTCATTTCACTGACGTGATAAAATTATCCGAAGTTTCGCTTACTGTTCCCTTTCTGGTGAAAAGAAAGAGTATACTTCCCACAAATACAAAACGAAATCAATTGACACAAAAACCTACTGTTAATCAATATATATGTGTTAGTGTCTGATAAAGATTTTCTTTTCGAAAAGCATCACTGGTCCTGGTATTTAATGAAATGATTCAAAGCAGACATCTGATCTATGATAGATTTGACCGTCAATGGTGGAATCGTGAAATATATGCGGAGTAATAATAATTTTACCTTAATTGCATTTTCTTCCGTAAAAGTAACCAATATGTCCGTATTGAATCCGGTGTTTCGCTATTTTAATGTAAAAACCAACTTTTTTTATATTTAAAACATAGATCTTTAAATCTACATTTTAACCTTCGACAACGTATTTAAGATTTTAATGCCCATTGAATTGTTTCTGTATATTAAATTTTACTACATCAGCTACCATTTTACTTAACATACAAATTACTTACTTGCTGTACAGTATAAAAAATGGGTGTAGTTATGTATTTGGTATCAACCAATATTTGATTTTATATAAACGCTGTTTTGAAATAAGTATTTTTCAGTTGTAATTTAAACCTGGTACAAGCTTTTGAGAATTATTGTAAATTGTGTCTGGATGGCTTCAAGTTGTCCGAACAGTGGACGCGAATTGTAGCGCTACAATTGATTGATCGATTGATTGGATGTTTGTTTTACGTCCAGCGAGCAGTATTACATCTATATTCAGGATGAGACAAAGTTAAAAAAAAAACAATAAAACAACTCAAGAAAGATGGACCAAACGGCATAAATTTTGAATGCCATTGGAAAAGTATGAGGTATGAGTATGGAGGGAAAGTTAAGTTTTTGTAACGAGTCTACTGACATCTACAAAAGGGTTCTGTGTCGTGCAAGGAGCGTGGCACTCTCCAAACACGTTACCCACTATGGCCCGCAGTCGGCCTTTTTGTATTATGAACTGACAGCCCCAACGAGAAGGCAGCCCTATCCGCCAGCTGTGGACTAGCTGTGCAGCTTTGATGGCCGCGTGTCGTCAACCCTCACAGTATTGTCCCACTATAGCGCTACAAAAGATCCAACGTTATAACTCTATACTACTTTTTGTGTGGCAGTAAACATTTCCCGAGTATATTTCATCAGATTCTCCTCTAAAATTTGTTTATTGTTTGTGAACGTGCTCTCCTGAATATAGCTGGACGTTAGCATTCAAGCAAAATCTATCAAAACTATGCATGCTTACTTGATAAAACAGAACTCATTTTACAGAATGATATCAACCTCAGGATTACTCTTATTCACTGAACAGAGACAAATTCTCCCTAGGATTACTCTTTTTCATACTTCCGATAGAATTAAGAAAAGTATCTATACTTAACCCAATCAAAACCTGAGTATTTTTATATATTTTTTGCATGAATAACCGCAAAACAAGTAATTTTATTTCTTTGGAGTCGTTCAACGGGGTGGGGCCGGGGAAGGGCTCAAAATCGTGTTTTTGAGCGTCTTTAAGGAAAACAACGCAATATAATATCTCTAACATTAGGGTAATCTTTAGTTTGTCGTCTGTTTACCAATATTCTTCAATTATTGAATGAAACATATTGAGACCTCATAATTTACAATACAGCTGTACAATTTGATAATTTAGTTTTCAACCGTGTATTTTATTTTTTTCAGGTTTGGATACGAATATGTTTCCGGTCCTATGGAAGTTGATGTGTGCTTATCTTGTCATTGGGTTCATGGGGTTTTGCCTTATTTTCTTTTGCCTAGACAGAATCGGTGCTAGAGTCGACCCTGAGAAAACAGGACGTGAGGTAATACAACATTTAATGGCAACTATTGTATATATAGTAGTGAAATATAGAATTGTTCACGTTACAAAAATCACAGTAAACCACGTGAAAATAACCGGTTATCACTTTAGAGTTCTTTTGTATCACAATGGATCCGTATACAAAATAATATCAGAAAAAAAACAAAGCAAAAAAAATAAAAATAAAAACAAATTGTTAAAAAATACACCAAATCTTTGCTAAAATTATTATAGGATTAAACGCACAGTGAGTTGACCTCGTTGATACATCGATGAATTACCGAAAATAAGCGTTTAATCCTTATAATTCTTCCAATTTTTTTTTATATATATACATTCTTTTCCCAAAATAAAATTTCATTATAAGTGTGTGACGCGTAGGATAGGAAAAGCCTTCTTCTTGGGGATGGAATGTGTTTCATCCTAGTCTGGACTGAGTGAGGAGTTTGGAGTGTATCACGCACCTTAAACGATAAAGACCCCATTTGTAGATTTGAAAAAGTGTTGGTTAATTGTATCCTAGGGTAGATTTCTCCGTCTCTACCTAATTCTTTTTCAGTGGCATGTTACCGTGATCTATCCTATTTCCCCGTTGATTTAATGTTTGTTAAATTGTTTTCGTCCTCAATGAAATATTGATCGCTGGACTTTAAACAATCAATCAATGTATTTTGTGTAATCCAATTATCCTACAGTTTTTAAACAAGCATGATATTTGTATATATATTTTATTATTTGTAAAATATTTTAAGTATATGATCGTTATATCAATACGTCGAATTTTCTTTGAATCTGGATGCTTGTTCTTGTTCTAGGTTTTTGTTTTCTTTGTTTAACTTTAATTTTACTATAACACCTTTTCTTTGGGTTTGTTATTCAATCTCTCATTCTGTTACAGATATTTAATTTTAATTGTACTATAACACCTTTTCTTCGAGTGTGTTATTCAATCTCTCATTCTGTTACAGATATTTATTTTTAATTGTTCAATAACACCTTTTCTTTGAGTTTGTTATTCAATCTCTCATTCTGTTACAGATATT
The DNA here is from genome assembly GCA_944474755.1 of Limnoperna fortunei. Lineage (NCBI taxonomy): Eukaryota > Metazoa > Mollusca > Bivalvia > Mytilida > Modiolidae > Limnoperna > Limnoperna fortunei. The sequence continues at coordinate 99,041,557 of OX104113.1, read as the reverse complement.
TATACAACATATAACGCTCCTGGCGACACACAAGACATTCCGTTTGCTGATTCCATTGTTGATATTTAGTGGGCTCCAACAGGGATTTGTATTTGCAGATTTTAATCAGGTAAACATTTGCGTTGGAGACATTATAGAGTCTTAAAAGCATTACAGCAAGATATATCAAAATGTTAACAGAAATCAATACTACAAACAGTTTTATGAACGTTTTATTTACTAGTCATAATGCGGATTCTGGTTTTAATTATCGATACAATACAGTCAGTATCTGGAAAGCACTTAAAACAAGTAACTAAATTACTAAAGATTAAAAATGTAAAGAAAATGTAGTTATATTGTGGGACATATGGTGTAGAACTACGCAAGCTATTTATTGTGTGAGTGCTTGCGCATGTTGTAATTGTTTTTTTAATAAAAAGATAATTGTAACGATAACTGTCACTATTGTTGATTGGGTTATGTGTAATTCAGTTCTATTTCCTGAATTTAGCAGCCCAGATTTCGCGGATGGGTTTCTCTGGGTACCCCTGCGTCCTCCCAAATAAAAACTGGACGCCTTGATTTACTGAACAATTGCTGAAAATGGCGTTAAACACAATTCAAACAAGGACAAAATGTATATAGTGGCACATAGTTGTGTACATAAACATATACATTCCAAGTATTTTATTGGCGACAATAATCTACATCAGAATCCAGAAACAGTCGACATTTAAAACATATTGTAAAAATAAATTCATCAAAATACAATATTTTACACACGTTACTAGGGGGGAATTGGAGGATGTTACTCAACATAAGAAGTCATAATCCGTTGAGCATCATATATTTAGAGGGGTGAAGAAATAAGTGTGCTAGATGTTGGGTACTTCGTTTGGTTAATACTTTATCTTTTAACCCGTTAATGTTATTCTAACTTCTTTGACATTGTTTACCACGTAATATCTTAAAGCGAGTAATGCGGGGTTTAGATCAACCATAAACACAATTAATTTTCGACATTATGATCTGTTTTTTTTATTTTCTAAGCTTCAGCTGAATATGGTTGATATATAGATGTAGATATTATGTTAAGATACACCGTTGATGAAAAAGCAACGTCCTCGGCACGTGTAAGATCCCGAAAACAGAAAGTTTGTTAGGAGAGGTCGGTTGGGAGCTATCAGACCCTACCCACTGTAGCCTATTTTTAATATATTTTTATTAATAATTTAATCAGAAGGAGAGTGAAATTTACCTCACTAATCCTGCTAGATGCAATATTATAAATATGACCTCTAAAAACTGAATAGCACACAGACTTTTTGCTCTTTTAAAATAACACAGAACACTCTGAAGGACATTGCATCACGCATAACATGAAAATCTTCATTATAGGCTTACGTCACCTGTTCCTTAGGAGCTAAGTATGTTGGTTACTCAATGATAGTGATGGGAGCTGCCAACGTCTTCGGCGCTGTTATAGTAGCCGTGTGCGCCAAACATATTCCAAGAGAAGTTGTGTTTGGAATTGGAGGGATAATACACATGGGAATAATGATTGGATTTCTTATATGGATCCCAGATAAGACGAAACACATCCATTTCATTTTAGCGGCCTCGTGGGGAATATGTGATGCTGTTTGGCAAACCCAATGTAACAGTAAGACATTTGTATATTAAGCGTAACATCTTGTGTTTACCTTGGGTCGGTTTGATTACAATATGTCAATTTTCTATTGTAGGAGCAAAATATGTGTCGGAAAGTTTAAACAATTTAAGAGTTTCCATTTTACATATAATTTGAAGTATTCGAAATGGTTTAAGTGATGGAAAGGGTCAAATCACCATAAAACAGATTAAGAAGTAGTCCAAAAATATTTTAAAACGCTGAATAGTAAAATGTTTATGATGTCTAATCCTAGGTTTTTACATTATTATTTTGACGAAACATTTATTTACAAAATTCGCTTGTAAAACATTAATAGACTACATGTACCAGGAACATACTTCAAAATCCAACTTGTAATTCTGATTCGACAGTTAAAAACAACTTTATTTTAATAATACCTAAAGATATCAATGTAATAAAAGCGTTTGTGTAATAACTATCCAGTACGGAATAATTGCTTGAATTATTTCTCTCTGGTAATGTTGTTTTGCCGTAAACAACTAAAATATCATCTTAAACGGAATATAATAATCTGTTTATGTGAAATTACGTCATTTTACTAGAAAAAGCCATTAATCATGGAATTTCAATTCCGGGGAAATACAATTAAAAAACGCATTTCGATGTAAAAGCTCGCTAGTTTTAAGCAAATACTTCAGTCAATGTAAAACTAATTGAATCTGTATGTAATCGTATTCGCTTAACACAGGCCATCAGCGATATTCTGTATATTGAATAACTGTATCAAACGCAGTTTTAAAAGCATTAGCTGCAATGATGATACCCTATTCTTTATTGTCCGAGCTTACTTCAAAGCGATATATTATGTTTGTAACATATGTACGTGACGCTATTTCACTGTTACTATAGCAACATGTTGCATGTCCAATTTCTCAAATTTCTTATCGGAAAACATCAAATCGATGCATATTGCTATTATTCCTAGTTATATTTGTCGATGATGGATTTATTACTAGTTTTCTGTTTTTAAGAAATGATCTTCACGTTGGCACGTTAGTTTTTTTTATAATTTAAACTGATCGTTTCAAACTTAATAGCGCTTTCCCATAAAAACAGACGAAAATAGGTCTTTAAAATACAAAAAACACTAACCTTCATTATTAAATGCTTTGATATTGCTAACAAACGAGAGTCGAGTATATAAATGTCTTTTTTATCAATTTGATTTACTATTTCGAGGTTTCCCGAGTGAAGTGGGTGATCTAGTCATGACGCTATAATTAATCATTATCATGTCAATATTAGGGTTGAGAGTTCTTGAGGATTGTTGAAATTCTTAACCGTGTACTCCTGGTCCTACCCTTATTAAAACCGGAAGACATGATATACATGTAGCAGACAAGAAAGTAACACTTGGATATACTTCGGATTTATTTTCCCGGGAAAATAAGGGAGGGTTATGGGTGGCTGAAATTAAACACGTTACTTAGTAAAATAATTTTTTATGCGTAAGAAAATTTATTCAGACTGTTATTTTTTGTCTTACAATTATTGAATCCATACTACGTTAAATCACGTGATTTGGTATCATTTTATGTCCGTCTCTCTCTTCCTTGGAATCGCTTGCTTCAAAATAAACTATCACCTTGGCTGCAGCCAGGTTTGTTTCGCGTAGAATAAAATATACTTACTGTTCTAAAGACAGAACTAAAGTTAATTGAAATTTCATCGCCAGAATAAATTAGTAATACAGTCAGTTAAAGAAGGGTCCAAAAACATGCAGTGCAGGAAACAAATTCTCGTATTGGGACACACGCCAAGTATGATACGAATTTTTTTCATGCATTCCATATATTTCTGTATCTCCCCTCTGAACTGACAGTATCGGGTTCAAAACAGTAAATTTTCTTTCCGTTTGTCCTGCGACAGTGGAAAATTTTGGATCATGGGGGATAATAATCCCACAACTTTTTACTCTTTGATTATAGTGCAAATAGCTTAATATATAATACGTGTAATTGCAAATTTTCGATCAAGCAATAAGACAAACATGAAGCACAGTAGACTCTTGACTAAAATATACCAAATTCGTGCAAGTGGGCGCAGATACATTCCGAAAACTGTTGATTGTTGTTTATCTTTTCAGCTTTAATTTGCGTCACGTGTGTAGAGGATGCCGATATAGCCTTCGCTAATTACAGAATGTTACAGGCCTTTGGACTGATGTTTGCTTTCTTGTCTGGAACGTTCATGTGCGTAGAAGGAAAGCTGTACATGTTGATGATTGTACTGGTGATCGCTATTATGTTTTATGTTTTAGCGGAGTATAAAGTAAGGCAGGGGGAAAACGACGTTTTTGAAGAACCAGCCAATAACTAGATCTGCTTATAGTAATATCACTAACGTTTACAAGTAGGAGGGATCAAAACCACAGACCCAGATAGGCTGTGCAAGATACCCTTTATTTTTTAAAAAGGGGGCTCAAAATTGGATAAAGTTCATTTCATTTAAATGATACAAGTTAATGTGTTAATAGAATTAGGTAAATATCGTTCAGAACCATTGATATGGTTATATCGTTCAGAACCGGGATATGATGAGCGTAAGAATTAAGTCAGTTCCCAACTTGTATTAAAGGAGTGCTTAGTCGAAATCATAAAGGGTTAAAATTCGTTGGTATCTTTTAAGTCTTTTTTTTAAAGAAAACTAAGCTATGTATTTACCATATATTTAATATAGCTGAACATGTCCACTTTCACTGTTTGTCATATTTCAATCAAAGGTTTTATAAACTCGAAACACTACTCGACAATTCGGGTCGTCCTTAATTCTTCATACCAAACAATGTCAATGTGACAAAATTTTCTTTTGTTAAATAAGAAAGAAACTTATGGGAAGACACTATAACTATGTGGTTAGTTCTGAATTTTGAACGGTATCTTGGTTCTCTGTAATGTCACAGATCTTGGTTCTCTGTAACGGCACACTACAATCTTATATCACAAGGATAGATAAACTAACACACAGTTTATTAAGCCTAAGCCTCACTAACAGGGTTCATCGATAGACATATGAGTTTAAGGACTTGATAGTAGACTCCAATCAATGACTAATAATCAGACCATAGAGTGCATGCAGTGTTGTAGTAATATCTATATTCATATTCTTGTACGATGTACATATATATTAGTATATTACAACAAATTGGTTAATTCAACATGTGTTACTTGTGTACTACGTCAGTTCGTTGTTCTATTTAAATTGAAGTCATGATAGAAAACATCCAATAGATGAACATTATAAATTTATCGACTTTGTTATAGGGCGGTATTTACAATATCAACCTATAAATGTATAATTATCTAAATACTTATACATTATAAATAATATATCATGTTGATATAGCTAAAGAGAGGCAACTAGAATTATGTTGTTGCGTTAACTTTTCAAAATACCATGTACATCAACTGTCATAAATTGGAGATAAATTGTGAAGTTTAGAAATTGATTTGGATATATTTTAATGACTAGAAAGCTTATATTAACAGTTAATTCTCCAACAAATAGGTACAAAAATAGATATATAATGTTAACACACGAAAATTAGACTTTTATTATCGGCAAGTCATTTTGTGACACTTCGTCTTTATTATAAAAAATAAAGTACTTTGAAGCACAATATTATCGAACGACTGGCTTTTTGTAATATATATTTTTGTTCTTTATTTTATTAATATTTTATCATTATTAACAAGTTCGTTTTTATCCAGTCGTGTCCATAATTTATTTTGTAACGATTGCCTCCCTTATACCATAACTCGCGTATAGTTAAACAATTAAATATTATATATAAGGAAAAAGATATCCTTATGCAAGACAACTTAAAACAATTTTATTAAGATTTATTATTTCAGAGCTAAATAAAAGCATTCCCATTAAAATTGTTTACTTTTTAGATAACTAGTGTGGTTAAAAAATGAGGTATTTACCATCATAAAAAATATCACAGATTTTATATTTGATTAATTCTCTCTTATAACCATGGTTTTGAATGATGAACTTTGTATTTGATCATTGGCTATCTAATGAAAAAATAATTTATTTGGACGTAACAAGCAATACCAACAATGGTACCGACAATTTCCGATGGCTTATCTTATTGGTAAAAATTCAGTCTAGCGAACATTGTAGATTGCAATCACACTAGATTATTTCTTAAAAAGAGCTATTTTAGTCAAAGTTTAATTTTAAGAAAAGTGAAACAATCTAATTACACAATTATTTAATTGATTTTGTCAGAAAGAAACTACTGGGAAGCACGTGTTGTTATTAACTTTACTACTACCTGTAATCAGTCATACTATGTGAGACCCTTCCTCGACTAGGGGTATATTTATCGGTTGCCTTACGTTTTCGTGCATTATCTTTATTCGATTGCAGGGGGAAATACCAAATTGCGCGCATGCCAGTACGTGTGCGCATATATTACAGGAAAAAATTTTCTTCTTGAATTTAAAATTACATTGATACCCATTCCGTTTGTCCAAGTCCCAGGCTCACCAACGTGGAGGTAGAAGTGGGATTTCGGTTCTTTTCTGCTTTTGTAACATATAACGGTACACCGCCAATCAAACCATCGTATACTTGAGATTTTGTCCGATATAAGTAACTGAGATATCATAAAGTTTAATTAAAATAACATTTGATAATTTACTGAGATTTTGATTGATTGATTGATGTTTAACGTCCAGCAAGCAATATTTCAGCTTTATTCAGGACGTGAACAAATTTATAAATTGATAAGGTTGAGCAATTAGAAAGAAAATAAATGACAATCCTGTCTACTGTGATTTTAATATTATACATGCTCTATTAAATTTTGATTCCTATAATTTCATACTAATACATATCAGTATTGCACTTAGAAACTATCGGAAAGTAAAGAAATTGTGACAAATTTTATAAGTTATTTTACCATTTACAATGTGCGCAATCGTAAACAAAACTTGCGAGCACACGTAAAAATGTTTAATCCCCAATGGGCGCAAACAGTTATCCCTTGCATCTTAAAATATTCAACTATATTTGGATCTATTAGGTAACTTAAATGTAAGTGTGAAACATAAAATATTCAATACCATAAAAACAGTTTAATTTTTCGTAATAAAAAAATTAATGTGTTCACAATAATATAACTCTGCTGAATATTTGACAATCATACCGTTAGTATTTTTTTGTAAATTTTTATGTATGTTACAATTATATAAGACACCAAATATATAACTTTAGTGTCTTCTATCAAGGTATTCTATTATTGAACCTTTATGAATAAAACACTTAAAGGTTAGCTGCTTTTGTGTTTAGAGTCTTATATCATAATATACAAGTACTATGAATCATTTTTAATATGGTTTGTTAATGAAGAGCTAAGAAATATTTGAAGTTTAACGCCACGATGAATAGGTAGTAATGTTTATGACAGTATCGTTGAAACAACTTGGTTGAAAAACAATCCGACAAATTGTAATGATTTATTTTGTGCACTTTTCCTTCGAAAACTGATTTCTTACATGATTATTATATTTTATCTACTTTGGCCTATATGTATATTTATGTTTGTATAATGGTAGACGCTATTTATAAATGCTACGCATGCTAGTGTACAAATGTTTTTCGACATATCAAATTAAATTGATATTAATAACATGCACGTGCATAAATGTAACTCGTTAATGCTTAAGTATATGTGCTCTTATTGTATGGTCGAATGACGTAGTTATGACTTAGTAATGTATTTCTGAATAGACTTCTAAAATATTGAAATTGTTGGATTCTGGTTGTCAAATATTTATTTTTAGCACTTGGATTTACGTAAATCCTAGTAAACTCTATAGTTTGAAACAAGACATAAATTTAATGGGCAATAGGTAGATACCAAGGCATATTTAAAACAACAACTGATTTATTGATTTTAAATTTGCTTTACGTCCAACGAACAATATGTCAGCTATATTCAGGACGAGAACAAGTAAACAAACAAATATATCAACATGTCCGAAAAGATGAACATATCCTGCTGGAGAATGGGGAAAAATCACATGTTCCGAAAGGATGAACATATCCTGCTTTAAAGGTTACACCGATCGTGTTACTGACAGTAAAAAGAGTTCCAGAACGACAGTAAGAGACTAGTAACTTAAAACAACAAATAGCCGTCATCTGTGTCATAAATACCCTATAACGATCCAATTCAAGAGGACTTTCATTAAATGACATATGAACGAGTCTTTGGAAAATTCTTGATTTTTTTCAGCCTTTTATTGAGCAACAATATTCTGTCAAGGAATTGGTGTACTATTAGAAGGTGCTGCAAACATGATTTTTATGATTGAAAAATTAAAGTGTGTTTCCAATTTAATGTAATTTACAGTTTATTATAAAAGCGATCCGTCAGGGGCGTCCTTTGGTTGTACATATACATCATATGTAGGCGCAAATACTCTGACAACCATTATAGGGAGTATTGCGATTTTTGAATACAACAAACATATGCAGCAAGCTTGACAGAAGTGTTCTTTATGATTGTTACATTACTTTAGATTATTTCTTGCCATTCTCATTGTGTCATTCTGTTTCTATTGCAAAACATTTTCTGTTCACTGATTTATCAAATTACACGTTTGGAAATACCTACGTATTGATTCGTTGTTTCGTAACTTGTTTTCTTCCTGAACACAGAAGCAATCAAATGTCGTCCTACGCATGTTCTGTTGACAATAATCTATACCGTGAACCTAAATCCATCATCTGCAACTACAACTTCAAAATATTGATTGATTGAATATAGTACTCTGCCAGAAAATGGCAAAACAAGCAGAACAGGAAGTTGATACCTTACCTGAGTGGGTGAGAGCCTTGAAGACATCCATCAACACAAATCAGTCGATGAGTACAAAAGCAATAAAAACAGGCCTCGAAAAATACATGGACACTTCGCTACCAAGGAGAGGCATAAATGATAGTGGATACTAAAAGTTTAAATCTAAGTGAGAAAATAAACAAACTGAAGATGAAATCTCTCAAATTTTATGTTTTAAAATTGAAAATTGACATAATTCTATATGTCATCTGTGGAAGACGAGGGGTTATTTCAATGGATACATATTGAGCTTCCTTCCCTGCCGAACCTTTTCTTGTACTCTTGGTAGGCGTCATTTATCTAAGGCCTGCTGAAGAAGAAAAAAAATACTTACCTTTAGACGAGCCTCTTATTCAGACCTACCCGTTTAATATATACTACGAAGAGTGATGACTTCAACTTTCCAATTGTGAACTTTTCGTTCATCGACAGCAACATTTCAGCAGCTCTGGCGTATGGTGTGTACAACTTATACATTATGCTCGATCCTGCGATTTGTATTCAGGTTTGCTATAACGGTCACTGCCTTTTACTACTACGCTATTCAAACAAGGGTTTGTTTACCCACGTTGATTTTGTTTTACTTGATAAGTTATATGCCCTTCACCATGATCGTTATGGAAAATCCATCTCTCAGATTTTTCCAGACATCTGCGTTACAGGTAGTCTTTCCTATTCTTGTATTTGACTTTTTGCTAGACATGACAATTGGAAACTCGAAAAGTGTCTAATCGGAGGCAGGCTCTGCTTACTCGTCCAAAGCACTTCAGTGAAAGCATCGTTTTTATTGTGTTTGGGTTTCTGTTTGTGTTTTTTGCTTTTTTTTTGTTTTGTCTAGTGTTGTATATTTTTCTAAATCCCGATTTATGTATTCAGTCAGTTTCCGTGCTATTTTCCTATCAATAAAATTCAAAACGTACGTACCCTTTTGGTATTTAACTTATAAAAAGAGTAGGTTCGATTTATGTCTGAACCCTTTTTTTAATGGAAAAGTCCTCTCCACCTTCTCCGCTTTTTGTAGATATTTGCTCTCCGCTTTATTAATTAGACAAAAAAGTAATGTTAACTCTTAAGTGCAATTTTTCATATTTAAACATCCAATTTAAAAATTGAAACTAGAGTCAAAATTTATGTAGAATATATTGTTTAAACATTATTACGATAGGAATACAGTTTGCGTTGCTCACTGAAAGCGTTAAATATAAGAATTTAAAAGTTTCATATCTTGTCTATATACCGATTAAAATTCATGAATAATAAACATAATGTATGTAAAAATGCCATAAAACCAATTTGATATCACACCCTATACGTCTATATCATTGTATACAAAGAAAAATATCTCTTATAGCACAGTAAGTCATATCAGAAAGAACGACTCTTTACTGGCGTTGGTGAATAGAAAATTGTTGATTGATGGGATGTTTGCTTTACGTCCAGCGAACAGTATTTCAATTCTGATTCCCACCGAAGGTCGGGGGTTTTCTCTTGGTACTCCGTCTACCTTCCCCAATAAAAACTGGAAACCATGATATTGTTGGAAAATTGCTGAAAGTGACGTTAAATAAGAAACACACAATCAATTCTGAACATAAAGCCGTTTGTAGCGACTACAATGAGCCTACCCTAATCGACGAAAGGGGTCTTAGTGAGAAAGGAGCGTGGCAGTCTCCAAACACGTTACCCATTGTGGTCCGCGGTCAGGCTTTCGGTATTATAACCCGATAACGCCCCACCAAACGAAATGACACCCCTATCCTCCACCTAGGGACGCGCTGGACAGCTCTGTGGGTCGAGCATCACAGTATGGTCCCAGAAAAAAAAATTGTTGAAGACCTCAACATTTATTGAGGCAAAGAATGTTAATAAGGACCAGTATACTCACACAGTCTCAATAATGACATGTTAATAAGGACCAGTATACTCACACAGTCTCAATAATGATATGTTAATGAGGACCAGTAAACTCACACAGTCTCAATAATGACATGTTAATAAGGACCAGTAAACTCACACTGTCTCAATAATGACATGTTAATAAGGACCAGTATACTCACACAGTCGCAATAATGACATGTTAATATGGACCAGTATACTCACACAGTCTCAATAATGACATGTATCGATAGAAAGAAAAGCCGAAAAAGGTATTATTTTTCTTTACGTTTAAACGTTCAGAAGCGGACTTTATTCAGCCTTTCCTAACTTGTCTAAAATAATCATTCGAAGTTAGAACTTACAGTGATAATGGTGCATGACACGAAGCTAACTTAACATGGATGTGCTTCCTTCCTCGCTAAACACTGGACGTCATGATCTAAATAATTTTCCAGGTAAATTGCTGTTAAAACTCTCATTCAAATAAACAAATAAAAACAGCATAACGGCAGGGAGATCTATTATCTCAAATTTACCTTTAGTGCTCCAAACTTCAACAATTCATCTAATTGCCAGGAATTAACACTTGTCGTCATTTCAGGTGATACCAACTGCATTGTCACAACAAAATTTAATGTTTACTCAACCAATGCAGAATATCTTACATACAATCTGTGTAAGGCGAGATAATATAAAAAAAATTAAAATTTCAAAATCTATCATGTACTATCTAGCAGGGAATTCATGTTTATAAACCTGAAGGGTTATGTCTTCTGCAAAAGGGAAGATAATAGAAAAATTGTTCAAATATATCAAATTTAAAAATCAAAAGTACTTTTTGTGCTGATTCCAATGTGTGTGTATAACAACCAGTGGTACAAGGAATTCAAATTTCTCAATTTTCAATCAAACAACTGACCGTCGTAAAAGGACCGAGTGATCGTCACGAGTGATAGAAATTGAATGTCTTTTTGCCCGTTTGGCTGCGCTCCACTTGCGAAAAGATGTAAAAAATTACTATCACGTGTGGAAAATCATATAGTCTTTCCTAAAAGCGCATGAATGTACTAATTTCGTCGTAAACCAACAACTTCCACCTTGCGATATCATATAAATTCTGTTATTTATTACCCCATTGTCTCCGACATCCAATAAGAACGTCCAAAACAAGAACTTTATTATTTTACTATAATAGAGTTCTGGTTTAATGTGTTTTGATTGGTTAACGCAACGAGTACAGATATGTGTGCGTGAGCTCATCTGTACCAGAAATCATTTACGGAAGAATATTATTTTTTTTTCACAGATTTGATATGATAACTGTCAAATATTGATTTTATGAACTAAACTTTGGACCGATTAACCATATAATATATTGTTTCGTTAAATGGTAAGTGTCTAGGAATTGTATTATTTAAATGTATTTTAATCTAGTCACTGTCGCACATTTTACTTTCGTTTTCATTGTTTTTTTTATAGCACCATCGTGGGCTGGTGCCAAGTGACAATCTACGTGCGGTTGCTGAGCTGATAAACATTATATATTATTGTTTCTATTTCAGGTATCGCGTTCGTGATTATTTATGATGTTTGTAAATATTGATATAATACTGTATGGGAATTGTCAGGATAAAGTTCGCCTCACATTGTGTGACCAAAGGAGGGTCCCTCAATTGCTTCCTATGCTTAAGTTCTCCTAATATCCGGCTTGTCCCACAGTCTTACCTTTCGACTGTATTATTGTAGGAATGATATATTGTAACTGGGACCTATTTGTGTTAAGGATATGCTCTGATATTGATAATTGTGATCCCTGAACTTGTGGGCGGAACCAATCAAATATTCTAATTTGACACACATTCCCATAGATACAGCGGGCCGTGTGAAAATACTATAAAAAGGCCGAACATAGTCTGCTAAAGATTGTGGTTCACCGCAGGATTTGGATTTATTTTAACCCTGATTTACTAACCTGAGCTTTCCACCCGCAATCCTAGCAAAACCGCTACCAGGTTTATCTGAGTACGTTCCCCTTTTATTTTGTTTACCTATTGTTGACCTGACCTGATATTTTACTACGTTTTACTACAACATTAGCATATTTCCGCCCACACTTGTTCGTAGAGAGGGTCCCTGTAAGATGTTCACGCTCTGAGGGATATTATAATAATTGTTACCATACTGAAAATAAATAATTTGTTTTATTTGATATATTATTTTCTGTTATCTATGGTACACATACTTTAATGAGAGTCAGATAAGATTATATACACCAGGAAAAAATTAAAGAACCCACGAATATTTTTGTTTTTCTTTTGTTGTAAATAAAGTTTAATTTTGATGATTTTGGTCAGTATAAATTCTTTAATGTATACCGGGTAATTAAAAGGATGTGAGCGTTCAGGTGAGAAATTTTAATCAAGCGCGGTTTTTGTGCACGTGAAGCTTGCTGCCTTCATCACGTCTAAAGTGCACTATTTTTCGGGCAACATATCGGTGATTACATGTAAATCCCGAAATTCTAATTGCCAAATCATTTAAAGTAAGCATGGCAAGGAGGCGGATATCAGAAGCACAGAGATGGCAAATCATAGGCATGCATTTCACTGGTATGTCTTACAAGGCAATAGGACGTCAGCTTGGCTATAATTATACAATCATTAGTCGGACAGACATCACGCTGCCACGGGTGACAATACGTTTTAATGACTACGTGAAACAGCTAAGACCGTCCATATTTTGATGAAATGAAATGTCAATTAAATAATGTGTTTGTTGGTTAAAATAACGTTTCAGTGTGCCCAACAATGCATATTTTTGTTTGCTATACAAATTAAAATGGCAGTCCAATATTAGTCAAAAGGAGTTCGAATATGTAGGACATGAAAAAACTAGGTGCAGGTGTATAGTTACAAACCGGTAGTCCATAGTATATAGACCGCTCATACCACATGCTATCAGTGTGCTTTACCATTTAGTATTTAACCAACCCGTTACCAGTGTATACACTGTATAAACACCTAAAAAAAGTTAAGCACTCCCTAGTTGTTTTCATTGTTTTTAAGTTATTCATATTCGAACATTTATTTACAATATACGAAAAATAAAAATATTCGGGGGTGCTTAACTTTTTTCAATGTGTATAGTTTCATTACATACACTTACACCCTGGGGGTAACATTTGGTGTCCGGCAGTGGGATCCAAAAACCCCAGCTTCTTGAGACTGTTGTATAAATTTATCGACAAAGTTAGGAACATTTTATTTTTTTTAAATCCATAGAGTTTAAATGTTCTGTATTATAATTTTGAGTGAAAAAAACAATATCCAGAGTAAAATGAGCAGCTAAAATAGGGGTACATCCAGTAGGGCATCCTCACCTTTACATGAAAGTGATATCTCACAAGAAATTATGTCCCCTTCAGAGGTGCACAGACAAGGTGATGGAACATGTAATATCACAGAATGCAAAAATCTTAAATCGAGGTTTGATTTATTGACACAAGTAGACATTAATTCGAGAGACATACAGGGATTGAGATCAGATATTTATACCCTTAACCAGAAACTGAATGAAAAGATAGAAAATTACCAGAGTGAAACCATTGATAGTTTTACCAGAATTGAAGGGCTACTGTTAAATTTTTGTAACAGGCCACAATCTGAGGGTACAAGAGAAACTGAACCACTGTCCCCTCCTTATCAGTCATTTAGTCACTCCTCTCGCCACACTTCTACTTACCAACCAGTTGATACCAATACTAGCAATGAGGTCTCAATGACATTACCAAAATCTGTAAATGAAGACAGAAGTGTGTCAAAATTAACAAATACTTTTGCACCAATATCAGTACCAAATAAAGACAAACTCAAGTCCAAACCAGATTCATGAAAATGTAGGTTATACCAAACCAAACTCTTATGATGGAATTGCGGAGTGATCAGATTATATTGTGCATTTTGAAACAGTTTCAAAACTTAACCAGTGGTCCGAAAATATTAAGAAACTTAAACTTATTTCCTGTATTAATGTCCTGCTTTAGCTGTTGTGGCAGATATCAATTATGATAACCTTCTTTCATATGACCAACTAATGGCCCAGTTAAACCACTAGGTAGCCTCACAGTCCCTTTGAAATTCAGTGACCAAGTTATTTACCAAGATATGATAGTAGTTGACATAGAAATACCAGCAGTACTTGGATATGACTTTATGTCAAAGAATACAATCAAATAGTATTTTGCAAATCAGAGAGCCAATTGCCAACCTTGTTTAGAATAACAGTAGAAAAAGATGTTCTAATACCTGCTAGGTCAGAAATGATAATTCAGGGCAAACCTATACAGAAACCAACAAATGATACCCTGATACCCTGATAGTTATAGATACAACCATACTCTCTCCATTCTAAAGGTGTACTTATTGCAAATACTAGAGTCATAAATATGAGTGACCAACCCCAAACCATTTTCACGAATACATTTGCTGCCACTGCTGAGTCAATAACAGAGCAGAATGATACTGAATAATAATGATGAAAACCTCATGCCTAAGTCAAGTACCTCCTCATTTGAGGACATATTAAGTAAAAGCAAAGATCACCTGACTACAGAACAATACCAAATTGTTCAAGACCAATATTGTCCGACAAAAAATTAATACCAAAGATGCACAACCTATTAAACAACCACTAAGACGTCTTACTATGTCTCAAAGAAAAAATGTTGAAAATGAGTTACAGAAAAAGACTCTTCATTACGACTATGTGTAACTGTCAAAGTCTCTTAGCGGTTACCCAGAATTTATGATTCCCTGGATGCTCCAAGACGAAATAATTGGTTTAGTACCATTGACTTGACCAGTGCCTATTTTCATAGTGCCATGGACTTTAATGATGCACCTTAAGGATTATTTGAATTTAACCGTATGCCTTTTGGACTTTCAGATACTGGTAATACCTTTGAAAGATTAATGGAAAGTGTTTTAGCTGGATTTAAATGGGAGGTATGCCTTGGTTACCTAGATAATATTATTGTAATCTCTCTAACCTTTGATTAATAACCAGCCATTCATACTATTGAAAATAACTGACCAGAATTGACAGACGGTTCAGACAGATTAGTTTTAAATTTATACGCTTATATATATGTTGATTATTAATGAATATTGTTATGAGTATACTGATTGTGTTACCAGCAGTTATTTTACTTATTGCTATTTGTGCATACCTATCAAGTATATGAACATTTACAAGGAAAGTTCACCAAAAGTTTTATGATGTTAGCACTATGGCCAAGAGTATTGTTATTACTTTTACCATTAAACATATTTTGCAAATAAGTATGCCAGAGACAGATGGAAACTTGATGGCGTCTCCGATCCATTAACTGAGTTAATACTGTTAGATGGTACAACCTTATTGAATGTCTTACCTACCTTCAACTCACAGGTAGTATTTAACTATGATAATATCAACCTACCTTTTGTATGTGTAGTTTGTACATATTAACTTATGAGTCCCTTATTTATAAATATCAACCAATATGCACAGATCAGTGCCAGAAGTGTGGGAAAAGGTTCCCAAACACCAGCGACACATGCACGGGAGCAGGATATACTGTAAACAATCTGGCTGTGGTTGGCATTGCTATTCATACGATGGATACAGACTGAAGAATCATCAAGTAAATGCCCATGGACGTGAAAATTGTATCCGAGATTGAAAAAGTTACCATCTATTGTTGTTAAACCCAAGCCAATCTCTTCTAGACATACTTCGTACCAACCACCCATACTATGCGCAGAAAGATGGAGGAAATAGATAAAGAAATCCCATATTTTGCCGAAATTCTAAGAACACCTGTGAGAAGGTTGTTACAGGGGGGTCCGTAGAAGTCCCAGCTCACCTGGCCACAATATCTTCTTCTGAAATATTTAATAAATACCTAATACCAATAAGTCCACAAACAACAGTTTCAGAAAATCAGTACTCCCCATCTGACTCTACGTTTCTACTTCAGTATCCTGCATCTACAGTATCTACAACTACCATTTCTACCTCTATATCTGACAAGGAACCAACTGAGATGGATACCTGCTCTCCGTTAGATCCGTCTTCTGGCGTAAAATTCAACTCTTGAAGCTAAAATTGCAATTACCGACCCTGAACCCTTACAGCTAGAACCTTGGATTTATCAAGGAAGCAGCCATCCGTGACACAAGACAGACACTATTAGATATAGAGATTAACAGTACCCAACTCACTATTAAATGGAAACTGTACCCAATTGATGTACCCGTTTCTAGGACCGCTTACAGGATGAAGTTAGGATGAAGTTCGTTTCTCAATGTTTGACCAAAGGGGGGTACCTTCTTTCCTTCCCAGCACTAGTTCTCCTAGTAACCCGCTTGTCCCACAGTCTTACTTTTTGATTGTATTATCGTAGTAATGACATATTGTAAGTGGGTCCATTTTGTGTTAGGCTCTGTCTCCATTCTTTCTTCTTCACGAGTTTCCCATTTTAAACATTCCTCCATGAACAGGTGTTTACGTCAACAGCGCATGTGTTCCGGATATTGAATATTGTGACCCTTGAACTTGTGGGCGGAACCAATCAAATATTCTTATTTGACCCACATTCCCATAGATACAGTGGCCGTGGGCAAATACTACAAAAAGGTCGAACATAGTCTGCTAAAGATTGTGGCTTCCCGCAGGGATTTGATTTATTTAAACCCTGATTTATTAACATGAGCGTTCTACCCACAATCCTAGCAAAACCGCTTTCAGGTTTACCCGAGTACGTTCCATTTTTATATTGTTTACCTATTGTTCACCTGACCTGATATTTTACTACGTGTTACTGCAACATTAGCATATTTCCCACGCCCAAACTTGACCGTAGGGAGGGTCTCTGTTACGTTTTGACGCTCTGTGGGATTTTATTATAATAATACTAAAATAAATAATTTGTTATATTTGAGATATTAGTATCTGTTATCTATGGTATACATACTTTCTTGAGAGTCCAATAAGATTATAGTTACAGTAGTCTATAGTATAAAGACCGCTAGTACCACACATGCTTTCAGTGTGTTTACCATTTAATATTTAACATTTAACCAACCCGTTACCAGGGTATATAGTTTTATAACATACATGTACATACACCCGAAGAGTAACAATATGGAAATTATATATGGTACTCTTTATAAGCACACCTATTATTTTTCGATAGCTCATATTTGAGCTAAAGTATTGTAAAGATCTAATAATGGCTGAAATTAATTCTTACGATAGTGTTCAGTGTACCCGTGTGACTTTACCAAGCGTTGTGGCCTATGAACCGCTTGATTT
The DNA here is from genome assembly GCA_944474755.1 of Limnoperna fortunei. Taxonomy (NCBI): domain Eukaryota; kingdom Metazoa; phylum Mollusca; class Bivalvia; order Mytilida; family Modiolidae; genus Limnoperna; species Limnoperna fortunei. The sequence continues at coordinate 99,023,789 of OX104113.1, read as the reverse complement.
GCATTGATTACATTCGTTTGTCTTTCTGGTTTTTTTTTTTGGTGTTTAAAGCCACACTCAGAAATTGTTTAGTTGTATCTATTCGTCTAGGCTTCATTTGTATCACTGCATGAAGAGTTGTATTTTGTTCACATTTCGTCAAGCCCAAAATATAATCAAAAGATTACATGTCTACAATGTTCAAATGTTGTGAAATTTTGTCGTAGAAAAAGCAACATTTTACCTTTTTTTGCGAAATGTGAACGACAGAACCATATGCAACTATTACTGTCATAATTCGGTTTGTTAACTTTTTTTTCAATGAATATTTCAAATTGCTATCAGTAATAACACTTGTATGTTATTTTTATACTATTATTAATACAAGTATTATTAGACTTTTTTTCATTTTTGTAATGAATATTTTTATTGTTTATCGTTAATTTAGTTTCTCGTTTATTGCTTTTCCCGTGGTATCAGTATTTTTTATTCTCAAAAACTATTACTGTAGTTTATAATTTAATAAATCACATAAAATTATGTGAACTATGGTTACCTAATAAACATTGGTGACAAATGTGTTATTTAGAACACCTTTAAGGTATTGAAATTAACCCAAGCTGTGTATTCCTGATAAAGCTTTTACTGTTATAAATTTGATGTTTATTTAACAGCTTAATTATTCCTTAAAACTTGCATTTTTACTACCTTTATGGCTCAGAAAAATTCGACAAAAATGGGGATATTTTATAGAAATACTTTATAAATGTTTATCACAAAGTTTATTGTCACATTTTTACTTTAAGACAATTGCAGAAATTCTACTCTTTCAAATAACAGCATTTGGTAAGTCAAATACTCTTAAATGTTTTATGTTTAATTGTTAAAATACTACTTTTAATTTTAAAATGTTACAAATTTCTGAGATATAATTAGACCATAAAAATACCACACAACCCCGCCATTCTGAACACAGATGAATCCGACATGTTAAAAATTGTAAAATGAGCGAACTTCAAATTAAATGAGAAGTATTTCAGCTATATTCGAGACCAAAAACAACTTAACAAAAAATAAATAAACAAAAAAGGCGTTTTTTCCGTATTATGACCTGACAACCCCTATCCGACAACCTGGGACGCGCTGGGTTCTCTGTGGGCCGAGCACTGGGAACCCTCCCAGTATTTGATCTTTCTTTAAAATTAAAAGATGAATGAGAGGTCATCTCTGAAATTTCGTTTATACTGAAAGTTGAAAGATATTTACTGGGACAATTTGTGTACACTGACAGGTCGTCTGCGACATTTTTCGAATTCGTATTAAAAGAGGAACAAAATGTTATCTAAGAAATTTTGTTGATGAAAGGTCACCATGACTTTCAACAAGTCGGTGACAAATCATCTTTAACATTTTTCCAATTAAAAAGAGAACGCCATTAAGTCACAACCGGCGTGTTAACGAATCGATTATCACTGAAAGATGACTACACTCGTACACCACTTGAACACGAAGGTTCCAGCTATCAGTTCATATGTAACATACTACGAACCAAAATGAGTCGTTACAAGTTCGTAAAAAAATTGTAAGGAAACCGTCCTACGAACAAAAAGAATGTTTATGGACAAAGAAAAATACAAATTCAGACAAAGAATGACGACACAAAACCAAAGAAAACAAAAAAACTCGTGTGCTGCGGACGACTGATAATTAACATTGATTGATTGATTGATTGATTGATTGTTTGGATGTTTGCTTTAAATCCAGATATCAGTATTTCATCTATATTGAGAACGCGAAAAAGTTAACAAAAAATAAATCAACAGGAAAACGGACTGGGACAGCTTTAACACAATTTTGATTGCTACCGGAGAAGTATGGAGTATTGGTAGGGACGGAACATTTAGCTGATGTACCAGTTACGATAAGCAATTAGGATATCAGTCCAGTTACTTACTGTCGTGTCCAGGCATTAAAAATTCAGGATGGAAATAAAATTACCTGTGGCTCAGACAAAATGTCCAATAGAATTGAGAAATGGAGTTTCCAAAACGATCCGTTTAGTCAAAGTGACGGCTATAAAACGTCTGAAGGGATGCCATCAACTTGATTATCTTAGGTAAATACATTCAATAAACATCATTGATGGCATTAACAGTTTCTATGATTTTTAACAGCAAGCATACATGTAAATGAACTGGCCTCGGTGGCCGACTGGTAAGTGTCGTTAATCTTCTATTATTGTTCACAAGCCTGTCAATAATGAGATTGCGGGTTCGAGTCTGAGAGCGGGCAGGGTTTGCTCGATTCCAATCTTAGCTGACAGTTTTTGTTATACCCTCCGCATAGATTTTGGGGTCCGTCTTGTCAGTCTGCGTGTCCGTGCCTCGGTGGTTTCCAGATGATACTTGAAAACGCGTGAAAAAATTTTGTTTAAACTTTGCACAGCTGTTAAGTACTATAAATGAAGATCAAGTATAATTTTTAGCACAATCCCATTTGTAGTTTTTGAAATTATTTTTATAGGCTCAAGTTCAAGGTAAAAATTGTCTTCTGAGATGGTTTGCTATCATGATCAGCTGTTCCTGTAGGCTGATTTGAATTCAGTAAAATGTGTTAATAATATTAAAAACAATGCAACGTGGCGGGGTATGTCCCATTACATGCCCTATTTTTCTATTGAAGGTCTTTTTCTGGGTACTCCGGATTCCTCCCCAATAAAATCTTGACGCCGCCTCAAAATTTAAAGCGTTCAACACAATTCAAACAATCAATTTATATTAAAAACTAGAAAAACTGCAGCAATTCTCACTAATGGATATCCCTGCTTCTCACCCCAAATATCATTTCGATCAAAAAGTTACATATATGGTACACAGTGGCACTATCTGATTAAGAAATCTTGAGTTTCCTCATATTTCATTCAGTGGTGTAAGTGGCGTTGCCGATAAGAGACGGATAAGAAATTGTGTAACTGACACAAAGACGGCCGGACACTACATCACTATATACCCCAACTTTTCATGCGTAGCTTTAACATTACCCTCTCAGATATATACAAACATTTTGAAACAGACGGTTCGTGATTTGTAATTATATCCGTGTGCAATTGTGGGACACCATACTTACAACCCACAATGTCGAGCTATCCATGTCCGACAGATATAAATTTTAGTAGTGTCTTTTATTCGAGTGCATTAAATGCTATATAAAGTATTACGAAAACAAGGCGTTAGAACTGATATCGTCCATGTTAATATATTTTGTTTTTACTTTAAAACCGCAACAGCTGAACACGACAAAAATGTGAAAAGTTGTGAATATATATCATTATGTTCCGATTTATTAAAAAGCCAAATAATGATTGTCGTTTCAATATTTCAAAAAATGTATATATATTTGTTTTGCTAATGTCACGTAAGTTAAATGACATGCCATTGATTTGTTGCTCATAGCTGCATGTGTGCAACATATTGTGAATGCTTGATATTCATATTGTGGGGAATATGTATGGTGTTTTATTGAAATAGCATGCTAATGGCTCGTGAAATCCTCACCAGCCTCTAAAGAACTATTTTTGGCAAAAACCTCTCACTAGCATGATAAAATAATTCTTTAATTCAACCAGATATTATCCCCTTTATTTAATATACAGTATAGTTTAGGCTTTGATTTCTAATACTTATTATTAATCCTAAAACAGGTCTTCCATTTTGTTGAATCTTTATGAAATCCTTACAGATATAATAAATATTTTGGACAAGCGGATTCAACTGAACTTAGTTTTAACATCCTTCAGTATTTGAAATTTTTTTTTGTTTCTCTGCCACTGGTGTTTTTGTACCGATAATTTGATCCGTCTGCTGATACCGCCATCTTTGATATCAATTGTTAAATTGTATCGTGTTTTATTTTAAACCATGTATTTACAACCTTGCGATGTATATTTAATATATACCACGACACAGATAGAAAAATTTAAAGGTCGTAAAATTTGCAGAACAATAGCATAACTCTTATCTATAAAAATTTAGCATTTGATATGACGTGGATTTTTTTTTACAGATAACCGCGTTGATTTATTCAGAATACTCCGTTCAAAACTTGTAAATATTCGCCTTTATGCTAAACAAGACAAATTTAAAGTCATTAAAAAATTTACCAGCTTGTGACTAAAGTTTAAATAAACAAATGTTTGCTTTTCGATTAGGAGGCAGTTTGACAGGCTATAATATTAATATGGACTCGAGTCCTTGTGACTGAAATGTTTGAGAGTTCCACGTTCCATAACTACCTATATTCTTTCACCCAACCAGTTTTCTATACTTCTGTTGTGGCAGCAAGACTTTCTTCCTATTGTTACATTGCATGTTCCCATATTTATTTTTATTGACAGTTGTTTTGTTTCTTATTCATCATTCAATCAATACACTATTCCGCATGTTGCAGCTCATATTTAACATCATTTTCCTAAAAAAAATGTATTTAGTATTAACCAATGTTATGATTTTAATAATGCAAACTTATTGGCTTTCGGATCATGTACCGAACTAAAAATGAATCACAAATGGCTATGCAAGACATAACAAATGTAGCGATAATGACATTACTTGAGTTTTTGCTGGTATAGGATTTAGTGCTATATTTGATAAACACTAAAAAGCATTACTTTTGCCGTAACATATTATTATACACCAAAATTCCAACTGACCTTGGTAAAACACGGAGCTAAAAATCAGTATTGGCTGCCATTTTTGTTACAGATAGAGACCTAATGTCGGTTTGGAACATTCCAAGACTCATGCATTACAAATTACCACAGTGACTATAGTTTCCGGAGAAAATATCGTATGTAAAAGTTAATATAATCCGCATATTCAAATAATAAGCAAATGTATCTAATTTATAGGAAAGTAAGAATAAATGTTAAAGTTATCCTCATCATAACTGTAAAACTCGATGTTCAAACGAATTTATCTTTTTACTGAATCTACATGCATCTTGTTAGAACGACAAGGCTCTCAGATATAAATTTGTTTAGTTCAATTACACAAATTCTTAAGAAAAATAGTATTTGTAAATATCTCCCTCTTGTAAATGAATCCTAAGGACTTTTGATGTTTAACGTTAACACTGTAAATGCTTAGTTTATTATTCTAATATGACGTCTTGCTTTAGCCGTGTCAAAATTCAAATAAGTTTAGTTCGCACATGCGTCAGCTGTGTGTTTTGTGTAAAGGTAAAAAAACTGACTTAAAAATGCAGTTTGTAATGTGTTATCCATAATTATCGTTATTGTTAATAATGCAGTTATTTTTAATCTGAATTCTGAGATTTATATGATTTAATTTTAAACAATATTCTACATTCGAATTAATATGACGTCACAATTAGAAATCAGACGTCATATTACGCTCAACTGAAAATTTCGAACCGGAACAATGCAAATTCGTTAAGATTTCTCAATATTTTTGTTTAAGGTACGTATATTCAATAAAATGACGAGAATATATGTTTATGTCAATTTTAATTGCTTTAACATACTGTTTTGGGCTATATCCTATTAGTTTAAAAAAACAGTATTATGATTGAAAGAGTCCTCTTAGACCCGCTTCGAAATTTTAAAACAATTGTTAGACATAGAATCGAAATAGATTATTGCAATTGGGCTCTATGCGAATTAGAACATGGTCAGACCTTATATTTGTCAATATTTTATACCTCGCTATCGCTCGGTATAAAATATTGACAAATATAAGCATAGAGCCGCTCGCAATATAATCTATTTCTTAAAGATAAAGTGCAGATGAAACTCGCATCTGACGCATGTAATGGATCGATGTAACGGTTGGTGCTCAGTAAGTTTCCGAGAGTATCGCCGGTTTAGTAATCAACCTTCTGGCGTACAATGAAATTTATTGATACATTTTTGTATAAAATTCATGAGGTGTCGAAATATTACAATTTAATATACAATTAAACATATGTTACTACTGATGTTTTTATATAAATAAACCAAACGGATAACTGGACTCACTTCCTTTTACTGAACATATACAGAAAGACTAACGACGACTACCAGCTAATTGGATAAGATGAAGTTTTTTGTTGCTATTTGCGCCATAGTTACATGTTCTTTCTTCTCAGGTAAATTATTTTTAACAATATTTACTATATGTTATACGTAATTGTTTTTGTAAATGGTGTTTAACTTCACTTTCAGCAATTTTTCATATATATCGTAGCGTCCAGTTTTATTGGGCGAGGAAGCCGGATTACCTTCGGTAGACATACTGGCAATTCAATTGTTTTATATGATATATAGTTTATCGCTATTTTACAACATTTTCCTTTGATGTATACGTGCGGTATTATTCCATTTCACTCTACTAGCACGAGATAGGCCTATCTCACCTCGCTGTCAAGACGTCGTTAAGTAAACGCTGTGACATCACAATGTTACAAAACAGCGATAAACAGATTATTTACGTTTTTTGAAACTCGATGCATTTTCTTGTCATCTCATCTCGAGGCTGTCGCCCTTCGATGAGAAACAGACAAGAAAATGCATCTCTTATCTCGTTTTTTTTCATTCATTCATTTCTTTATTTCCGCAGATAATCTATAATTATTTTGACTTTTACTAACTACTCAGGGTAGTGGGACCAGTATTGCCACCGTTGATTTAGTAACGCTTGGCGAATACGGCAGGTACTAGCGAACATTTTGTTAGAGCACATAGATGGTAAATAGTAATAGACTGCAGTTAGACACTTCTTTTAACTCAAAAATAATATCTGACTGTGACACAGTGTAATGGAAAAAAGTACTAAACAGTTCATTTCCAGGAGATGAACTTGCAGCACTGGCAGCCGCAAACTCGCAACCTATAGTTACGGAAAACAAAATGGAATCAGCTGGTAAACGCCTAATTATTATTTATTTATATCTAATGTAATGTCAATTAAATTTATTTTGATATTTTATAAATGAAACTCAATGTGAGATCCGGGTGGCTAAAAGAATAGACCGCAGTTGCGCTAGCTTGTCGTAAAAGGCGACTAAATAGCGCCCAGTACCCTGACCGGCGTGTCAGGTCGGTTTGCCTAAAGACCGACTGGGATGTGTGCCCCAGGTGGTTGAATGGGGTACCCCTGGCAAGTTGGGGTTGTCGGGCCATAATACGGAAAACCTGACCGCAAACCATATTAGTGCACCGTGTTGGGAAAAATGCCACGTTCCTCGCACGTTAAAGAACGCTGCTGTAGTATTCGCTATGAGTAGGGATTTCGATCCAGCTACAGGAGGCTAAATTGCCCGACCCTATCCATCCTCCCATTTGCCAGTGGCAATCTAAAATCCGCTACCCCTATTTTTCCTTGTGTCCCATCCAATTTTCATTCATCATCATTTCATGTTCATTTTATCATCCATTTCATGTTCATCGCCTGAATATAGCTGAAATATTGCTGTTCGGGCGTTAAACACCATTAATCAATCAATCAATCTTCCACGCTAATTGCTGAAACTGATTTATGATTTCGAGACGCTTATTTTGCCTGCGACAAACTATAACCTTTGTTTTTACCGTCGGAAATCGTAAACGACGGCACGAACAGTCATGCACGTTTATTTCTATCAATACTACTCAGATTCTGGCATTTGCAAGGTTCGGCAATATTTGGAACACGAGATAATACACTTTATCTCAGATTATTTTCATTATTGATAATTATTTTCTAATATAAAATCCCCGTCTATTCCCTCATATTTAAAAACACTAATATATACATATAAAAGCCTACTAAAAGAAAAGATTACATCAAAGATATTTGTTGTATGATAGATTGATGTTGAGGGATATATATATTAGTTCTACACTCTGTTATTTTTTTCTGTTATTGAAAACATTTATATTTTGAAAGGAGTTGTATAGAGGACAAAATGTCCTTGGTATATTAACCAAATAGAGTCTCCAATCAATTATCTATCCTATCCCAAAAATACTTATAAATAAAGTTTTCCAGTAGCAGTCGATTTTTTTCCTAACGCTTTATCATTTGATTTACAGTTTGCTAACTTGTGATCGTCCTGATTATAGCTGAATTATTGCTCGCTGGACGTTAAACAAAAATCTTGTTTAGTTATTCCAGTTAAATAAAAGTATATAATAAAAAATGTGATATTTACTGGTATGGTTTCTCCTTTTCTAAACTTTGATACAATACAAAGGTATGGGTATCGTCTATATACATAATATTGGGTAAGATACTCTCCTTTTGCATTGAATTCCAATTTATCAATTTTTTTTCTTTTTAATTGCCATGCCGTTTTATGAGATATATACCATAAAATGTTTTAATGAACTCAAAATGGCGTCTGATTCATCTTTGGTTTTAAATAAATGCTCTAAAGCTACAATAAGCCAGTCTCTCAAGAGCCTGTAACGCTCGCCTGACTTACAAAAAAACTTTTTTATGAGACCTGAAGTTTCTTGCAAATATGCGTAAGTGAGACTGATCTGGTTTTAATGTGTATGACAGTTTCTAAGCTTCATTTCTGCATAATTTGGATTAATGGTGCGGAAAGTTTCGGAGAAGAAGTTGTTTAGTGTTTTTCCCATATATATGTATATGGGTCGAATATATAGCTGTGTTCCACAGTTGTGTCCATCTTGGAACGGCATAAAGCTACAAAAATTGTAGAGGAAAAATCTAAGGTACATTTCTGCAAGGTTTCAAATCAATCTGCCAAGCAGTTTGTAAGGAGAACACATTAGCAGCCCCAGCAGCCATGTTGAATTTTCAATTGGCTTGAAAACCCAAACTTTTACAATAACTATCCAAGTTTTATTTCACTATAATTTGGTTTAAGTGAGCAAAATAGTTTCGGCAACCATGTTCACAAAACCACACAATTAAAATTGGTTCAAGTTTGGTTCCACTTGGCCAAGTGGTTTAGAGATGAAGATTGAAAGGTGAAAAGTTTACGGCCGACGACAGACATGAGCCAAGCGACGAGAAAAGCTCATCGGCGAGGTAAAAACGAGTAAAATCGCCCCCCCCCCCCCAAACATATACAAGACCCACAGAACACGCAGTAGATTTTATTTCAATCAGCATTTAAAAACTAGTGAACGTTATTGGGGATCCCACCAGCCTGTTATTATTATGTAACATTTTATTAATAGTAATCATCGATTTATTACCTAATTAATAATTTTTGCAATGTTTGCGCCACATAACCGTTTTTATTATTACTTTTACTTTTAAAACTAAAAACGCCGTTTTTACTATTACCAGATCACTTGAAATTAAGCAGACTATAAAACAACAAATTGTATTTTCTATGAATAGCTTACTTTTGTTTGTTAAAAGAGCTGTGGGCGTTAATGACACAAAATCTTAATGGAAGATAATTAATCTCTTTTCTATTGTCTAATACGTGACTAAAAATCACAACATTGACACCTTCACAATGTATATTTTTTTGTTTAGACATATATCAAGCGGAATATTTATTATTATAGAGAATTATTTATTCCCAAAGGTGCACATAATGCCCGTGACAATGGATTGAAATACATAACAAAAAGGTGAACCGCAAGTAAACAACAACTACGACCATGCCCTAATGGATTGAGAGATGATGGTTTTAGTTGTTGGATGGATTCATACCAGAGAGGTGTTGGTCGTGCTCCAAATAAAACACCATGTCCAGAAGGTCTACGGGATGATGGTACTAGTTGTTGGAGTGACGCTCATAATTATGGAAAAGGTTGTTGTTGCACTGTCTTTGGATGTTGCAATAAATGTAGGAGTGGATACCACGACGACGGATGTACATGCAAAAAAATAGACATTGGTTTCAAAATAACACTGTTCCAAAGACTACAGTGCAAACTTGAAGAAGACAGAAATGGTGTTCTTTGTTACCCAAAATGTAAGGATGGTTATCATCCAGTTGGATGCTGTCTTTGCGAACCCGAGGGTGGACCTGGGATCAGCATTCATGGTTACGAAAGACTAGAATTGATACAAAAGTTAAATAACAGCTACTAAATTTTATGTTATTATGCATGCTTAGCAAATCAAGTTGACTACAAGACACATTTCTTTTTTACCCCTTTAGGAACAACTAAAATAAGCAGAATTAAAAAAATAGGAAAGACCAACCAACAGGTGCCCAAAGTCAAAAGGCAATTATAAATCTGGTTTAAGCCAAACACACATGATTTTTCTATGTCGATCAATTAGGTAATTAAGGCTTTCCACTTTCCAGTGGAAAGACTTATTGCATTTTGTCTGTTTCTTATTATTATTATTATTAAGGCTTTCCACTTTCCAGTGGAAAGACTTATTGCATTTTGTCTGTTTCTTATTATTAAGGCTTTCCACTTTCCAGTGGAAAGACTTATTGCATTTTATCTGTTTCTTATTATTATTATTATTAAGGCTTTCCACTTTCCAGTGGAAAGACTTATTGCATTTTGTCTGTTTCTTATTATTATTATTATTATTCTTATTATTCTTCCGCCAAGTTTTGTTATCCCATTATAAATTTTGTTTCGCGACATGTCGTAAAGACATTTTGTACTATGAATGTATGAGACATTACGCATTCGCAGTTAACCCTGTCACACCGAACACTTTTTCTTTACGGAGTTATTTCCCCTGTCATAAAAATCTTGTGTGCAGATAAACTTTTAAACCGTAAAAGATTTCGCAATGAAAGTTGTTGCAAAATGCTCAGCTATTGATCGCGACAATTTGTTACATATCGCGCAAAGTATTTTGACGACTCCTTGTAGGAGTTATTTCCCCTTATTTATTGGAAGTACATTTTGTACCATAGTAACTCATGAACCAGAGATGACAGTGACTAGATATTTCACAGTTGGTCATCATTGACCTTGACCTTGAAAAAGGTCACAAGGTCAAAGGTCAAGGTCACATTCTAAATTTTGACACTGTGGTGTGTGCGATTCTCCTCCTGAACCATAAGAGATACAGAAATAAATCTTTTACCAAAATGTGTATCATATTAAGGTCTTGAAAGGTCACTATAAATGATTTGACTTTTGAAAGAGTTATCTCCCCTGGATCAATTAAATATAGTGTATATAGCGTTATCTCAGTAACTATGACAGATATTTATATGAAACCTTATATCATTAGTCATCATTGACCTTGACCTTGAAAATGGACACAAGGTCAAAGGTCAAGGTCACGTTTGAAATTTTGACATTATCTTGTCATCGCTATTTCTTTGAAACGGTAAAAGATAGCTTATAACTTATAACGGATAAAATGTCGGCCTCATAAATGCGCAACTTTTTTCTATTTAAAGGAAAAGGATTTGACTTCATCTTATAGGAGTTATCTCCGATTACAACCATTGATATTTACTTTTTCATTGATAACTTATTAACTATTGATAGTAGAGGCATGGGGACTTCACCAAAGACCATTATGACCCTTGACCTTGAAAATAGAAACAAGGTAAAAGGTCAAGGTCATCTTATAAATTTGGGTATTTATGATAAATACGCATTTCTTCATAATTATAAGACATATTGACAAAGGATCTTCACTGTTGGTCCTTTATTGACCCTCAGCATGGTCAAGGTCATATTAACAGCAGTCAAGGTCAAATAATATTTTTTGGAAATTCTGCTTTTTCGTGTATATAAAATGGTAAATACAAATAAATGATTTGTTTTTAAAGCATTGAATATGCAAAAATCAAACACTTGGTAGTCAAGGTCATTTATCTCAATTAACGTCCTATTTTTTTACCTTTTTTATTTCAAAAGATATACCAATGGTTTTTCTTTCTTTTGTTTATTTTGAAAAGAAGATTCAATTTCCATATAGCCAAAGTCAATGTCAAGGTCATTTATGCAATAAGTGGAAAGCCTCTCATTTGTTCGATAGAACCAATGAACTTATATTTAAGGCTTTCCACTTTCCAGTGGAAAGACTTATTGCATTTTGTCTGTTTCTTATTATTAAGGCTTTCCACTTTCCAGTGGAAAGACTTATTGCATTTTGTCTGTTTCTTATTATTATTATTCTTATTATTCTTCCGCCAAGTTTTGTTATCCCATTATAAATTTTGTTTCGCGACATGTCGTAAAGACATTTTGTACTATGAATGTATGAGACATTACGCGTTCGCAGTTAACCCTGTCACACCGAACACTTTTTCTTTACGGAGTTATTTCCCCTGTCATAACAATCTTGTGTGGAGATAAACTTTTAAACCGTAAAAGATTTCGCAATGAAAGTTGTTGCAAAATGCTCAGCTATTGATCGCGACAATTTGTTACATATCGCGCAAAGTATTTTGACGACTCCTTGTAGGAGTTATTTCCCCTTATTTATTGGAAGTACATTTTGTACCATAGTAACTCATGAACCAGAGATGACAGAGACTAGATATTTCACAGTTGGTCATCATTGACCTTGACCTTGAAAAAGGTCACAAGGTCAAAGGTCAAGGTCACATTCTAAATTTTGACACTGTGGTGTGTGCGATTCTCCTCCTGAACCATAAGAGATACAGAAATAAATCTTTTACCAAAATGTGTATCATATTAAGGTCTTGAAAGGTCACCATAAATGATTTGACTTTTGAAAGAGTTATCTCCCCTGGATCAATTAAATATAGTGTATATAGCGTTATCTCAGTAACTATGACAGATATTTATATGAAACCTTATATCATTAGTCATCATTGACCTTGACCTTGAAAATGGACACAAGGTCAAAGGTCAAGGTCACGTTTGAAATTTTGACATTATCTTGTCATCGCTATTTCTTTGAAACGGTAAAAGATAGCTTATAACTTATAACGGATAAAATGTCGGCCTCATAAATGCGCAACTTTTTTCTATTTAAAGGAAAAGGATTTGACTTCATCTTATAGGAGTTATCTCCCATTACAACCATTGATATTTACTTTTTCATTGATAACTTATTAACTATTGATAGTAGAGGCATGGGGACTTCACCAAAGACCATTATGACCCTTGACCTTGAAAATAGAAACAAGGTAAAAGGTCAAGGTCATCTTATAAATTTGGGTATTTATGATAAATACGCATTTCTTCATAATTATAAGACATATTGACAAAGGATCTTCACTGTTGGTCCTTTATTGACCCTCAGCATGGTCAAGGTCATATTGACAGCAGTCAAGGTCAAATAATATTTTTTGGAAATTCTGCTTTTTCGTGTATATAAAATGGTAAATACAAGTAAATGATTTGTTTTTAAAGCATTGAATATGCAAAAATCAAACACTTGGTAGTCAATGTCATTTATCACAATTAACGTCCTATTTTTTTACCTTTTTTATTTCAAAAGATATACGAATGGTTTTTCTTTCTTTTGTTTATTTTGAAAAGAAGATTCAATTTCCATATAGCCAAAGTCAATGTCAAGGTCATTTATGCAATAAGTGGAAAGCCTCTCATTTGTTCGGTAGAACCAATGAACTTATATTTATTATTATTATTCTTATTATTCTTCCGCCAAGTTTTGTTATCCCATTATAAATTTTGTTTCGCGACATGTTGTAAAGACATTTTGTACTATGAATGTATGAGACATTACGCATTCGCAGTTAACCCTGTCACACCGAACACTTTTTCTTTACGGAGTTATTTCCCCTGTCATAAAAATCTTGTGTGCAGATAAACTTTGAAACCGTAAAAGTTTTCGCAATGAAAGTTGTTGCAAAATGCTCAGCTATTGATCGCGACAATTTGTTACATATCGCGCAAAGTATTTTGACGACTCCTAGTAGGAGTTATTTCCCCTTATTTATTGGAAGTACATTTTGTACCATTGTAACTCATGAACCAGAGGTGACAGAGACTAGATATTTCACAGTTGGTCATCATTGACCTTGACCTTGAAAAAGGTCACAAGGTCAAAGGTCAAGGTCACATTCTAAATTTTGACACTGTGGTGTGTGCGATTCTCCTCCTGAACCATAAGAGATACAGAAATAAATCTTTTACCAAAATGTGTATCATATTAAGGTCTTGAAAGGTCACTATAAATGATTTGACTTTTGAAAGAGTTATCTCCCCTGGATCAATTAAATATAGTGTATATAGCGTTATCTCAGTAACTATGACAGATATTTATATGAAACCTTATATCATTAGTCATCATTGACCTTGACCTTGAAAATGGACACAAGGTCAAAGGTCAAGGTTACGTTTGAAATTTTGACATTATCTTGTCATCGCTATTTCTTTGAAACGGTAAAAGATAGCTGATAACTTATAACGGATAAAATGTCGGCCTCATAAATGCGCAACTTTTTTCTATTTGAAGGAAAAGGATTTGACTTCATCTTATAGGAGTTATCTCCCATTACAACCATTGATATTTACTTTTTCATTGATAACTTATTAACTATTGATAGTAGAGGCATGGGGACTTCACCAAAGACCATTATGACCCTTGACCTTGAAAATAGAAACAAGGTAAAAGGTCAAGGTCATCTTATAAATTTGGGTATTTATGATAAATACCCATTTCTTCATAATTATAAGACATATTGACAAAGGATCTTCACTGTTGGTCCTTTATTGACCCTCAGCATGGTCAAGGTCATATTGACAGCAGTCAAGGTCAAATAATATTTTTTGGAAATTCTGCTTTTTCGTGTAAATAAAATGGTAAATACAAGTAAATGATTTGTTTTTAAAGCATTGAATATGCAAAAATCAAACACTTGGTAGTCAAGGTCATTTATCACAATTAACGTCCTATTTTTTTACCTTTTTTATTTCAAAAGATATACGAATGGTTTTTCTTTCTTTTGTTTATTTTGAAAAGAAGATTCAATTTCCATATAGCCAAAGTCAATGTCAAGGTCATTTATGCAATAAGTGGAAAGCCTCTCATTTGTTCGGTAGAACCAATGAACTTATATTTATTCTTATTATTCTTCCGCCAAGTTTTGTTATCCCATTATAAATTTTGTTTCGCGACATGTCGTAAAGACATTTTGTACTATGAATGTATGAGACATTACGCATTCGCAGTTAACCCTGTCACACCGAACACTTTTTCTTTACGGAGTTATTTCCCCTGTCATAAAAATCTTGTGTGCAGATAAACTTTGAAACCGTAAAAGATTTCGCAATGAAAGTTGTTGCAAAATGCTCAGCTATTGATCGCGACAATTTGTTACATATCGCGCAAAGTATTTTGACGACTCCTTGTTGGAGTTATTTCCCCTTATTTATTGGAAGTACATTTTGTACCATTGTAACTCATGAACCAGAGGTGATAAAGACTAGATATTTCACAGTTGGTCATCATTGACCTTGACCTTGAAAAAGGTCACAAGGTCAAAGGTCAAGGTCACATTCTAAATTTTGACACTGTGGTGTGTGCGATTCTCCTCCTGAACCATAAGAGATACAGAAATAAATCTTTTACCAAAATGTGTATCATATTAAGGTCTTGAAAGGTCACTATAAATGATTTGACTTTTGAAAGAGTTATCTCCCCTGGATCAATTAAATATAGTGTATATAGCGTTATCTCAGTAACTATGACAGATATTTATATGAAACCTTATATCATTAGTCATCATTGACCTTGACCTTGAAAATGGACACAAGGTCAAAGGTCAAGGTCACGTTTGAAATTTTGACATTATCTTGTCATCGCTATTTCTTTGAAACGGTAAAAGATAGCTGATAACTTATAACGGATAAAATGTCGGCCTCATTGATGCGCAACTTTTTTCTATTTAAAGGAAAAGGATTTGACTTCATCTTATAGGAGTTATCTCCCATTACAACCATTGATATTTACTTTTTCATTGATAACTTATTAACTATTGATAGTAGAGGCATGGGGACTTCACCAAAGACCATTATGACCCTTGACCTTGAAAATAGAAACAAGGTAAAAGGTCAAGGTCATCTTATAAATTTGGGTATTTATGATAAATAGGCATTTCTTCATAATTATAAGACATATTGACAAAGGATCTTCACTGTTGGTCCTTTATTGACCCTCATCATGGTCAAGGTCATATTGACAGCAGTCAAGGTCAAATAATATTTTTTGGAAATTCTGCTTTTTCGTGTATATAAAATGGTAAATACAAATAAATGATTTGTTTTTTAAGCATTGAATATGCAAAAATCAAACACTTGGTAGTCAAGGTCATTTATCTCAATTAACGTCCTATCTTTTTACCTTTTTTATTTCAAAAGATATACGAATGGTTTTTCTTTCTTTTGTTTATTTTGAAAAGAAGATTCAATTTCCATATAGCCAAAGTCAATGTCAAGGTCATTTATGCAATAAGTGGAAAGCCTCTCATTTGTTCGGTAGAACCAATGAACTTATATTTATTATTATTAAGGCTTTCCACTTTCCAGTGGAAAGACTTACTGTTATTAGTCTGTTTCTTATTATTATTATTATTCTTATTTTTTTTCCGCCAACTTTTTTTCCTTATTATAAATTTTGTTTCGCGACATGTCGTAAAGACATTTTGTACTATGAATGTATGAGACATTACGCTTTCGCAGTTGACCCTGTCACACCGAACACTTTTTCTTTACGGAGTTATTTCCCTTGTCACAAAAAAGCTTGTGTACAGATAAACTTTGAAACCGTAAAAGATTTTGTAATAAAAGTTGTTGCAAAATGGTCAGCTATTGATTGCGACAATTTGTTACGTATTGCGCAAAGTATTTTGACGACTCCTTGTTGGAGTTATTTCCCCTTATTTATTGGAAGTACAATTTGTACCATAGTAACTCATGAACCAGAGGTGATAGAGAATAGATATTTCACAGTTGGTCATCATTGACCTTGACCTTGAAAAAGGTCACAAGGTCAAAGGTCAAGGTCACATTCTAATTTTTGACATTGTGTTGTGTACAGATCTCCTCCTTTACTATAATAGATAGAGAATTGAAACCTTTACCAAAATGTGTATCATATTAAGATCTTGAATCGTCACTTTTTTATTTGACATTTTTATAAGAGATATCTCCCCTAGACCACTAAAATATATTGTGAGTTGCATTATATCACTTTATCTCAGTAACTATAACAGATATTTATATGAAACCTTATATCATTAGTCATCATTTACCTTGACCTTGAAAATGGACTCAAGGTCAAAGGTCAAGGTCACGTTTGAAATTTTGGCATTGTCTTGTCATCGCTATTCCTTTAAAACGGTAAAAGATAGGCAATAAGTTATAATGGAAAAAATGTTGGTCTCATAAAGGCGCAACTTTTTTCTATTTGGAAGGAAAGGATCCGGCTTCATCTTATAGGAG
The DNA here is from genome assembly GCA_944474755.1 of Limnoperna fortunei. Lineage (NCBI taxonomy): Eukaryota > Metazoa > Mollusca > Bivalvia > Mytilida > Modiolidae > Limnoperna > Limnoperna fortunei. Next base: position 99,006,475 of record OX104113.1, on the reverse strand, counting down.
TTATCCCCCATTACAACCATTGATAATTAGTTTTTCATTAATTGCTTATCAACTATTGATAGTAGAGGCATGGAGTCTTTACTATAGATCATTAGGACCCTTGACCTTGAAAACAAATACAAAGTCAAAGGTCAAGGTCATTTTTTATTTTTTTGTATATATTATAAGTAGTCATATCTCAATGACTACAAGAGATATTGGCATGAAATCTTCAATGTTGATTACTGTTGACCTTCAGCATGGTCAAGGTCATGCTGTAAGAGTCAAGGTCAAAGTCCTTTTTAAATGTTTTTCATGGTACTATGTATTTTGAATGGCTTATTCTTTTTTAGTTACGTATGTTTCTTAGCTTTTTAGTTTCAAGGTCATTTATTTAAGGTCTTCTTTTAAAGTGGAAAGCCTATTAATCGTTCGGTAGAACGATTGAACCTATATTTAAGGCTTTCCACTTTCCAGTGGAAAGACTTATTGCATTTTGTCTGTTTCTTATTATTATTATTATTATTATTCTTATTATTCTTCCGCCAAGTTTTGTTATCCCATTATAAATTTTGTTTCGCGACATGTCGTAAAGACATTTTGTACTATGAATGTATGAGACATTACGCATTCGCAGTTAACCCTGTCACAACGAACACTTTTTCTTTACGGAGTTATTTCCCCTGTCATAAAAATCTTGTGTGCAGATAAACTTTTAAACCGTAAAAGATTTCGCAATGAAAGTTGTTGCAAAATGCTCAGCTATTGATCGCGACAATTTGTTACATATCGCGCAAAGTATTTTGACGACTCCTTGTAGGAGTTATTTCCCCTTATTTATTGGAAGTACATTTTGTACCATAGTAACTCATGAACCAGAGATGACAGTGACTAGATATTTCACAGTTGGTCATCATTGACCTTGACCTTGAAAAAGGTCACAAGGTCAAAGGTCAAGGTCACATTCTAAATTTTGACACTGTGGTGTGTGCGATTCTCCTCCTGAACCATAAGAGATACAGAAATAAATCTTTTACCAAAATGTGTATCATATTAAGTTCTTGAAAGGTCACTATAAATGATTTGACTTTTGAAAGAGTTATCTCCCCTGGATCAATTAAATATAGTGTATATAGCGTTATCTCAGTAACTATGACAGACATTTATATGAAACCTTATATCATTAGTCATCATTGACCTTGACCTTGAAAATGGACACAAGGTCAAAGGTCAAGGTCACGTTTGAAATTTTGACATTATCTTGTCATCGCTATTTCTTTGAAACGGTAAAAGATAGCTTATAACTTATAACGGATAAAATGTCGGCCTCATAAATGCGCAACTTTTTTCTATTTAAAGGAAAAGGATTTGACTTCATCTTATAGGAGTTATCTCCCATTACAACCATTGATATTTACTTTTTCATTGATAACTTATTAACTATTGATAGTAGAGGCATGGGGACTTCACCAAAGACCATTATGACCCTTGACCTTGAAAATAGAAACAAGGTAAAAGGTCAAGGTCATCTTATAAATTTGGGTATTTATGATAAATACGCATTTCTTCATAATTATAAGACATATTGACAAAGGATCTTCACTGTTGGTCCTTTATTGACCCTCAGCATGGTCAAGGTCATATTGACAGCAGTCAAGGTCAAATAATATTTTTTGGAAATTCTGCTTTTTCGTGTATATAAAATGGTAAATACAAGTAAATGATTTGTTTTTAAAGCATTGAATATGCAAATATCAAACACTTGGTAGTCAAGGTCATTTATCACAATTAACGTCCTATTTTTTTACCTTTTTTATTTCAAAAGATATACGAATGGTTTTTCTTTCTTTTGTTTATTTTGAAAAGAAGATTCAATTTCCATATAGCCAAAGTCAATGTCAAGGTCATTTATGCAATAAGTGGAAAGCCTCTCATTTGTTCGGTAGAACCAATGAACTTATATTTATTCTTATTATTCTTCCGCCAAGTTTTGTTATCCCATTATAAATTTTGTTTCGCGACATGTCGTAAAGACATTTTGTACTATGAATGTATGAGACATTACGCATTCGCAGTTAACCCTGTCACACCGAACACTTTTTCTTTACGGAGTTATTTCCCCTGTCATAAAAATCTTGTGTGCAGATAAACTTTGAAACCGTAAAAGATTTCGCAATGAAAGTTGTTGCAAAATGCTCAGCTATTGATCGCGACAATTTGTTACATATCGCGCAAAGTATTTTGACGACTCCTTGTTGGAGTTATTTCCCCTTATTTATTGGAAGTACATTTTGTACCATTGTAACTCATGAACCAGAGGTGATAAAGACTAGATATTTCACAGTTGGTCATCATTGACCTTGACCTTGAAAAAGGTCACAAGGTCAAAGGTCAAGGTCACATTCTAAATTTTGACACTGTGGTGTGTGCGATTCTCCTCCTGAACCATAAGAGATACAGAAATAAATCTTTTACCAAAATGTGTATCATATTAAGGTCTTGAAAGGTCACTATAAATGATTTGACTTTTGAAAGAGTTATCTCCCCTGGATCAATTAAATATAGTGTATATAGCGTTATCTCAGTAACTATGACAGATATTTATATGAAACCTTATATCATTAGTCATCATTGACCTTGACCTTGAAAATGGACACAAGGTCAAAGGTCAAGGTCACGTTTGAAATTTTGACATTATCTTGTCATCGCTATTTCTTTGAAACGGTAAAAGATAGCTGATAACTTATAACGGATAAAATGTCGGCCTCATTAATGCGCAACTTTTTTCTATTTAAAGGAAAAGGATTTGACTTCATCTTATAGGAGTTATCTCCCATTACAACCATTGATATTTACTTTTTCATTGATAACTTATTAACTATTGATAGTAGAGGCATGGGGACTTCACCAAAGACCATTATGACCCTTGACCTTGAAAATAGAAACAAGGTAAAAGGTCAAGGTCATCTTATAAATTTGGGTATTTATGATAAATAGGCATTTCTTCATAATTATAAGACATATTGACAAAGGATCTTCACTGTTGGTCCTTTATTGACCCTCATCATGGTCAAGGTCATATTGACAGCAGTCAAGGTCAAATAATATTTTTTGGAAATTCTGCTTTTTCGTGTATATAAAATGGTAAATACAAATAAATGATTTGTTTTTTAAGCATTGAATATGCAAAAATCAAACACTTGGTAGTCAAGGTCATTTATCTCAATTAACGTCCTATCTTTTTACCTTTTTTATTTCAAAAGATATACGAATGGTTTTTCTTTCTTTTGTTTATTTTGAAAAGAAGATTCAATTTCCATATAGCTAAAGTCAATGTCAAGGTCATTTATGCAATAAGTGGAAAGCCTCTCATTTGTTCGGTAGAACCAATGAACTTATATTTAAGGCTTTCCACTTTCCGAGTGGAAAGACTTACTGTTATTAGTCTGTTTCTTATTATTCTTATTTTTTTTCCGCCAAGTTTTGTTATCCCATTATAAATTTTGTTTCGCGACATGTCGTAAAGATATTTTGTACTATGGATGTATGAGACATTACGCTTTCGCAGTTAACCCTGTGACACCGAACACTTTTTCTTTACGGAGTTATTTCCCCTGTCATAAAAAGCTTGTGTGCAGATAAACTATGAAACCGTAAAAGATTTCGCAATGAAAGTTGTTCCAAAATGTTCAGCTAAGGATTGCGACACTTTATAACATATCACATTAAAGAATTTTTCACCTTCTTATAGGAGTTATTTCCCCTTATTTATTGGAAGTACAATTTGTACCATTGTAACTCATGAACCAGAGGTGATATAGACTAGATATTTCACAGTTGGTCATCATTGACCTTGACCTTGAAAAAGGTCACAAGGTCAAAGGTCAAGGTCATGTTCTAATTTTTGACCCTTGGTTGTGTGCAGATCTCCTCCTTTACTATAATAGATAGAGAACTGTAACCTTTACCAAAATGTGTATCATATTGAGATCTTGAATCGTCACTTTTTTTATTTGACATTTTTATAAGAGTTATCTCCCCTAGACCAATAAAATGTATTGTGAATTGCATTATATCACTATATCTCAGTAACTATAACAGATATATATATGAAACCTTATATCATTGGTCATCATTGACCTTGACCTTGAAAATGGACACAAGGTCAAAGGTCAAGGTCACGTTTGAAAATTTGACATCGTCTTGTCATCGCTATTTAATTGAAACGGTAAAAGATAGGCTATAAGTTATAATGGATAAAATGTTGGTCTCATAAAGGCGTAACTTTTTCCTACTTTGAGGTAAAGGATTCGACTTCATTTTATAGGAGTTATCCCCCATTACAACCATTGTTAATTAGTTTTTCAATAATTACTTATCAACTATTAATAGTAGAGGCTTGGGGTCTTCACTATAGACCATTAGGACCCTTGACCTTGAAGACAAATACAAGGTCAAAGGTCAAGGTCATCTGCTAATTATTGGTAAATTTTATAAGTAGTCATATCTCAATAACTAGAAGAGATATTGGCATAAAATCTTCAATGTTGATCACAGTTGACCTTCAGCATGGTCAAGGTCACGGTGTAAGAGTCAAGGTCAAAGTCCTTTTTTAATTTTTTTCATGGTCCTATGTATTTTAAATGGCTTATTCTTATAAATGCTATTGTCTATAAGTAAAATTTACGTAGATTAAAAGATCAGTTGTCAAGGTCACTCAAGTTTTCTAACGTCCTATTTAATGACCTTTCTTATTTTTTAAAAATATCTAAATGGTTTATTTTAATTATTTTTGAACCTTTTAATTGCAATAGTCAAATTGCGGATCTTGCTTAGCTTTTTAGTTTCAAGGTCATTTATTTTAGGTTTCTTTTAAGTGGAAAGCCTATTAATCGTTCGTTAGAACGATTGAACCTATATTTATTCTTATTATTCTTCCGCCAAGTTTTGTTATCCCATTATAAATTTTGTTTCGCGACATGTCGTAAAGACATTTTGTACTATGAATGTATGAGACATTACGCATTCGCAGTTAACCCTGTCACACCGAACACTTTTTCTTTACGGAGTTATTTCCCCTGTCATAAAAATCTTGTGTGCAGATAAACTTTTAAACCGTAAAAGATTTCGCAATGAAAGTTGTTGCAAAATGCTCAGCTATTGATCGCGACAATTTGTTACATATCGCGCAAAGTATTTTGACGACTCCTTGTAGGAGTTATTTCCCCTTATTTATTGGAAGTACATTTTGTACCATAGTAACTCATGAACCAGAGATGACAGTGACTAGATATTTCACAGTTGGTCATCATTCACCTTGACCTTGAAAAAGATCACAAGGTCAAAGGTCAAGGTCACATTCTAAATTTTGACACTGGGGTGTGTGCGATTCTCCTCCTGAACCATAAGAGATACAGAAATAAATCTTTTACCAAAATGTGTATCATATTAAGGTCTTGAAAGGTCACTATAAATGATTTGACTTTTGAAAGAGTTATCTCCCCTGGATCAATTAAATATAGTGTATATAGCGTTATCTCAGTAACTATGACAGATATTTATATGAAACCTTATATCATTAGTCATCATTGACCTTGACCTTGAAAATGGACACAAGGTCAAAGGTCAAGGTCACGTTTGAAATTTTGACATTATCGTGTCATCGCTATTTCTTTGAAACGGTAAAAGATAGCTTATAACTTATAACGGATAAAATGTCGGCCTCATAAATGCGCAACTTTTTTCTATTTAAAGGAAAAGGATTTGACTTCATGTTATAGGAGTTATCTCCCATTACAACCATTGATATTTACTTTTTCACTGATTACTTATTAACTATTGATAGTAGAGGCGTGGGGACTTCACCAAAGACCATTATGACCCTTGACCTTGAAAATAGAAACAAGGTTAAAGGTCAAGGTCATCTTATAAATTTGGGTATTTATGATAAATACGCATTTCTTCATAATTATAAGACATATTGACAAAGGATCTTCACTGTTGGTCCTTTATTGACCCTCAGCATGGTCAAGGTCATATTGACAGCAGTCAAGGTCAAATAATATTTTTTGGAAATTCTGCTTTTTCGTGTATATAAAATGGTAAATACAAGTAAATGATTTGTTTTTAAAGTATTGAATATGCAAATATCAAACACTTGGTAGTCAAGGTCATTTATCACAATTAACGTCCTATTTTTTTACCTTTTTTATTTCAAAAGATATACGAATGGTTTTTCTTTCTTTTGTTTATTTTGAAAAGAAGATTCAATTTCCATATAGCCAAAGTCAATGTCAAGGTCATTTATGCAATAAGTGGAAAGCCTCTCATTTGTTCGGTAGAACCAATGAACTTATATTTGTTAATTAAATGTTTGCTTATCGCCAAGCTATATTCATGACAAAAACAAGTGAACAAATTGTTCAAACTAGAAGCGTGGTATTCTTCAATCTGCGTTGGAAAAATCGGATTGTTGCTGAGCTATGATTTTTTATTACGATCAATTAATTAATAGTTGACTGTTTGCTTTATGCTCGCAATGTTTCAGTTATATCTTTATTCAGAACACGTCAACAATGTGATGTATATCGTGCAAGCTTCGTGACATTCCCCAATCTCCGTATTATTACCTCTCCTATCCGCTAATGGGGGACGCGCCGAGCAGCTTTGGTGGTCGAGTACTGCAAAGTGCACAATATGGTTTTAGAGCTAATTTATTTATAGAGCGCGCGAAGAACTTTTAAAGTTACTTGTTACAACAAGCACCAGGCTGAGTATCTCCATAGACACCAGGAGTTTTCGACCTGGAAATACGTAATACTAGTCGAAAACTCAAGCATAGCGTTTACGTTGCTAAATTAATAAACGCCAAACTCTAGTGCTGCTGAACGTTGCTGTCAATGAAAATTCACAAATATGTTACTAATTTTAAAGTAGGGCATTTTACAAATTTAATGTTTCTTGCATTAATCCCTTTTTTAAATTCAGAATTACCGATAACGACATACGTTTCGTATGTCTAATAACTAGGCTTCTATATCGTCTCGCCCCGTGCGGGATCCGGGTGGCTAAAAGAATAGACCGCAGTCGCGCTAGCTTGTCGTAAAAGGCGACTAAATAGCGCCCAGTACCCTGACCGGCGTGTCAGGTCGGTTTGCCTAAAGACCGACTGGGATGTGTGCCCCAGGTGGTTGAATGGGGTTCCCCAGGCAAGCTGGGGTTGTCAGGCCATAATAGGGAAAACCTGACTGCAAACCATATTAGTGCACCGGTTTGGGAAAAAATGCCACGTTCCTCGCACGTTAAAGAACGCTGCTGTAGTATTTGCTATGAGTAGGGATTTCGATCCCGCTACAGAAGGCTAAATTGCCCGACCCTATCCATCCTCCCATTTGCCAGTGGCAATCTAAAATCCGTTACCCTATTTTTCCTTGTTTCCCATCCAATTTTAATTCATCATCATTTCATGTTCATTTTATCATCCATTTCATGTTCATCGCCTGAATATAGCTGAAATATTGCTGCTCGGGCGTTAAACACCATTAATCAATCAATCAATCTATATCGTCTCATTAACCAAAAAAAACTATTTAGGCGTTATTTACTCCCAATGTGGTATATTATTTTCAGTCAATGTGTGTGTCCGCCACATTTTTCACATCAACGATAATTGATACAACACTGACAATATGTCAATACTTTCTATGATCATGCCATATTGTAGAACTTGAGATCTTCTCTCCAACTCCAACTTCGTGTTTGCCGACATTGATCGCCGTCCGAATTCATTTTCCATAATCTTTATTGTTTTGTTTAAAGTTATACACTGGGGTATCACCAAGGAGCAGATCACAGGAAGACTTTTTAAAATTTTAAATCGTATTAAAAACCAAGCGTAAATCAACAGCTTATCATCAGGTATTTCTGACAATTTAAGACATTTTGTCAAGTAAATCACAAGATACTGAAACGTATTTAAAAGAACAAAAGTACGAAATAATATTTTCAAGACTATAAAACATTTAACACGTGTACCTTCGCAGGAAGGGGCGATACAAGATGTTTCACAATTAATGAGCATTTCAGAATCTATGCCAAACATTGACAATGGTGTAACACTTCTTCTACCAACAGGAAAATCATATGTCAATAGAACCAGATAGATGGGGCGGGATACCAAGAGATCAAAGAGTATGCGATGAGTTCATTTTATCTTTATATGTCAAAATGAGGCAATATTAGATATGCGCCGCAAATGTATCCCTCTTTAATATATTAAAAATCCCGAATAACACAAATCAATAGGGCTTCTGGGTAATTATCATTCCGAGTTTTAAAGTAATTTGGCGTCATTCTTAAGAAATCTTGCTAAGTTGCAGTAAACCTGTAAGGTGTATTATGTATTATGAATATTTATGGGTAAAGTTGTATTTTTGTAAAAAGCCCTGTTAGTGTAAAATTCAATTTCGCTTTTCAACTTAAATGTGGTTTTAGTTCGTGACGATTAGCCTAAATATACTGCATGGGAATTATCACAGTAGTTCCTTAGATGAAGATTTTAAAGTTGTCACACGTTCATTCATTCAAAAAGTTATTAATTATCTCAAATATATTATCTCAACTTACAATACTGAATAGAAAACATAAATTCTAATTCATAAATTTTCACGCCCAATTTTTGTAAACCGTAAATTGAACAGTAATTTCACATTCAATATATATGTAATCCATTTTGCAGTTTCTGTAAAAGACATTTGAACATCTATCCCATAGGGTCTGATGTTAAACTATGGTGACCTTTAAAAATTTCTAATTGACACAAAACAACTTAATAGAGTATTGCTGACAAGGTTTGTTTGCGAAGTACTACCTTATAAAAATTGTGACCGTGTTTGGTTTTAATTGGCTAGTTTGTTTTTAAACATTATATTTATTGCGGTCATTTTTTAGTCCTCTACCGGCTTCGACGAACGGGACTATAGGTTTGAACTCCGTCCGTCAGTCCGTCACATCTGTTATCCTGACTTGTTTCTAAACGCTTGCAGATATTGAGCTGATATTCGGTATGTGAGTCAACCATGATGAGTTTTCCTATTTTAATAAACGCTTGCAGATATTGAGATGTATTTGGCAAGTGAGTAAACCATGATGAGGTCCAGATAAAGTTCGAATATCATTCCTGTCCAATGATTTTTTTATGAAATTATGGCCCTTGGACTATGAAAATTTTATTTGCCTGTCGGGGACTATTTTGTTTTCAAGCAAACAATGATAAAGAAAAATTAATGTCTGTATGTAGATTAATCGATTGGATGTTTGCTTTAAGTCAGGCGAGCAGTATTTCAGCTATATTCAGGACGAGAACGAGTTAACGAACAGTAACAGGCAAAAGGGGCGGGATGGTGCACAAAGGAAAATTTTGACTGCCGATGGCAAAATATGTATTCAGCCTTAAGTAGCGGCTGCAATGAGTCTACGGTGCATGACCATGCTTTACGTATGACCTGACAACCCTTAACGAGATGGATCATTCTATAACATTTCTGTTCATGACAATTGCGAGTTTTCATTGGGTCAGCAAGCCAATTTGATAATGGTCAGCCGCGTAGGGACAATTTCAACTGCATCTGCGGAATGCTACACCATACAACATAGATCTTAAATGCTGCTGTAACAAAACTCCAAAGTTACTGGATGACAGGCAAGAACTACTTAAACAAGGCATATTTTTGAAGAGTAGAAAAATGCTAATTCATTAAAAATAACATATAGTTAAAATCACCAACTTAAACTGCACAATATTCTATATATACATAAGTGATGTCGAAGTTTGTGCATATGAACTACACCAAAAAGAGCAATACATCACCTGATAAAGAAACTACCCCAAAAAGGACAATACATCACCTGATAAAGAAACTACCACAAAAAGGGCAATACATCACCTGATAAAGAAACTACCACAAAAAGGCAATACATCACCTGATAAAGAAACTACCCCAAAAAGGGCAATACATCATCTGATAAAGAAACTACCCCAAAAAGGGCAATACATCACCTGATAAAGAAACTACCCCAAAAAGGGCAATACATCACCTGATAAAGAAACTACCCCAAAAAGGGCAATACATCACCTGATAAAGAAACTACCCCAAAAAAATGCAATACATCACCTGATAAAGAAACTACCAAAAAAAGGGCAATACATCACCTGATAAAGAAACTTTCATACCCTGCTAAACATGAAGAAAATACTTTAAATACGATTGGAGAAAAAACAAATAAAGGGATCGGATTCAAGACTTTATGCAGTTCGACAGGTAAAGTTTGTTACCACCAAACATGATCGAGGAACAATTTCTGAATGTATTTATGAACCAGTTAATGTGTTAAAAGACACAGTCAGAGTACCATATAACCCAGTCAAAAAAACAAATCAAATTTAAGATTTTAAAATGCATGCTTTAAATTAGTGTGTTCGCAAACGTTGTTATTGGTCCCCCCCCCCCCCCCCCCACATCCCAAAAAAATGACTGTAATGAAATTCTTTGGTAGCCATTTTCACAACAAAACCTCACATCTGCTGCAGATTTATAGGTCTATTATATCAGGACGATTTAAACGTAGCGGGAAGAAAGAACATTAAGTGATAATAGGTCTTTTTCTTTAAAACACCAACAGTAAGAATGGTTAAATAATTTAATGATTCGATTAAATGCAAAACAGAAGAGTAAAGACAGGACCAACTTGTTCCAGAAACAGGATTCAAACATCATTAAACAGAGTAAACGTCTGCCAGAGATATCCATAACAATTTTTTACAAATCTTTTAAATTAAAATGCACTTTTTCTGATGAGAATATCTGTTGGCGCATGGATGACGATGGAAACACTGCTTTTGTGATAGTTGTGTTGATCTTTTATCTCATTCAGAAGGTCATTCTCTACATGATTTCTTCTTCTCACCTATTAAGAAATAGAATTAAAAGACTAAAATAACATGACACGAATGTATTGATGGGGCAAATTCTAAAAACAGTTAAAATTCATGTGAGAGATGGAAAGAAATTTTGACTTGAGTTAAGACACAATACAGGTAGATTATTTGAATAATTGTGCTTCACGAAACTTAAATATTTTTTCAATTAAAGGCTTGATTGTGAAATTTTGCTCTTTTTAAATGCGTTGACAGATTTCCTTGAGCAACTGTAACATTGAGTAATTGGTTCCAAACGATGACAAATCTAACGACAACCCATTCATGCATGATTCTGTAGACGACCAACACATGAGCTACATATTGAAAAGATGATATAATTAAATAATAGAGTCCAACAACTTTGTTTTTAAATTTCTGCTGATACACATTTAACTGCAAGGCTTTGTTGACACTAGCAGCGAAAAGAAATAACCAAAGGTACAGGAGAATTTTGTACACCGTATCCATCGGACGATTCAATCCGAACAGAATATGATAAAACAGCAAAGCGGTATTTTGTTTTCAAAAAAATCCAAAAGCGGTGGGAAAAAATACAAAAACGTAAAAAGTATTGTACACATTTGTTTGTCTAGCTTAAAAAGCCAGATATAGTTAACAAAAATTTGCTCACAGACCACAGTCTGGTTCAAAAGAATTGATGAAAAGCTATTCGAGATTAAGTAGGTCTTTGAATGTGTAAGTCTGAATAATGTACTATAACATGTATCTATAAAGATGAAACAAGCGCTTATAATGATGGAGGGGCTGACTTTTTTAATTCCCATTTTTACCGAAACATTAACTTTGATGACACAAATAAAATTCACCCAGACCCTGAGCCACTGACATACCTTCTCTTAATAAAATTATAATAACATAATCTGATATTGAAGTCATTTTCATTAACTTACATATTAGAAATCCACCTATAATTGTTAATTCTTGTCTTCCTTTTCGGGCTTGATTGGAAAAATGCAAATGTTGACTCTGTTTAAAAAAAACAGATAAATTGATTGGATTTGACTCTACTGAAAAAGTATGAAATATGGGTAGGGGTGGAGAATTTAGCCTTTTTTAACTAAATCAGCTACTATTTTTCGATATCTACAAAAGGCGTTTTTGTCGTGGAAGGAGCATGGCACCTTCCAAACAAGTCAACCACTACAATCCGCAACCAGGCTTTCCATATTATACTCGGCCAACCTTCCAACGTGAGGGCCTCATCTATCCGCCATCCGAGGACGCGTTGGGCTGCTATGTGATTCGAGCAATGGGAACCCTCCCAGTATGGTTTCAATCAATTTCAACTAACATTTAGGCTATAGAGGAGTTTAGCTTGTTCAAATAAAAGGTCACACGTACATTAAAAGAGGGGTTTATCTTTGTTAAATAGAAATACTAATCCTTCCTTAAAGTTAATATAGATCAGATATGGTTAAAATGTCAACATAGAAAAACCTAAGTACTTTCGTGCTAATTTTAATGAAACTTGCATGAAGTATCCTTGACTTAAAAAAACTAAGTCGTACCCAGTAAAAAGTCAAATCGTGGAAAGGGAAAAAACCATTTGTGACAAAAAAGTAGATTTCTAAAACGAACAGTTATGTCAAAGTGTCGGCCATATCACTCCTGAAGGGATAAAATATACTTGATCAATTAACCAAATAACTATACACCAGTTTGATAATAAAATGGTTATTTATTGGTAAGTATTAGTCATTATATGACTGGTTTTATTTATTAACAAAAACAGGATGGCATTTTCCCATCTTATCGTAAAAGAGGTACCCTGTTTTATGTATGTCGCAATGATGTTCAATTGAATTTCGATTGAGATAATAAGATAAGAATTTACCACTGTATGAAATAAATGACGTACTAACTATGGCGACTCAAAAACTAAATTACGTTCTGACTATAAGTTTGCTAGTGAGTCGTCGGAGTTTACACATAGATAATTTACTTAAAATAGTGTATAATCATACATTGGTGCCATTAACTGTTTCAATTTTTTAATGAATCAAGCATGCATACATTTACATTAACATCACCAGTGTATTAATTTAAAGATATAAACTGTCAATTTTTGAATACTTCTGTACTTTGGAAAATAAATCTTTGCACAAAAGATGACAATTTTTATAAAAATAATTTACCAAATATTACTCACAAACCGTGATATAATTGTTTTAGTAATGCGTTAGATCATTATAACAGACCCTTATAAAATGTATATATTGTTTGATGATAAATCAATTCATCATCACACACTAACATATAAATCATTAATAAAAGATTAGTTTTACTCTTTCATTTGTAATGATTTCAGGAAAATTTCCTTTATATTCGAGATCTTTTTTCCTTTATGTTGTATATAGATATATTTGGGTCGGACAAATAACAGAATGTAACTCAATTATGCCTTGACAAAAAGTTGTTAAGTCGCAAAAAAACTTACCAATTATTAAAGATATTGCAAATTTTACAGCTATTCAACGTCAGAATGCTAATCCTGGAAAACAACAACTTGTATAATGACGGTTATAAGACACTCTTATGGGAAATAATAACTAGTTGTGTTTTTTTCAGCCCTTTGAAGATCCAACTATCAAACCGATAAGTTCTTCTAATCAGCAGTTCTTTGTAACATTATATCTCACTAATCTTAGGCTTGATGTTTATGTTCATACAAAGTTCCGCTTTGATTTAGGTTTGAAACAAAATACAATATAGATCGGATAATATTGACACAATGACGTGAATTAAACATTTTAACTGTTTAGTTTGTAGCTAATACTTTTTTAAAAGACAGTTTTAATATTTTTTGTATCCAGTGTTTTACAAACACATCTATTACATCATTTTACTAACTTTTTACGCTGTTTTGGAGGTTTTCAAAGACATAGAAATCAGTAAATGTTACCTGTGTAGTGTTGCTATCAAAAAGTTACTTACGTTTATTTTTAGTTTGAATCCAGAAAGCCCAATACTTTGCATATGCGATTTATTTGCTGTATGACAAATTAAAACACCTACAATCAGAACGTTACGTTAACTGTTTTCCGTCTTCGGTACTTTATTATGTTAAATTATTCTTAGAAGTGTATTTGTACAAAATATTTTTTTAATGTTTAAACAGTTGTACTCGAGATACTACGAACATTTTGAGGGGCATAAGTGATTAAGGTAGTTCGTCTACTATTGATCACGTGGTCTGTCAGCATCGAGATTGCTGGTTGGGGTCACACTGCAGTGAGCGTGGACTTGATTCCAATATTAGTTGACAAAGTCTGCTAGTTTTATTCGGGTACTTCGGCTTCCTCCTCCAATAAAAACTGGACATCATGATTTATCTGAAAAATTTCTGGAAGTGGCGTTAAACAAACAATTCGATGAATGTGTCGTTAACTTCTCTGCGATCGTTTTATATTTAATTGCGTTAATTTTATAAGGTTCCACGTTAACCTTGCAGACGAAACGCAACAAATACAGAACATAAAACGTATCCCAACTACAAAGAACCTTCAAACTGTTCTCTTCTCTCATAAATTGTAAATTTAAAATATTATATGCATGTTTATCAAATGCTACATTATATCATTAGACGAAAGTGCATCTTGTGCAGTGTATACTAGTATTCCACTGTTAACGCATGACCTTCTCCACAATATTTGCATAGTTACATCTTGACATCGTCAAATTAATACAGTTCAATTGGTATAATATTGAAGCATGAAAGAAAATTAACAATTCTATTTCTTTTTTGCGAATCAAATTGTTTAATACTCCACTTAATCAAAAATTAATCATCATGTCTGGTTTAATGTACTGCGAAATGTGCTTGATATAGGTAAATATATTTATATGCATTAGGAATAAAAATAGAACATAGTAAAATGCTGATACTGAGAAGCAAGAAAAAGTTAGATTTTAGTCGAGATCAATTCCAAGTTTAAACTTAATGTGAATATTAAATGAGTTAATTTGTTAAATGTATGTTATGTTATTCAATAGAATGCGAATCGAAATGTCAAGGTGGCAAAGCCCCAAACAGAAAAATAGTAACGATACTACCGTATTTTCGGCCCATCGCTTAAAAATTAAAATTTTATTTTCAACAATCTATGTTGATAACCTTGCAACATTCTGACGTTACAGATTTAAAGAATTTAGCAACACTTCATATTAATAAACGGCATATATGCACCTAAACCAAGCAATAAAACGTGTTAAACAGTCATAATAACAGTTTACTGCTATCAACAAAGACAATGCTGGTTCGAGTCTCACTGCCGCAGTGTATACTCGACTCCAATCTCAATTGACAATGATTGCCAGTTTTACTACCGAAGGTCGTGTTTTCTGATAAAGATATGGAATGGAATATATTTAATAATGTGATACAATAAAGTGCACAGATTACGGGTTTGATACTAGCCCAACATTCTGAAAGATAGCACACACCAAAATTCAAACGTTTGAACATGTACAACAAAGTAATATATACAAGCTATATTGCGTGAGTATAGTTGTTGGACTTTTATCAATTTTAATTGAAATATCGATCATATTGTGTTTTTCTGCCTAGCTTAATACAGTTTTTTTTGTAATTCTCTTTTGCATGTTCGTGCAGATTTTGATGCACTGGGAAATATTTACAAAAGTATGGAGAGTCATGTTCTTTTTCTGAAATAAAACCAGAAATATTGAGCGTGATGACTATCAAACAAAAATCTGTCAAACCTGATTTTACGGACACACCCAGCAGATTTAAAGCTAGTAGTTTATTCCAAATTAGTTAAGAATGAAGTTACTGATTAACTTTAACGACAAAGGAAGGGATTTGTCTATCTACTATACCCCCTTAATTTGGAAGTTTTTCAAAAACAGTTAAGCTAAATATGTTCTTTGCAGAAATTAGCTGGAACAGCTAAAGCTATATAATAAGACCTGTGCAGAACGTATGTTGAGCAAAGGATTAAATAAGCACGTTAGCAGAAAACATAAATGTCCTTAAATTTAAATGAACTTTAAATACTACATCCTTTTTCTTTGATTAAAACTGGTTTTTATTAATTTCAGGGGTGGTGCGTATAAATTGTATATATGTATGTTGATGCACATATTTACATAATCTGTATAGTCGCTAATGTATGGGTTCCTGCAAAACAATTACATTTAATCTAATGAACGCTATAAAACACACATTATGACGTCACGTACAATTCATTTACACTACTGCATTGTGTTCCAACTCGTTCGTCTTGGACTGTAGGACTTTGTAGATTCGACATGGAGTAGCTGCGTTGTATAAGTAGACGCAAAAGAACACCAAATTTTGCGTCCCTACCTTATACTTCATACTTTTTTCAAGTGATTTGACCTTGTTCATAAATCCATAAATTACCTTAAATAAGCGTTTTATCCTTCTAATTCTTCCGAAGTGTTTAAAACAATATTTATAATCGTCTAGAAGAATTTTCACATAAATTCTAATTATAAGTGTGGGTCGCTACAGTTTGTGACGAGTAGGAATATACACACTAAAACATGGTTCGGTTGTAAGGAATGACAGGCATTGAAAACACATATTTTTAGGATTGCCGAGAAGATTGTTATTGACAACAATAGGGGAACAACAATAGATTGACATGAAAACCAACAATGGCATTGTTCGTTGGATTTTTAAGTTATAATGGAAGGAGCTAGTAGTGATGAAACATTATGTGTGTCTCCATTCCGTGCATCTTTCTCATCTTGTTTATTTCTTGTGAATGAGGAGACACCATTTTGGGGAGAAAGTTTATAGGTACGACAGCAATTGTTTTTGCAAATGTAAATTCGGCAGGAGACGGACAAATTTCTTGGCCAGTGGAAGTACTAGCGCGTGAGTCTATTCACAAAAAAACGTTGAATGAATTTTCCCGTGACAATTTATCCTATGACGACACTTGTTCTTCTTTTATTCTTTCTGGTCACGGTTGATGACAGTAGGTATTAGGGACGTAAAGAATTGAAGTCTGTCGCAAAAAGCGAATGACCAGTGTTAAATATTTGGCATTAACGATGAGAACTGTTTCTTTGACAGGTTAAGTAGTTTCACTTAGGCGTGGGCTTCTCTGTTGCAGTGATTGAATAAAAGATATGGCAAGTAGATAAGTACACGACAAAAATTATTTGACAGTTTTAAAAACTAAAAGATTTCCAAACATGAAATATAAGCGACACAGAATCACTTCTTTAAAATATGTATTTATTTTGGCTATTTATTATAGATAACCTTTTTTGACATTTAACTTCAGTTTTCCATAAAACTTTGCATATTTTTGCTTGAAATGGCTGTCACGTACTATGTCTATTTGTCGGTCAATATCTTTTAGGTAACGGTTGATAGCATCTATTAATCTTTTCAACTTTTATGTGGTATTCTTTAGCTTTGTCCTGTGTCACATTTTTACGTTGCAGCGTATTTAGGCATATAATTTCAACGGGTTACTGTTTATTCACGCTCAGATTCAATTCCAAAATCTATGGTTGTCTGCAAGGATAAAAATAAATTCACTTTTATGTCTACATGCACATAAAAGAAACTATATAATTGTAAAAGCGGTTTAAAATTTGTAATGTGACAATATTTGTGAAATTAGTTATTAATTTCATTCATTAGCTCCAGTAAAGACAGAACAGTCAAATTATGGTCAATTAAAAGTTTTGGTGATGGCACGGGGAAGTAAGTTACCTATAGGGGTGGCTTAGGCAAGTCAGTTACCCATAGTGATAGCTTCCACAAGTAAGCTACCCACAGTGATAGCTTTTACCATAGTGATGGTTTGGCATGTCAGTTGCCCATAGTGACAGCTTGACAGCAAATATTCCATTTGATTGTGGTCAATGTACAGGAATAATTTCCTTGATACTTTGAAATGCACGTATCTGTTATATTGCCCTGGTGTTTATTGACAAGAATCATAGGGAACTTCTTTGGGGGGGGGGGGTATATAGGAATCACCCTGTCTTTCGATTAACATTTTAAATTTTTTATTAGAGACTTAATGGTTAGTAACAAATATTTTATTAAATTTTAATTCAGTTTTGGTAGTGAATGTTATATAAATATTTCTTCTCCCCTTTTTCTCTGCATGGCTAGACGTGACACAAATTACAAATGGCTTCCTATGTTGTTTTGATTTCTTATCTGCTCTCAACACAAAATGAAAATAATATTTTTTAGGCTAAACTTGTTTTTATACAATTTCATTATCAATATAAATGTTTCAGAAGCCGATGTCAGTGGACATATAAAGAACACAAGAAGTCCATTTATTCCCTCGTCTTCTTGGAATCTGTTAGACTTGTTGCTTCATGTGATAGTTCAGTTCATGTAAGTACATATTGGAAAGCCTATACCCCTAAGCAAGAACACAGCTGGTTTTGTTTATGATGTATGGAATGTTTACCCTTCCCTAGCACCTTGTTGTCTTTATTTTCGGTTTTATTGTCCTTCCTTCGTGTTTAATTCTCCGTTAACCTTTTTATCTAAGTGTGAACACTTAAAATGGAATTTAATATGTTTTATGAATGTCTGTTGTTAAATGTGGAATTAAATGGTTCAGTAAATAGGGCCAATTTTTTTTTATAGCAGAAGAAATTGAAACTAGAAATTATTCCTTACATAATATATTAAAGTTAAAAATTTAAAATCATTTGTTTTTATATAATTATATACATTATAGAAATCAGTAGGATTTTTCTTTAAATAGAAATTTCCATATTTTTTTACACAGATTTGGGACCCATTTACCACAGATGTAGTCAGAATTTATGATTCCACAAAATATAGTCCAGTAACGGCCATGGCAGCCATACCAGCGCCATCTCCTGTGGTATTAACAGCTAACACAGATTCACAGCTCAGGTATATCTACCAAGTATAATGAAGAATAAATCATTCTAATACTGAATTCAAGTTAACAAAATCTGTAAATTAAAACTTTTGCCTTCTCCTGTTCACCATTTAATAATGTTTCATATTTGGGGGTCTCGGTGGCTGAATGTTAAGTTATTTAATATCTACTATTGATCATGTGATCAAGGATTGCCAGTTTTTCTACTGCAGTTGAGAGGTTTTCTTTGGGTACTCCGGCTTCCTTTCAAAATAAAAACGGAATGCCATGGTATAGCTGAAAAATTGCTGAAAGTGGCATTAAACACAATCAAACAAACATCAGAATTGTGGTGTAATTACATAAATGACCAACAGTAAATTTACATTCAATGTCATGACTTTTTTTCAAAGAATTTATGATACATATATAAAGCAATGTTCTCAGATTATATGTAAATACAATTGTTCAATTTGATGTTTTTACAGGTTTTTAGAACTCAGAACAGTCGGCTATACACATGAATTCAGGTGTACAAATGCATCAGCAGGTAGGATTGTTGACTGTAAAATTGTTCACTTGAAATTAAACACCAACGATTAAATTAAATTGGGATGGCTCTATTGTTATTTCTGTGTTGAACTTGATAACGGAATGTTTTTGTTACATTTCTAAACTGAATTTTGTACTAACCCTCCTTTTAGAGTTACAGAAAGGTTTACTTGACACTAGAATAGATAAAGCTGTAAAGTATTGTGTTACAGCCAAAAATTTCTTAACAGTGTCTAACCTGATTGAAATATTCTTTTCCTACTTTACAACTTTGTAAGGAGAGGCCACTAGTGAAAATAATATGTCTAGCCAAGGTAAATTATCTGTGTCTCCATCAACTTCATAATGGGCTGACTGTGATTTAATGTCATCAAGGCAAAGTTACTCTGTAGCCTTTAATTAAATAATCATAAATAGTATTTTCCTTATGTTAACCTGTTTTATTTCAGGTTTAATACGATGTATGGCAATAAGTTCTGACAGCCAGTGGGTAGCAGTGGGCTTCTCTTCAGGGATCATGTCTTTATTAAACCTCAAAACTGCTATAATGTTAGGCACATGGAAAGCTCATGAAGGTGAGATAATTCAAGTAACATCTTTAGGTTGGTCACGAACATGAATTTGGTATTTCTCTATCAAAAAGGTTTGTGACAGGACTTGATTTTTCGTGATTTTTAGTGTAAAATTTCAGATGACCCTTTAGTTTCGTTTCTATTCAGTGACTTATTTACTTTGGTTTTTTTTGTTGCAGTTATTTCAATCTTATTTTATGGTTCAGAAATTGTCTTACTAGAAACCAAAGCAAATAAACCAATTAAATGTTTTAAAAAATATTTTTTGTGTTCTATATCATATTCTGCACTAATATAATAAATATGTTTTAACAAGCCCTAAAAACTAAAATCACATATTAGAGGCACTAAATCAGAAAGTTTAATATGCATTGTTTGATACTGATTTTCATGATTAATAGCAATATTCCAGGTGCATTCAGCTTACATGTACACATACATGTGATATTTCTCTCAACCCAAAGTGTGAGACTGGACTTAATCTTGAGTGAGATTTGATGATTTTGAGTGAGATTTCTAATCGACACTGTTTTTGCGTTATTTTGTGTTTTTATTGTGTAATTTTGTAATGAAATAAAAAGAATAATAAACTGTTATAAATATTTTATTTTGTTCATTCATTGTTTAGCACATTTTTAAGGCAATAAAACAATAACAATAACAATTTTTTACTAAAGTACTAAATAAGTATCACAAAAGTTCAAATCAACACTGGTTGAAGCACTAAATTTGGTATCAAATAACTTTACAAGTTCTAATCTGCAATGTTTGAGGCTGATTTTGCTGCTTTCAGTAGTTCTTTAGAAGATTTAAATTCACAGCAGATGGTATTGGTGTTTAGTTTGGCACTTAGTAAACTATGTATGGTGTTGCTGGACAGGTTGTGTCTGCTGTCTGTCTGTATTTTCTTCAGCATGCTGAATGTTCTCTCTGGGTCTGCATTGGAGTGAGCAATTGACAGACATGCAATGGCCAGTGTGCTTAGATTTCTGTACTGTAGTCTGTCATTTATTAGTTTCTGTGTTGCCATCTTGGTCCAAAATGTGTCAAGTGGTGTTTCTGCATCTGATTGTGGCAACTCTGCCTTTGGTGATGCCAAGTACTCAAGTGCTTCACTCTCAACTTCTGCTGTAGGAACTTCAGGCGTAAACCTTCTAGCTAGGACAACAATATCTTCTGTTGAGACATGATGTACATCAGTAATTCTTTAATAAACTTGAATTACATCAAATGACAGTACTGTTAGTTAAGAAATTGTTGTAAATTAAATATTTCAAAAGATTTCTTTTGTCTGTAATTTTCTGTTTTTATAAACCAATTAATACCTTTTATTTTCCACTCAAATAAATATTTTTTGCTACTACTTCATTATGTGAATATTATCACTCTGTGGCCGAGTGGTCAAGGTAGTTCGTTTACTATTGATCACGTGGTCTGTCAACACTGAGATTGCGGGTTCGATTCTCACTGCAGGCACAGTGTACTCGACTTCAATCTTAAGTGACAAGGATTGCCAGTTTTCCTACCGCAGTTCGGGGGTTCTCTCCGGGTACTCCGGCTTCCTCCCCCAATAAAAACTGGACGCCATGAAATAGCTGAAAAATTGCTGAAAGTGGCGTTAAAACACCATTCAAACAAAACAAACAATCATTATGTGTATTTGTATTATTGTAGATTTTATATAATTTTTACACAAAATTATTTAATATCCATAATTACACTTCTACTGACCTTTGATCAGTGTCCATGCAAATAAAGGTAAAATAATCAATATTATTACATTTTGGTTCCTGGTAAGTCGCAAAAAAAAAGTGCATCAAAATATGGTTATGTTTGTCTGCTGCACAGTTCCTATTGACAACAGGTCAAGCAGAATCTAATATTAACCAGTTCTCTGATCTAATTAATGTACCCTATTTGTAACACAAAAATCTTGTCAACAATAATGGGCACATCTGCTGCTTAGAGATTTAATGAAATAAACAAGTATTTGTTGGTGCTATTCATTTAATGAAACAATTACTGACTTTGATGTGTGGTCACTATCTGTATTTCTCAACACTTAAAAGTGTAGACTCACCTCGCTTGGTTAATATTACATTTTTTTGGTTGAGAAATCCCAATAGCGACCTATATCAAAGTCAGTAATTGCATAATGTAACTTTGCCAATATCTAGATTTACTTATTATGCTGTAATATTACAAAATAACTAGACACTGTCCTTTATGATCATTTAGTTTTAGTTGTTGCCTGATAAAGGTGATTTCATAAACAGTTTATCTACATTTGGGAAACTTTTAAATTTTTTTTAAATTGATGTATGTTTTCAAAAGTTTGCTTTCAATGGGTTTACTACTTTAAATTAAAAAAAACCAATACGCTTGCAATTGTTTGTGTATTGTTTTAAGTTTTCTTAATTAGTTTTAGTTTTCATTAGTATAATTTTTTTCTAATATTGTCATTCGTTTCTATATCTATGAAGTACAGTACGTATTGTTTATAAAACTCCACACCTGTTTAGGGAGTGGTCATATTTTGATGTTTACGTACGAGTATTGTTTTTAATGTGTATGAGATCCAGATCTTGAAAGGACTGGCGGAGAAAGTAGATGCTATTGCATAAAGATTTTCAAACGCTGCATCTCCCTTATTGCATACACAATTATTGTGGCTGCTGTATGGCGTGATTCAGCAATGGGCTCTGTTCAATTTTGATTATTTCAATATTTCGGACAGTTTCAAGCAGCACGTCATCAAACTTTCAACATCAGACTGCGGAACAAAGTAATGTGAGAATATATTTAGATCACCTTAATATTCTGGAAGTTCCAGTTCAAACGATCCTGGGTCTGTGTCTGCGAAATTCCGCGTGGAGTACATGACTTTACAGGAGCATACGATATTCATAACTAAGTACGAAAAGGTTATCAAAATGGTGTTAAGGTAATATTTTTTACGGATATTTTGTGTATATCGGTAATGTATGGTCACCAGTTTCGGCATTATGCAAAGTAAAACAAGAATCCGATGTGAAGTGCACCTAAAATATCTTGCATTTATAATTAAATTAAAATAATATAAATGTAGTTTAAAAAAAATAACATTCCGTTAAAGCAATATTTCGCGCAAGACATTTTCATCGCCGAAATTAATGTAAGCAAGAAACATGTAGTTCTAAAGAGTCGTGGATGAAATAATATAGGATCTGCGGACTGCTGGTTTAAGCACTGGACTATAGTATTATTAAATGGGTGTTTTCATATTTGACCTGTATTATGTCCAAGGGAAGCTGTATTGGGTCGAGGATAGCTGTATTAGCCCGAGGCAACGCCGAGGGCTAATACAGCTATTCGAGGCCCAATACCGCTTCCCGAGGACATAATACATGTCGAATCTGAAAACACCCATTCAATGACACTTTTATTAACCAGTTGAGTAAATTTTAGTACCATTTTATCATTGACCAATAAAGCTATACTCGATCCAAATCGGCTTCTGATGGACATAACAAATTATTAATATCTACAGCCCGCAGAATTAAAATATATTTTTTCTCCTGAAAATTATGTAATTTACGCACAGCGAAACGAATGTGTTTGTTTTTAAAATGATATTTGTATATAAATTACCGGAAATGACATTCCTGTATTTGCCCTGTTTTTCTGTATTGAGCCTGTTTTTTTCCGTATTGGCCCTGTTTTTCTGTATTGAGCCCGTTTTTCCGTATTGGCCCTGTTTTTCTGTATTGAGCCAGTTTTTTTCTGTATTGGGCCTGTTCACTATATCCGTATTATATGGACATTTCACATGTATTTTACACAACTGGTTAATAAAAATCAGTAATGACTATAATCGCAAGCAGGATACACTTTATTTTGTAATATTTTCATTTACTGATTACACTAACAGATTTGTAAAAAATATAACTTTAAATACAGTAGGACGGGAAAAGTTGTTTGTTCAAGCTAGTTTCATACTGTGAACGATCTTATGTCCTGAAATATTAACTAACCGCACCTAAGTTTACATCTCAATTGTGTCTCTAATTTCCACACAGCATTATTGATCTAAGTAAACAGATATTTAAGTAAATATGAAAAAGATGATTCCACACCCGTGAAAACAACCAAATACCAATATTCCTCGCGGACAATTTTTTTAGTAAAAACGACACCAATGTGTTCAAACAGATTATATTAATAGTAATAAAATACTTGCTGTATCATTTTTCTACTTTCCGCTTACTTCATAACATACATGTACATGTATAAATTGTATCTTTTTTCTTCGAACCAGGCAATGGCAGATTCGTGATCAACAAACCCGATAGTTTGAGGTTTTGCTCAGATTAAAACGTTAAGTAGTAAATTCACTACGGTTACTGACTACGGTTATGATAGCACTATGCACTGCAAACATTTCACTAAGAGAATATAACACTGAAACAGAATTTACTGTATATATGAACATATTTTTAAAATTGTATTTTTTCAAAACTGCATTTAAATCATTAAGGTTTCACGGTATGAATCGCCATTGAGATTAGTTTTGTGAATATTTGTGTTTAGCCCCTACAACTGTTTTTGTTTTGTTTGCACCTTTGCGGGCATAGGCTTACAAATAGGAATAAAAAATGTTGATGTATGACTTTTTCTTGGACCATATTGGAATGGTTCCCAGTGTTCGACCCACAGAGCAGCGCGCATCCCCTGATGGCGGATAGGGAGACGCTCTTGTAATGGGTTTGAGATCACTTTACAGAAAGCCTGGCCGCGGACCGTAGTAGGTAACGTGTTTGGAGAGTGCCACGCACGTTTCACGATAAAAACCCTTTTGTAGATTTAGAAAAATAGTAGGCTCATTGTAGCTGCTACAAAAGGCTACATTATCCGCCCCTACCCAATACTCCATACGTTTCCAGTGGCAGTTTAAATTGTGTTCCTTATGTCCCATTCCACCCCGTTTTTCGTTGATTAATTGTTTATTAACTTGTTCTTGTCCTGTATATAGCTGAAATATTGCTCACTGAACGTATAGCAGACATTAAATCAATCAATGTATGACTAAAATTATTGAATCATTTTGAGTAACAGCAAAGAGGTAAAGTATCACCATACAAATACACTTGTAGAAAGGATGTCTAAATACAACAAAAGATATGTGTTTCCGTAAAGCGATATGGGCAAAAATCATCAGGGAGTCGTGATATAAAGGGGGCAAGACTGATTTAAAACGCTTCAAGGTTTTTCAGACGTACATGTATATGACAGTAATGATTTATCTTGTTTCATTTACATTATTTATCAGATCAAAACAGTTAAGTGTAACGTATCCAGTAAGAACAAACATTAAGACGTCAGTGATATGCTTCAGATAGCATCCCTGCTTCAGACAATAACATCCACAGGTAACCATACAAAGCAAACAAAAGTAAATTTTTGTTCTTGACATGAAATATCTTTTTAATTGTTCACATAAATGCTTTTGTTTATTTAAAATAATAGTTCATTAATTACTAGTTAAAATCTAAGAAATCAGTACAGAAATGGTATGTCGACAATCAGAGTAATTTTAGTTTCCTTTAGCATACATCATGACAAAGACAAAAACATACTTTTAAAACTCATTAATAGATAAAATTAATAGACGAAATTTTAGAAAGGTTAACTTTCTTTTTAAACAATATTCTTTGTATTTTGGATTATTTAAATGAACATATAGTAATTTTGCAAAGTATGTGAACAAATAACACATCATAATATGTCGTCAAGTTACCATAGTAATATGATTTTTTTACCATATACGTAGTCACGCTCCAGTGTGGGGAGCGATTTTTGTTTCAGCTCGCCATCCTGGCCAGTACCTAGAAACAATAGTACTTATCGAATTTATGATCTACTAGCCCAAGTTGACGAGTAGGTTTCCAAAGTTACATGCCAACATACAATATCAATAAAAATGAAATAACATAAATAACCATGTTGACATTGAGAGCTAGTTCATTTATTATTAATTTATTCAAGCCATCTGATTGATTCAGATTTCATGGATTTGCAACCATCAATTACACCAAACACACCACATTCCTCTACTTTTTTCATATCTAAGCCATGATCTGCCTAATTTCCATTTATTTCAAAATGGCCTGTTTTCAACTGTAGACTTCTTACTTTTAGGATCTTTTTCTGACGCAGACTTTTTCTCATCTTTTTCTATTTCTGACTTATTCTTTTTCTACTGGCATGATTCATCATTTTTTCTACCTCTTATTTTCTCTTTCTTTGCGATGAATTTATAATTCTTTTGTTTTTGGTTTGATTAAAAACTTTTCCATATTGGAGTTTAAATTTTGGCACCCGTAGCACTTTTTTCAATAAAAAAATAAGTACCGCATTTCAAATCTTGTCCCCATAAATGAAATTGGTCTAATAACTTCATTTCTTTCAATTCCGTAAAAATTTTAATTTCATCATATTTAATTTAAACATATTTTATTGTATAAATAGATATATCATTGAACATACAGTTAATACAATACAAGGATTCGGAAACAAGCTGAGAAGCTTTTACAAATCCGTCTCCAGTTACGAAATTACATATTTAACAAAATGTAAAATACATGCTCTGACAGGCTTGATAAATTTTATAATGAAAAATAGAGAGGAAATAAAAAAAAAATTAATATATTTGATAGGAAAAGGAAAGAGAGAAAGGATTGATGAAATGCTTTAAGGTGTTAAATGTCTATGCATCTACAAAACGTTTACTTTTTAGAATATAGGATTGCACTTTTAAAAAAACTTCAGTATTCTGTTCCAATGTTAGAGCATCTGACCCATATAGGAATAGGTTTAAGTCGATTTGTACTTGAAAATTCAAAGCAAAAATAGTCCTTCGACGAAGATCGGAATATTTATGACAGTAAAGTAGGAAATGTCTGTTTGACTCTATCTGTCCGCATGTACAATTCGGACTGTCCACCAGACTGCGCCTGAACAGATGCTCATTCATGCGCATTCTGGCATGCAAGATTTGACCCATCCTACTACCTGCATTATAAAATAATGGGCGTTTTTCATTTTGAGCACCGATACGTGACTTGAATATGTTTAGCGATCCTGAATTCCGGATATCTATCGACAGGTTATTCCACAATTTAATAGTTGACGGCAGAAAATAATTTGAATATAAAGACGTCCTAGTCCGAATATCAGTAATATTGTTAGATTGGCGTGTAAAGTGACGATGAAAGTTAGACCTGATATTTGGTAATAAATTACTCAAATACTCAGGAGTATTCCCGTTCACCATTTTGTATATCATAACAAGTTTGTGTTTCTTTCTACGATCAGAAAGTTTTCCCATCCCGTTTCCTCGTATAATTTTTCGAGCGATGTTAATTTTGTGCCGCCCGTTACGATTCGCATTGCTTCTATTTGAACGCTTTCGATTTTATTAACTAATGTTTGAATCCCGTTGTCCCAAACGACGTCACTATATTCTAAAATTGGTCTGATATATGAAAGATACATTTTTTCTAAGGTAAATCGATCTAAAACTAAGCGTACACGTCGTAAGATATTGACTCTTAAAAATGCCTTTTTAACAATGTAATCGATATGTTCATGCCATGAGCCATCATCCGAGAAGTAGACGCCCAAGTGTTTATGACTAGATACTTCCTGAAGATAAATATTGTTCATCCGTAATAGAGGGTGTACTTGTCGATTAGTTTTACGCGACACAAGCATCGTCTCGGTCTTCTGGGGATTAAAACTCACGAGCCACTGCGAAGCCCAGCGGTGGATTTTGTCGAGATCACTATTCAAAATTTTCGCCGCATTATCTGGGGTATCAACAATGACATAAAGACTAGTGTCGTCGGCAAATAATTTTATACACGCGTTTATATCGTCGACGATATCGTTAATAAAAATTAGAAAAAGAAGAGGACCGAGTATTGATCCTTGTGGAACACCGGCACTTGCCGGCTTCCAGTCAGAGAAACAGCCGTTAAGTGCGACACGTTGGACTCGCCCAGATAGATAACTGTCAAACCAACTCAGAAGGCGTCCCGTTATACCATATTTTTTCAGTTTAAATAATAGACCTCTGTGCCAAACTCGATCGAAGGCCTTGGAAATGTCACAGAACACTACTCGTATTTCTTTGCCATCGTCCAAGGCCCTACCGAACGCGTTTGAGATGTCAATTAATTGATTGATTGCTGAGTCACCTTGTGTGAACCCAGACTGATGAGTAGTTATTACCTTATTATCTAATAGAAAGTTGTGGACATGTTTATAGATACAGCGTTCCATGCACTTTGAAATAATACAGAGTAGTGAAATCGGACGATAATTTTTAACTTCACTAGTGTTCCCATTTTTAAAGACAGGCGTTACATTTGCTTTCTTCCATGTAGTAGGGTAGAACGATTTTATGAGCGATAAGTTAAAGAGTGTACATAGCGGTGTTTTAAGTTGTGAGCTGGCCAGTTTTAAAAGTCTAGCATTGATAAGATCTGGACCAGATGCCTTATTTATATTTAGATTCTTGAGAACGTCTTCGACCTCGGATTCATTTATTACGATATTTGATATTTCATTTACGACTACTGTGGGATTTGGAAGATGAGCATTCGAGTCGTCTATTTCAGTTTGAGTAACAAAATAATTATTAAACTCGTTTGCTTTCGCAGTCTCATTCGTTATAAGATTGCCATCTTTTATTAATGGCGGTACTCCGCATTGCCGTTTTTTCATACCTGAAATTTGGTTGCATATATGCCACCATGATTGATTTGATGGGTTACTCTGTTTTAATTTATTAACAAGTTGATCTCGATAGCTAAGCTGGGCTTTTCTTATTTGTGACGTCACCATATTACGTGTTTGTCGAAAATTTGCCCAATCATACTCTTTATTTGTACGACGCGCTTTCGAATGGAGTCGCCTCTTTTTTCTAATAATTTTTCTAATATCATTCGTCAGCCATCTCGGGTCTGCCTTTCGAATCGTTACCATTTTATTAGGAATGGATTTTTCGGCCGCACCTAAGATGACATCCGTAAAGTCTGAAACTATCTTATTAATGTCGTCAGAAGAAAATATACGTTGCCAGTCAATTTCTGATAAGAGTCGTCTATAATGGTCATAGTCTCCTCTGTTATAAAGCCATATTTTACGTCTAATTGAATTAAGAACTGGTTTGGGAGAGTTAAATATACCAATCACAGGGCAATGATATCTAATCTGATCCAACAAAGGAGGTCCTACGCTAGTATAAGGTACAAAATCAATACAACTGGTAACAATTAAATCTATAACTGACGATGAATTTTCAGTAAAATTTGTCGGATCATTTATCATTTGCTCTAGGCTATAAGACGTACAAATACGTTTCATTTTTGAGTTCACATTTGCTTGATTGTCATTAAAATCACCCGTTAATATGACATAATCAAATGAGGCGTCATTTATTGCGGACTCTACAGAACATTCACTTTTACTCCAAACCTCGTTATTACTATGAGGTGGAATATAAAAGGTACCATACAAAACCTTTTTGTTACTTATTTTTAACTGAACCCAAACTGCTTCTATATCGGTAGATTCTAAGTCAAAGCGCCTAATGGCGTTAATATTTTCCTTGACATAAACGATGACTTCTCCGCCTTTTTGGTCCCCACCCCTATCTTTCCGAAACGGTTTTTGGTAGTTTATTAGCTCTGTCGCGTCATCCATATCTGAGGATTTCAACCATGTTTCAGTAAAAGACAAAATATCGAAATCGTTATATTCAGCTATGATAAGGTCTAATTTTGGTAGTAGACTCTGTACATTTAAATGAAGGAAGGATATAGAATTAGAAAAAATCTCGTAAATATGCGAAAATTCGGGTGGGCAATCAGAACTCCTTGTATCCGTAGGATCAATATTACTTAGGGCATGATTGATATTCATGGGGCCGGGGTTGAATTCCAATCCCGATATGAGCAATAATATTTCAATGATTGACAACAAGGTGACAATCATTAAAACGTAATCAACATTACCCTGGGGAATAATGTGACTTATTTCACTTGCAACACATTTCTCAAAGTCAAAGAAACATAATAATACTATAACAGGCAGGGAATCTGACTGATAAAATACTAAACAGTATATACAAAAAACATCAAACAGTGATAACGTTCGTGCTCTATTGTGATTTAGAGAAACATTGAATAGGCCCACTCTCATTCTGTACTGCTCAATACCGATACCCATTATCAAGTCACATCCGGGGTATGATAAAAGTACACATAATGAGAGTGGGCAAAACACATTAAAGCCTGATGGATATATTTGTGATCATAATCCGGTGCATATCCATAAACATACATGGAAATATCTAAGACATAGAGCATTTCATCAAAGTAAAGGAAAAGGACATATAAACAGTTGGAAATTGAAGGAAAAATACAAATATGTAACAAGTTATTTACAAGACTGCACATTGTTATTACAGTATGCAATAACATTTGCAGAAATTTATGTGAAATATATAAATCACACACAATAATTAATACTCTACATAGTGATTTTGTCAACTATTTAATTACTTTTTAACAATTTGTGTTTTTCGATCTACTTTAACTTTTATGTTCTGCAGTGAAAATGTTTAAATGATCGGACGCGTCACCTGACTGGAAATTTTTACTACTGCCTAGCTTAACGATTTGATTGAGTGAACAATTTTACCATAAGGTAAGATGAAGAAAGGAAAAAATGAAGCTTTCAAGATTTTCAGTTTTTCCTTGCTAAAACTTTTCAAAATAATCTTTAAAATAAATAATAATAAAACAAAGAGAGAAAGAAAAAAATTGCAGCAACCAAGCATAAGAATATATATATAACACGATATGTGCTATCAGGCACGTTGAGACATATTGAGTAGAGTTAGGTAGTTAGGTAGTTTAACCGTAGAAAAGTTTTTCAAGTTGGCCAGGAAAAATTCAAAAAGACACTTTTATAAAGTTCATCTGAAATGTTACTACCGATTAAAGATGGCAGTACCGTTGGTACGCTGAATGTTCGCAGAAGTAGCACCGTCGTCTTGTTCACTAACGTCTCGTGTTGGGAACAGGAGGTTCATGGCTCGAGGAAACCGTTCATTTACGTAGTTTTTCAGAGCCGACTCGGTATTTGTAACACTTATCTTGTCGGCATTGTCTTTGATAAATATCTTACCATCAACAGTCCACGTCTGTTTGACGTAGTGATTGTTTTTTAACTGACGAGCTTTATAGGCCAGGAGACTTCTAGTTTTTGTGAGGTCCTCGTTTAAGAGAACTCGACTATATTTCTCACTTTCCTTTAAGTGTTTACTAGCTTTAAGGATCCTCTTTTTGGTCATTGGATCCTTAAGGCGCACAATAATTTGTCGAGGAGGCAATGGCCTGTTGAACTTATCCTTTCTAGCTGGATTGCCCACACGATGAGAACGGAGAATGTCCCCCTCCTGATATCCGCTGTCAATGCTTTTGACGATATCCACTACGATATCAGTGGTGTTTTCTGTATTGTTTTCGGCAATGCCGCTAACCCTCATTAGTTGCCTTCGTCCGTATTGCTCAAGACTATCAATATCGTCTTTTAATTTAATATTTTCAGCTGTAAGACGATCTATATGGCGTTCATAGGACTGGAGAGCATATCTAAGAGCCTTTTCAACTTCTTGTTTTATTGTGTTTGCAATAGATGCTTGAATTTTCTCGTGAATAACATTTTTGAGTTGTTGGACTATATTTTGTAAATCAGATTGTTGTAGGGCAAACGTAGTTGGAGTAGGTGAACTAAAGGGTTGTTGGTAGATGTTCGGCGGGGGCAGGTAGGCTTGTGGTCTAGCATGCACGTCCATCTGAGGACTGTCATATGACGTAGAGGTAGTTCCTGGAGATGCCATTGTACAGAATTTTTTGACGTTATATTGGCTTTCAGGTGACGGTGTAAGATAGCTGAATTTACGTACTCTATTATCAGGAGTAAAGACTGACATGGGTTATAGTAGGTGACGAGGTTTTATGTTTATGTTCGATTGTTCAGTTTGTATACGTTCTAAATAATGACCGTTGCTGAACGGTACTCACAATGTTTATGTCCAGTTTACCTTTTTTACAGTATCCATGGCTGAGCGGTACTCACGCAGCTAACAGGTTCATATTAAACAATCATACAAAGTTTGTTTTCACTCATAAAGACGAATTAAAAGTTCCACCACATATTTAATTTTCCGTAAGAATCATTGTGATGATTTATATTCCACAAAAACAGTTTTTAAAAAGTCATTTTAGTTAAATTCTGGACGAGAGAAAAATCCATGACTTTACACCCAGAGCATGCGCAATACTTAGGATAAGTGGAATATCTAGATATTTTGGTATTATAAATTATTTTAGGTAGAAAAATTAAAAAATAAAATTACGATTATGGCAATCCGAGATAGGGATCGCCGCAAAGTTTTTAAGCCTACTGGTGTATAACCGGAAGTTAAAACAAGTTTATCGTGGTCAAAAAGTGTTTTGTTTATAATTAAAATGAAGTTAAGTACTCTTAAAAACGATAGAGCAACATCGAGAATAACATCGTTAACGCTCAGTTATGGTACATTTATCATCAAATAAGTCTGGATTGAACATTTTCTTAGAACTCGCTAGATAATTTCAACTCGCCAAACTGACCAGTACCAATTGATCTGAGCTCGCAAAAAATCTTCTCTACTCGCATTTGGGATAGTTGGCGAGCGGTCGTTTGCAATATTGTTCATTTACATTGGTAATTTAATCGCTATATTCTCCATTCAATTGGCAGCATCATATTTCATTAACGTTGAATATTTTTGTATTAAATTGGTATAAATTTTCATTTATATTCTATATATTGCATTTATATGCAATAAATTTGATTCATTTGGTACAATTTTTCATTGATATGCGCTATTTTGTTATTTATACCCAAAAAACTGTATTCAATTTATCTAATCTTTCATTTATATGAGATACTTTTTTGCTATAATTGCATGATGGGAAATAGTTTTGACGTCACTGAATCAAAATTTGAAACGACGTTTGTGATACATAAATGTGCCGTCTTAGTCTTACTATATTTGCACAAATTGTTTTCCGTAAATGGCCGATTTCTGGTACAGATGAGCTCACGCGCACACATCTGTACTTGCTGCGTCATCCAAACGCCCGAAACAAGACAGTTGTTTTGGAATCGTAACAACGTTCTTGTTTGACGTTCTTGTTTCCGGCGTTCTGATATGATGTCAGAGACATGGAGTCTAAAACAATGGAGAGTCTATAGACTATCGCGATGTGAAAGTTATTGGTTTACGGAAGAAATAGGTACTTTCATGTGCTTTTGGGACAGCCCTGTAAACTTTCACTCGTAATAGAACTTTTTATGTCTTTTCGCTCGTTCCGCTGCGCTCCACTCGCGAAAAGAAATAAAATTTCTATCACGTGTGAAAGATCAACCGGTCTTTCCCAAAACGTATGGAAGAACCTATTAATCTTTGACTTATCAGCAGAAATTGCTCGAATTCCAAAGATATTTTGCTTGTTTTAGTTAAAACATAATCACAAACATCAGATATATATCAAGTTCATGTTCGCTATCATTTTTAACCAATATGAGACAGACTTTCGTGTCATTTAAAACATTGAAAAGCAAAAAAGGGGAAACATGTGTTCCTTTCATTAACCCAATTCGTAGAAAGAACATTCTAATGTATTATACAAGACTTTATATATAAATATATATTAAATATAAAAGTACATATCTTGCCGTTTATCAATCAAGCCATCTCGCCACACTGTATCGAAGGCTTTCTCACAGTCAATAAAGGTAATTTTGACGAATATTACTCAGCTTTATTTTACAATATCGCATTTATTAGAAAAGCTTGGTAGTCTTGCATTAACAGTAGCAGTGGATAATTCATTGTTACTGTCCTATACTTTTTAGGATCTCCCTTGTTTTTATATACAGATCATCTAACTACATGTATACCTGTTAACCAGGTATTAGGTAGAATTTTAGTATTGAATATAACATTTTTCATAATACACATGTAATAAAGAACTGATATGAACAAGATTTGATTTATTTTTAGCTTTGTTATTTTTATGGCCTGAATTGGATTTTCGAGTGATGGTATATTGCCTCAGTAAATATAAATATAAATTGAAAACATCAAGACAGTGTAGAGAATGTTTTTATTTTTTAATGACATTTCATATGGTTAACACATGATCATCTGGTTTTCTGAATAGCTTGACAAAAAATGTTGTGTAGACAACCTTCCAAGTCTATGCTTTTGCAGCGCTGAATGCGAAGCACTTGCTCTACAGATACCAATCTTATAGTAAAATTTGGCCTGTGTTCTGTCTAGTGTTGTCGGATGTAGTATTGAGTTGATCAGCTAGTGTTACTACATAACTTGTGTTGTTATGGCTGCTTGCAGTCGTTATCAAAGATACCCCGAACATACCATAGTCTAGGTTATATAAAATAGCCGTCGAACAAACAGGACAACTGAAAAATACAAATATAAAATAACCTTGTCTAAAAGTTGTCAATTTTCCCGATGTTGTATCTAAACTTCTAAAATTATAGACCCATTTTTAAGCGCGTATCACAAAACCCAGAGAAAAAGCACAATATTAACTCTTTTAAGGTTACACACAGTTAATATTACATATGCAAAATATTTAATTTTTATATCGATTATTGCTTTAAATAATTAGCAATTAACGATTAATTACGTCCATAAATTTGTATCGGATACGGTCCTCCTTAACACTTGAAAATTTATTTCCGGGGCAAGGAAAACCCGTGAGCCGTACAAACAAACGTACGCCTACCCAACTTGCAATTATTAAATTAGAAGGCATTTATTACGAGGTGAATTTGTAATCAGTGAAAACGTAACTTTAGTTCTTTTTTAATGTCATATTAGTCCTGATCACAGTGAAAACAAAATTCGTAGGACCTACCAGACATGACTGGTGAAAATCCCTTCGATTCCAATCGTTTTCTTGACGTGAGCCGGCTGAATTGACCTACAGTTGTGTTCCTTATATTGCTATCATACAAGTAACCACCAGAATCAATATCACGGGTTCAAAAAATCCGTCTTTCTAGTTTAATATAAAAGTTCTCATATCAGTATTAGGAATAACATTGACAATTAATATGCTAGATATCTGTATTTAAATAAAGTGATATATACAGTCGAGGACACTGGTAGTTACATGTAAATTTCAAATAAACTGATCATTTCTCCATCTACTATTAACATGTTCTTACATGTTTTTCCTTAACAAAAGTTAATTAGTGGTTTATTTATAAATCATATACTTCATACTAGAAACAACCTAGGCCGAATTTTACTGCCGTTATAATCCGAAGTTAGTTTTGTGATTTGTCGGAATAACGGCAGAATTCAGTCCTATTGCTCGTAATGTAGCAAATAAAAAATTCTAACTTCGGTCTATTGATACAAAATTCAAACATAATATTCATCTTCTTTAGGTTATTAAAGCTTAAGACATTGCAAAACTAACGGGAAACGATCTTTATTTGAAGAAATTTCTTTTTTCGTCTTTGAAGATGCACGTGGAAAATGCTATGTTTATCAGTTTTCCGTATATGGATAATGTGACCTAATTTTGTTATAAACGTGCTAATTTGCATACTATAACAGCCATTCCGTAGTAAGAATCCGGTAATTTACATACGTATTACCCAAGATGCAACACGCCATTCATTGTCGGGTTTCTCAATGTTTTTCATGTAGTAAACGTAATTAAAAAGAGACACGAATGTCAATTAATACACAACGCACAGCGGGTTATTAAAAACGGCAATAACTATCATCACGTATCAATAATGATCGATTTTAAACACGAAACCGATAATAAAATGGTGACACTGTAGAAAGATATCAAGATCGACCACGTCTGATTGTATATGCAACTTTTTTGGACATCAAAGTGCCGGGAGTGATTCACTCCCGCTCTGCTACATTACGAGTAATGGGACTAAATTCGTACCCTCGCCAAAAAAAAAGCAAGGATACGATTATTCGTTCTAGAAACAACCTTAACAAATTCACAAATATATTGTCTACGTGACTATTGTCTACTATTTTAACAATATTTATTACTAGGTCCATGTATTTTTACTTACAAAATATTTTTAAAAAAATTGATACTCACTTACGGCATTTTTGTGTATTTAGGTAAACAACGCCAAAACATTGGGTAAGTTGTAAAAACGTACGTACTACCCTTATGTAGCATTTTTGTATGTCTTGCCTAGCGAAATAATTTTGCATTGTAAAGTTTTTATCTCTTACAGTTTTCAAGATATTAAG
The DNA here is from genome assembly GCA_944474755.1 of Limnoperna fortunei. Classification (NCBI taxonomy): domain Eukaryota; kingdom Metazoa; phylum Mollusca; class Bivalvia; order Mytilida; family Modiolidae; genus Limnoperna; species Limnoperna fortunei. The sequence continues at coordinate 98,970,082 of OX104113.1, read as the reverse complement.
GAAAAATTGCAAAAATAGACAATTTTTTATTTAAAGGTAATAACTATTACAAGACATAGTTATACAACCTTTGTAGAGTGTTTTGAAGAGCTTTTGATGCTGAGGAAGGCGGATCACTTCAGCTTTCCTGTATAAATTGTATATATGTTTAAGCCATGGCATGTTGGTTGGTCGGTTGTCATGATTTGTGTAATCTTGGTTGGGGACATCCTAAACATGTGCAAAGTTTTAAAGCAATCCCTTCAGTGGTTTTCGAGATTTCCAAAGAAAATGACAATTTGATGAAAAACAGTTATGGTGAATAACTCCTAAACGGGTGTTCGGACAAAATGACCTAGAAATAATTTTTGTAGACCAAAAAAAAATCTATCGTTTTTTTAGTTCTAATAATTTTAATACATGTATTTAGACGAAAAACTGCAAAAATCATCAGTAGTACGATTAAGGGACAATAACTGCTACCTGTACAATACTTGTGTACTTATGTGCCCGTATATGTTCAAATTACCTGTAATTGTAGTTGATCGTTCAACATATCATCACTGCGTTTAACCTTTATTATATACAGTAGAACTATTTAATCCTTATAACATATGATATCTGTATTTAGTACAACGCAATATACAGCTATTTTTTTCTTACAACAGATCATTCATTTAATCTTTAAATAAATGATCACTGTGTTTAATCTTCACAATAAATGATACCTGTCACCATGATGATGTCAGTATTTAATTTGTGTCGCAGATGATCAACGCATTAAAACCTTCTTATATGTACATTCTGACGAGTTCAAAAACCGACATATTATTGAGATATATTAAGATTAATATATTGGTCATTTTCACAATGAATCCGCATTAAGACGTTGTCGTAACGCTACACCACCATCCCAATATCCACCTTAAACTCATGCTTAATCCTTAACAACGCTACGTTTTAGGGAAAACGGAATAAAGATATGAAAACCCGTAATAAGTCTCTACAGAAATTGCTTCGTCAACATCCATTCTAAAATTGATACACTTAAAATTAATCTGCAAAAAAGTTTTCAACTGACAATATTTAAATGGAAGACGCGTTGTTCTTATATTATGAGCATTCTAGTAGGAACTAACTGTTCTCCTATTCTCGTCGACCTGTTTATTTTCTTCTAATTAAGTCGAGTTCCTTGCACTCCTAATAAATAAGAAAGACTATCCTATACCTTAAATTCACATTTCTCAAAAATTTGTGACTACATGCAGTTAATCAAGGCAAGCTCTAAATTAAATATAGACAACACACTTATGTCGGCATTTTGTCTTGAACTTTATTTGGAAACGACTGTACTTTCGGATTTACGAGAAACTTGATAATTTCTAACGGTCAACTTCAAGTTTATTGGCAACATCAGAGCAGTATCGGCTTATAATGTTTATAATAACAAGTTACACGTCATCCTAGATCTTGCGATCGGTATTCAGATATTTCTAGACGAGACACTAATTAGACTGCTAAGCTACTAAAACAATGGATTATAGTACCTTAAACGATTTATCCCTTTTTAAGGGCATGGCTACCAGGGATGGAAATGTCGAACGCATACTGGGGAGAGGTAGATGTAGTGAGGTAACTATTAATAAATCAAATGCACCAGTTTAGAGTGTACAAATTAAGTCTTCATTTCTTTAATATAGCTGCACGAGTCCTATTGATACTAGTAAATTTAGCGTCAACCAATCATTCACATTTTATTTATTCTGCAAGTAAATGACGTTAGGATAAAACAACCCAAATGTAGAATGTTAAAAGTATTTACACTAATTAAGAAATTATTAAATCTGCACGCACTAGTCTCCTGGTATGGTAGAGTTGGGGAAACACAGTCACCTATCAAGCAAACGTCGTGACGTTGGTGAGAAGATAATGAATGTCCTTACTAAGTTGTTGTAAGAGCACAATATTGTTTTGCAGGGAATGACGTTCTTTTCTGGATAATTATAACCTTTTATTTAATATGGGTAATAAAGCCGCTGTGCCCCTAGCCTACATGTCACACTGTTCCAGTGGTAGTGATTTTTTTCTAGCAATCACTCCATGAATTTGCCCAAACTGTTTATTGTTTTATTTGATTTTCTCCTTCATTTACCCTCAAAAATGTACGCTGTTCGTTCAAAACATTCTCAAAAGATTCGTCGATTCTTTTGAACTTGTATCCGTTTTTTTTCATATTTTTTGTAATTCTAATTCAATATCGCGCATAGTACAGTATTTGTAAAAACTTCCGCATATATATAGAACTATTAAATCTGCACTAATATCCTAGTACTCTGTAACCTTTAGCTGGTAAAACTAATTTCATGAAAGATTTACGCAGTAACCCTTTCATTAAAGAGGAATTAAAATTTATGTAATAAAAATTGAAATTCCCATGAACTCATGCAATCAAAAGGTCTCCATGGAGCTGAAAAAGGATGAGCAAACAGGTTTTTCTTTCTTTAATCGCATTACTTTTGTTTATACCTTAACTACATCGTAATCCTTGCGGCACCGAATCTTATATCTGAACAAACTGTATTCCTTATGGAAATGTATTATGACATTAAAACCTGTAGGCAGTTAATTTACATTATATTATGTATATTGATGTATGTAATCATGCATATCGTATGTCGCAATAATAATGAAGGTTACAAAACATCTACATTGTCCATTGCATACATAACAATAGAATTTGCATATTCAGATTATATAGTCTACATAGTCTAGATCTAGTTATTACCGTTTTCCATTTGAGCAGTTTCTGTTTATTATCTAATGTAATTGTATCATACATTCAGTTATTTTAAATGTTGATTATCCCTTTAACATCCCTAAACTGTTATAGGCCAGAAGGTTTTATACACTTTTTCGCCTTTGTATCAGCTGTGTGAATTTTAATAGATGTTTGTCCTGTTGTAAGCTCAAGTGACCCATATGGTCACGAGCTATTCTTATCAATTGGGATCCATCGTCGGCTGTAACCTTTTACATTTTAATGTTCTTCTCCAAATCTGGAACTTAAATTTGCAAAAATATTCATCGGGTGGTTCTCTACTAAGTGTAAGTTTTGTGCTGATTAAACATTCAACATGTTGTCTAGGCACATTAAAGCGTTCTTGTTTGTTATGCATATATCATGGTAATTTATTTACGTATATAAGGAATGTAACATTCGCTTAAAACTAAATCTTGGGTATAACGAATATAAACAAGTGCATGCTACATATCAATAAGAAACACATATCCTTAATTCAAAGCTGATACATGTAACATTCGATACATATTTGAACGTCTCATCAGTCAATTATAACAGAACAATTCCCAACTTCCAAATCTCTACAATCTTGTTCTTAACGATACCAAAGAGATTAGTACTTCCGTGATTCTTAAACTTATCGATTCTTTAATTTCTTTTGCAGCAATATTCAATTCCCGTAAGCTTATGGCGTTTACATACTTCGAGTATCTTAATTTATGCACAACTCCTGATATTTACTGTACTTCAGAAGTAAAAGTTTTGTCCTAAAAATTACTTGCTTTTGTCAAAAGACTAAGAGAATCAATTTAATTGGCTTAGCGTCGAGCGAGTAATATTTCAGCTATATTCATGACTAGGACAAGTTAGCAAAAGGGCCTTTCCCTATACGCTATCTGTGGACCTTCCGAATAGAGACGACTAATAGCAAAAGCGATTGGAATCGTTAATATATGTTGCAGGAAACGCTATTTCGTCTGGAGCACATACTTCCAGTCTTAGTTTTATGCGAATTGGCGTTTTCTTGTGTCGTGTTCTATCTGTTTATGTTTTTGTCTATCTTTTTGATTTACAGTCATGTTAAATCCTGTTTTTATCTTCACGTGTCTATTACTGATCGTGTACTATTTCTACAGTATCTATTGACTTAACTTTAAGGGTAACGAAGTCATTTTCGTACCTATACATATAAATAAATTTTATATCAATTATATAAATATAGGGTATCGAAAAAACGAAACACAAACCTACTGATAAGTTTTGTCAAAAGTGTGAGTGACCGAGACATTCTTTTATGCGTTTTTAATGTCATAACTGAATATGTTACGTCGTACGAGTTAGGTCTACGGATAACTAGTTTATTTCATATCAGTAAATTTATGTTTGTTTCAATTTAATACAATAAGGTCACCTGGTATTGATTAATCTGAAGTAATTTGACACGAATGCGGTATCATGTCGTGGTAATGCCCTCTAGTAAAAAACAATTCAAACTGTTTATTTTTTATTGGTATAAATACATTTGTTTTAATGTACAACGTCAACGAAGAACAAATTCAAATGAAGTTTTAAAAAGCGAATTGGACTGTAACAGAAACAAATCAAATGACCAAATTCTATCAAAATTTCCCCATACAGGTATAAATTGATTACTGAAAGTGATCAGTAAGAAAAGAGCATTAATTTGAGCGCAAGGTCATAGGTCAATGTCATACCATATCAACAGGGTAACTGTTATAAAGTCCTTAGGCCAAATGCAAAAATATATTTGTTTACTGTTACCCGACTGGCCTTAAATTTTAAAGCGACCCTATTTGCTTTTTTAATAGCGGTATATCAAAAGTGAAAGTAAAACACGATTCATTTGAAACCTCGTGCATAGATGTCGACATGCTTCAGCAAATGCTGCTACATGTACCAAAGCTATTGATGCCTTCCAACTGTTGATGGCAGGTGGGATAGAACATGTCCAAAGAAAACTTTCGATGTAGGTATAACAATACACAACAACTTATTTTCGTAGGTGTGGTATATTCCTGCTAGGCATAAATGAAACTGCCCAGCCACAAATATTTCAACTTTCAAAAATCTCTCTCTCTCTCATGTGAAAATTTGGTTTGACAGTTCTCCAGTAAAAGATTTTTTTCAGTTCTGGTGTTCAAGAAGATCTTTCCAAGAAAAACCAACTTCACATTGATGAGGTTGATAACTATAAAGAACATGTTACGGTTTACAAAGGACATGGTTTGAAAGAATGGTCAATTTGTTGTTTAGGTTAATTTCTAATACTTGAGTGCATTCAATCTTGTGTTGAGATAAAATCCAAAATTAAAGAAATTTAGTTTAAAAAAAAATGTAAAGAGAAATTGTTGAGGTTAATGTTTAGTTATTACATCAGTCCCAAACTTTTAGTTGTATTTATCAAATATGCACTAAGGATTGATTCAAAATAGGTATAGATAATATAATCATTTGTCTATAAAGAACAGTTGGAAATTTAACATATGTTTCCTTAAAATTTAAATTTAAATTAATTTTAATTCAAATTTTATAAATTTTGTTTTTGTAAATTGTTTATTATCAAAAATCTCTCCAGTAACATATTGATGTTGCATATACATGTATGACCACTAATTCCTGTTTACCCAGTCGGTGCATTTTACAATATATATGCATGTATAAATGCACAAACTGTTTTATTTTTTTAACACACAATATGTTTATTCGACTCTAGGCTATGTGATCAATGGGGTATCCTAAGTGAACAAAAAGCTCACAGATTTTGTTGTTAATATTCAAAATTCCAAAATTTTCATCAACATCGATATATATAGTGTACACTTGCAACTTGTATTACAATGTTCTGATCAGACATTGAATTGTTACTGAAATGATTAATTCATGTTTTCTTCTTATGAAGAAATATGTCGGATAAAAATAAATTATCTGGTACACTAAGACAAATATGCATTTAATAAAATATATTTTAGGTAATATGTAATGCATTATGGTACCTTACTAATCATCACATCACTATAAATGAAGCAACAAGAAGGAATAAATATGTTTATCCAATCCCATCTTGCTTTCAACATAAGGCTATAATGAAGTGAAAAGGAAGAAGGAGAAAAAATTGCCTTTAGATAGAACTAGATTAGATAAGCATGCTGAAGCGTCCTTTAGGTAAAAGAGAACATGGTTTGATATTTTAAGACATTATTCATGGCTGCCCATGTTTTGCTGGAATTTAAATATGGGGCAACATTGATTTTATAATCTTCGTGAGTAAACACATTTTTGTTCACAGATATATATAATACACAGACATTGTAATAATATAGCATTCATTTTGGACGAGACTTAGTAACAAGTAGAAATGCGAGGTTCACCTGGCAATTTTTGCTAGTTTCATGGCAAATTCATATAAAATAAGTTTTTCTGCAATAATCTATGTATTGTGTTTATTCTGCAATCATTAAAATCTTTTTTTTTGGCTATTATCAAATAGTTAAAATCACGTTTAAGGGCCCCGCCAAAGATTAAGGTACCTTGATTATCTAAAATTGTCTGTACCTGTTGATATCATACGGTTTTGTGAGATGTACAGATTGTATTTTAAATGTCTTGGAATCAAGATCAGAATCTAACATTTTGGTACAAGGAGCTTAATTAATTTTGTTAAATAATTTTTTAACACGAAGCCAAAAAATGAATATGGAAAAGTTGAAAAAAAACATTTCAAATTTATTCCCATCAGTTATAGAATTTATTTATAAACAATTTGCGATTGACGGATGTTCAGCTTATAACCCTATTGTTATTGAAAGGCTGAGCTTGATATCATTAGGATATCCTGGATTGATAGCTGACCTACGTCATTTAAATCCTGGTACACCTGGTAATTCATATGACACATTTTTTAAGTAATGCCTTAGATTGTAAAGCTGCGATGAAGATATACCTGCCTATTTCTTCAAAAGATCTATTATTTACTTCTAGAAACCTTTATACCCGCAGAGCCTTGTCCTTCACATCAAACATTAAAATTCAGTCTAGAGAAGACAATTGAGAATAGAACAAGAAGATGCTCAGTTCTGTAAAACAATTCAGATATCTTTAGAACTGGAAAACATGTGCAATTTCGTATTTTGTAAAGATGAAGCCAAAGTTCCATTTAGAGAACCTAAAGAAGTCTCTATAGGTGTTATAGGAAAGAAATCCTTAGTGCCCACAAGTTCCCTACCAGTTGCGATGGCATATGATAGTACAAAAGAATCTTTGACCGCCGCAAGCATATTGTATTGTAATATTCCCGCAAATGCAGATAAATCTTATGTATCAGAAAAGGTATTTATTTCAATAAACGACTCAGTATTTCAAGTTTCATCACCATGCATGCTGCAATTATTACTAAGATTCTGGACACTCTTGCACATATTCCTCTAAAATCCACTGATGACGAAACAAACCAGCGAAATACAATTGAAAGTGTCCGTTGTGCAAACATATGCTTATTTAAGGAAATGAATATGGACATGTTGATTCATGCAAGGTGTGCACTAAGTGAAAGTTGAACTAATCCTGAAGAAAGGGTAATGAGCATTTTAAATTAAGGGTTACAAAATGTGGTTCTGCTATTTTCACCCGACAAAACTCATTGAAAATTGACATGAAGCATACCTCTTGACCTTGGTTATTACGGTAATGGCCTGGGGAATGCTTGCAGTTACTGTTGTGATTTAGTTTAAACATATTTTATTTGAAATCTTGCAATTGCAAATACATATCACAATACAAATTATAACACAAAAGGATTTGGAAACAAGGTGAAACAGCTTATATTAATCTATCTCCTAAATAAATATATATCACATAAAGTAAAAGCTCGTAACAGTTATTTGCATGCTTGTGTGGTTTCAACATACATTAGTAATAAAAATCACAAGGTATTATATACATGCTTTATATAATGTAGAAGAAAAACATAGAATTATGACAACATTAATAATAAAACAAAAACATTAAGATCTTGGATGAAATGTATGCAACTTTAAAATTATTTTTCTAGAGAAGTGACAAATCGTTTGCTTTTTAAAATAAACTTCTGGACTTTTAAAAATATTTCTTTATTTTGGATTGTATTTAGTAAATTTGACCCGAAAAGTAAAAGATGGGAATCAATTGGAACTGAAAATGGGATTGATAATATTAGTTCCTCTATAATTGCATCATATTTTGTACAATTTAAGAGGAAATGTGAGGAGGTTTCTACTTGTCCGCATGTGCAGTTAGAAGAGTCCACCAGATTTCGTACGTAAAGGTGTTTATTTAGCGAGCTACTCCCCAGTCGCAATCTGGTGTGTAATACCTGTCCCAGTCAGGTTCCTATGTAGTAATAATCTGGAGGCTTTATGACACGTGTATTCGTTGTTTGAAGATATTTAACGATGTAGAATTTCGAGTATACAGGGGTAATCTGTTCCATAATTTTATGGTCGACGGCAGAAAATATTCCGAGTAAAAATTTGTTCTTGTGCCGACCTCAATAATATTTTGTGATTGATAGGTATAATGTGTATGCGTATTGCCAATTGATGAAGGCACCAATTCCCGCAAATAATCTGGGGTTTCGAAGTTAATCATTTTGTAAAATAATATAAGTTTGTGGGTCTCTCGTCTGTCTGAAAGCGATTCCCATCCCGTTTCTTCATATAATTTTTCAATAGAAGTTAGTACCTCCAGTTACAATTCTCATAGCTTCTATTTGAACATTTTCTATTTTATTCATTAAACTTTTATTGGTGTCGTCCCATATTACATCCCGATATTCCAATAAAGGTCTTATAAACGAAAGGTAATTTTTTTCTAAAACGTGTCGATCAAGACAAAGTCGAAATTTGCGCAGAATATTTATTCTAGTATAAGCCTTTTTTACTATATAATTAATGTGATCGTACCACATACCCTCTTTAGAAAAGTAAATACCCAAATGTTTATGACAATGAACCTCTTGTATGTCATAATTATTCATAAACAGAGTAGGATGTACCGGTTTCATTAGCTTACGAGAGAGTAATAAAGTTTCCGTCTTCTGTGGATTGAAATAGACCAGCCACTTTTTTTACCATTCGTGTATTTTGTCAAGATCACTGTTTAGTAATCTTGCAGCATTTTCAGGGGTATCGAAAATTAAATATAAACTTGTATCATCAGCAAATAATTTGATGCTGGCACCGTTCTCAGTGACTATGTCGTTTATAAACAAAAGAAACAAGAGTTGACCTAATATAGACCCTTGGGGAACCATTGCTTTAATTGGCTTCCATGCAGAGCAGCTGCCATTTGACACAACATGTTGATATCTAGCATTATAGTAGTTTGTGAACCAGTTTAGTAAGTTGATAAGTTAAAAAGTCTACACAGTGGATATTTTAACTGGGCTGCTGCCTCCATTAAAAGACGTATGCTAATAAGGTCAGGACCTGTGGCTTTAGCGGGATTTAGAATTTTTAACACATCTTCAACTTCATTTTCTGAAATCACAATATTACTTAAATTGTGCTCAGGAGTTACGATTTTAAGACTGAGTTTGCAAGTTCCGGTCTCACTTTATGTGGGCAGTGTGTGTGTGTGCTCGAATCCAGTCTGGATTGACAAGGATTGTCAGTTTTACTACCGTAGGTCAGGTATTTCTTTGGGTACTCGGTATTCCTCCCCAATACAATAAGGATGCCTTGATATAGTTGAAAAACAAACCTATTTGACATAAAAAGCAAAGAAATACCAAAAAGACAATCATATTTCCAAGTCAAAAGACAAATAACACAAAACCAACTCACAAAATAACAAAACTAGAACAAATCAACTCACAAAAGCCAGCGACCGGACCTCTTAAGGAAATGAGTGTGGCCCTAAAGAGTAAGCAGTTCTGACAAATTACATACTGGTCCGATTTAGAAAAATACTAAATTAAATGTTGTGTGTACCTAAAAATATCATCGTGAGCTGTAACCAGATATGCCAGTATTTCAATTTAAATTTTGACTTCTGTCGAGTCAAATTTGCATGCATGAAACAATAGTTCAAACAATTTATTCTCTCAATTTGAACATTAAATAGCAAACCAGTTTTGATGTTTTTATTTTCCTAAATTCAATAATCTACATACATATAATGTAGTAGGTTGTCTTACTTGAAGTAAATGTATGTGTAGAAGACACTTATTGATTTAAAACACAAATTACTTCTTCATAGCAAGACTACCATTTTATTCATTCCCGCTTTTTCTATAAATATAAATATATAAATACACGAAAGAAAAATAAAATGGAAATGTCTACCTACCTACCCTATTTTTTAGGTTTGGTAACCATAAACAGACATATAATTTTGTATGGCCCTAGCAACCATCTATTTTACATCAGAATGATATACTTGACTGAAATATGTCATTTTACAACCGGAAGTGCCATTTTGTCCCTCTACCCAAAGAACTATTCCTTCTATTATATTAATGAAAAGGATTCGACTGTACATCAGAAACCACTTTTCAAGACAACCCTAACATGGTTACTGTTGCCTCGGTGGCCTAGTTGGTTAAGGTTGTTAGTCTACTATTAATCACGAGCTTGTCAACACTGAATTTGTGTGTTATAGTGTCACTGCTAGCATAGTGTGCTGGACTTCAATCTTAATTGACAATGAGTGCCAGTTTTCCTACCAAAGGTCAGAAGTTTTCTACGGGTACTACGGCTCCTCTCCCAATAACATCTGGACGCCATGATACTGCTTACAAATTACTGGATGTTGCATTAAACACAATGCAAACAAACATACATGGTAATGTAAATTTCAGATTACAGGTCTACAGGTTTGTGTGGTTGAAAGTAAAATTATGTATCAATACTTCATGGTACTTGTGGACGCATGATGTTGTATGGACTAGGAGCTTATATAACTATAATTTATCGACCGAAGAGTTCACGATTTAAGGTAACGTTATTATACCACACTGGAAAAGTGGGTGATTTATAGTTACGAGGTTGTCCTTCCGTCCGTCTGTTTTGGTTTTCAATGGCTAGAATGGTAAAGCGATCTACCTCTTACTATAAATGTTTTAGCATTAAATTTGCTTTACCTGAATTAGACATACATGAAAAATGAAAACAAAATACGTTTCAATCTTAGGTTGAAACGTTTTAAGTTAAAGATTTAACACGAAAAATAATTACAACAGTTGTAGTTATATAATCTGTGATTATATGTATGAATGAGTGTTGAGAAGTAAGTTAAACTACACGTTATTAATTTTGTTAGTTTATTCATACGGTTATGATTTGCACAATACATGACATTGTTAATGTCCTCAACGGCATTTACATCTAACAATTCTCAAAAAGGCACGCCGAAAATCTTTGTTCGTATAGGCGTATATCAGTGGATTCAAAGTCGAGTTGATGTACGTCATCCAAAACATTATTGTGTACAATAATGGCGGAACGAGGTCAGGGTACCACGCATAGATATCCCATGTGACATAAAACGGAAACCAGCAAACCAAATAGCTTATAACAACATAACTGAGTGTGACGAAAATTTTTTTTTCCATTTTGTTATACTTTATGTCATCTGCTTTTCCGCTGCTCTTTGTTGTTTTCTTTGAAACAGTGTCATTTTTCTCATTGCGTTGTCTGATGTGCATTGACGATGACGCCGTTTGATCATCGAAAGCATCGTTACCAATGGATTCTATAATGTTCGGATCAGTTAAAACGGTACTAAGGTTCTCATGTCTTATCTTATCTGTATACGATTTAGTTTCACCATGGCCGTCGTTGTTGTCGTCCACAAGCTGCTGAGTTTTATGTTTCTCACTGGTAATCGTTGTAACCCGCATTTGGGAATGATGATTGTTTGTCGGTGCTGCTTCAAAATAATGTTTTGGACCAATTTTTGCTCTTCTCCTCATTACCATAAAAACTTTTGCGTAAGAGGCGACCATCACTAAACATGGTAAATAATGGCCAATAATATCAACAATAATTATGAATTCTCTGTTCTCGTTAGGTTCCCAGATGCATGAATACAATTCGTTGTGTTTTAATCTGTCTCCGATGAACGGTGGAGTCCAAATTGTAAAGACGCATATCCTGAAAAAGTATATATAACGTTTTAAGTATAGGCAAATTATAATATGTTAATATCTAAACATTTAATACTTTATACATGTTTATTAGGAGTGTTCCCCGCGTCAAGTAGATTATATCATTAAATTCCAGAAATTAAGCACTAACATAATGTTAAAAGTATACCAATTTTAAATATCGTATAATAATATAAGTTTATTTTTACAAAAAATCACGCATCTAGCTTTTAAACTTGCTTTTATGCATAGTAAACTAGAAATTTATCTCGATGCCCGTAGTATATTAGAGCACTTTTATCAGTACTGTTAAAAAGACATCTTATAACATGTATTTATAGAAACTATTGGTTTAACATGAATGTGGCACCTTATAGTGGATCTTCTGATTTCTTTTGAGGATCCATCAATACACATGGAATGATACAAACATATTTATATTACAGTGAATAATTTTTTAGTGATTAATAATTGCGTCTGTCATAGAACAGAATCCATTCTTGTTCGTTGCTACAAACATTAAATTTCATGAAAACAATTTGAAAAATTCTTCTTCTCTTTCTGTACATGTAGTTATAGGAAAACAGAAACCAAAACGCACAAAAAACCAAAAAGTTCAATTAAGAAACAAACATCCTTATATATTTAATAAAAATCTGTATGAACCTATACATATTTTACGCAAAACCTTATAAAATGTAAAGATTTAAGTAATGTATTGTCATGTGTCTAGCAGCATTTCTAAATATTCCTGTAAACTCTTAATTTTCCCATTATAATGAATTATATGACTTCGAAAAGACTTAAATCTCATTCACAACAATAGTTACCAGACAACATTATCTGTTGTAAAGTCACAAATCAGCATTAGGCGAAATATTTCTTGCTATAAACAGTAATGTTAACCTACATCTATAAAACACAATTCCTAATTTTATATCACATTTGTGTTTTTACAATATATTTCAATTAATTTGATACATGTAAAACTTTACTAAAACATGACATACAAATTTGATCAATATTTTTTTATCCCTTTAGCGAGATACAACCATGCGACAAAATATAATACTAGTCAAAATGGTTTTAAAGTCCTTTCAACAGGGTTCGGTAAATCAGATTTTGCAATACAATGTCTGATTTTAGGATCGTAAATCTGTCATGCTTTGTTTTGAAAAACGAACTGTGTTTGCTCGCAAAAAAGAATGATAAAAAAGTCACAAGATTATGTGCGAAATTATTTTTACCAATGTTTCTGAAGAAATAATGTCAACTAAACATGACGATGATGATCCATTATGATAAGACTTTTTGATGAATGTTTATAAAATTCTCTTATGAAAGTTACCAAATTTCAATCAGCTAGCGACTCATTAAATAGTATATAAGAAATATATTGAAATGTTACGATACAAAATTATGAACGAGATATTAATATTTGTAACGACTCGGTGTGTACTATCGGTACATTGATTTAATTATGTAAAACTGTTCACTGCATTAAATATTCATGAAGATAACATTTGATATCTAATATTAATGTTTTGACGACAGGCTTTAATTTCAAACATTCTTAATCAAAGATGAAATGTTTCCATTAAAGAGTATTTGTTGTAAGGAAGTCTTTTAATCAAACACGAAGAAAAAAAGGGTAAAGAGAGTTTAAGAACGAATGAAAAAAACAAGGACCAGTTCTTTCCAGATTAATATTCTTCAGTTTCTTTTTATATTAAGAATTTTTTTATAGTATACTGACTTATCAAGAACGAATAATATGCTTTCTACTAAATACCATTACAAAAGACTCTACAATAATATTAATGTATGCTTATAAATTAACACATTTGAAAAAGGAAAACAATTTAAATATCAGTTAAAATAAGAAAGATACATATGTAGAAGATTATGACCGATACTTTGGCCGTCTTTATATTTAATTCGAATCCATTTCGCAATATTAACAAACGAAAAAAAAACAATTATTCAGATCTGGTCTTTAAATTAGAATGTTTACGGACATAAATGACCTTGACTGATTTCAACACTCAACAAGATTTTATGTCAATAACTGTTATAGCTCTTTACAACTATGTTCATCAATCCAGGTGAGATATTTTTAACCAAGGGCCATTCAAAATATATGACATTTAATTTGAAGACATTTATCTTAGATTTTGGATCGGCACAATTAAAACTGAAAGTTTGTAGAGGACCATTTAAGATGAATTTTGCATTACATTTGCCAATCGGTTTTGAGAAAATATTTTTGAAATTCAGCCATTCAGAGCGTATTGATGACATTATTGACTTTCCGATTGGCTAAAAAACTCAAAATAATAAGTTAGCTATATCAGCTTCATTTCAGCATATAGTTTCATTGTGTGGAACAGTTCTGCAGAAAAGCTATTTGTATGTTTAATCCCATATAGTCCTATGTTTAACTAACTCATGCGATGATGTACATCCTGTATTTTGGTTCGGCACAAAAATCTGAAACTTTGTAGAGGCCCATGTAAGGTGCATTTCTGCAATATTACAAATCAATCTGGCAAGCGGTTTGGGTAAAAAGATTGTTAAAATAAAGCCAATTAGTACGCATCAATTGCCCTGGCAGCAATGTTGAATTTCCAATAGGTTCGAAAAACTCCAAATAATAATATAAAACTATACTGACTTCCTTTCTGGTTTCAATCTTTGGGACATTTTCGGATAAGAAGTTGTTTACATGTTTTTTTCCTATATAATCCTATGTTAAACTACAATACTTTAAATCAATCTGACAAGCGGTTTGTGACAAAAGGATTTTTCTAATTCAGAATCAGAACGTATTAACGATCGCGGCTGCCGTATTGAATACATAATCAGCACCAAAAAACTCAAACTTTTACCGCGCGTGGGACCGAGGCACTGGAAAAAAGGACCACAGCTTCCACAGCTTGTGGTAACAATCTGCTAAAAGAGGAAACTCTTGCACTGTTGCGACGCGTGTCGATTACAGAATGGGATTTTAGTAGGCCGAGTCAACGGACCCTATAACCTACTGAACTTTTACTTCTTCTAGATGGGAAATAGAGTTAGCCATGACTTCGATGAATCAGCATATCACGTCACTTCTTGCTCTTTGTGAATCCTTCTTTATATAACTATCTTGTTACATTATTTACCTTAATAGAGGTCGTAGACAACAAAGGGTTTTAACCAGGTGTCCCGAGACCGGGCATGTCTTGGTGGTCTGTGTTGACGCTGCTCACATTCGAGAACGTTTAAACTCAATTATTTATTTACAACTGTCGCTGGTGACACAATTTTACAATTTTTAACGTACAATTTATACAGCAAAATTTAATTTGACTTCAAATTGTGATATTGCATACCGTTTTTGCTTTTGTTCTTTTTGTTTTGTATGCTCATATAATTGTATGAGATCACGTCGTTTTAGAATTATATGGGGGATATTATTTAAATAATTTAATTATTTTTTTTATTTTTGCGTACTGCATAAAGCTTAAATATTGCTTGCTGAAAGTAAAACAACAATCAATCATTCAAACACTCTTTGTTTAGAAAAACCCAATACACAGTTCTGCTAAGTTTGGTTTCAATTAGCAAAGTGGTTTTAAAGAAGATGGAAATTTGAAACATTTATGACAGACGACGACGACAGACGCTAAGTAACAAGAATAGTTAAAGTGTTCGGTTTGTCATGCCTAACTGCAAGAGCTTATTGTCTAATTCATTTATAGTTCAAAATGTCTTTACGACATATCGTGAAGCAAAATTTATAATAAGAAAAACAACGTGGCGGAAATAAATTTTTAAAAAAACAGACAAAACCAATAAGGTGTCCAAAGTGGAAATCCTTAATTTCAAATAATCGAATAAAAAATCTTGAAATGTCCCAGAACAAATTTTAAAAAATGTTATAGTTGTTATAAAATCACTAAGATAAAATATATAACTTCATTTCCCTAAAAACTGAATAAATCTGCTTAAAACAGGCCACGATTTGCCTACTTGCAAAGTTTTTTACTGAAAAACTGTAGATTAAAATATTGATCAGACACATGATCGGTTTTTCGACCATATTCAGAACGAGAACAAGCTTTCAAACAATAAATCAATTCTACATATGTGATTGGGTAAGGGTAAGGAGTGTTAGTAAGAGCAAAAAAAAAACATTGACGTTTTGAGTTTAAGCCTTACTATGGGCAGAATGCACTCGGCTCCAACTCTAATTGACAAAGATTGTCAGTGTTTTTGCCAAAGGGCAGGGGTTTTAATCCATCTTCTCGATCGATAAAAAATAGATACCATGATAGCATCATGCAAATAAATCTCTATTTTAATGAAGATGTCGTGTTTTATTAAACAGCACATTAGGCTATATGTAATGTAAATATAATTGTATGTTATCTAACATATGATTTCACAATACCAATGTAATCCAACATATAATTTCACAATACCAGATCTGAAATGACGCAACAGGTAGCAAAATGTAGAACACTTTTTATATTAATAAGGAAGTATTTTTCTTTGTTGTTTTATTTCTTTTTGCGATAAAGATTTACAAACTAGGAAGAAACTTTCGAGTTGTTCGTTTGCTTATTATTGTTAAGTGCATCTACAGTGTGTTTGTTTTTATCTACAATTTTTTTATTTTTCGTTAAAAGCCGGCTCATAACTTTTTTTTAATGAATTAAATTTTACTTATAACACACAGATAAATGAGGAAATCATAGACAGTCACAAAAACATTACGTCAGGTTACCATAAATGCCTGTTATTTACATCGCAAAAACCGTCCTTAACTCTTGCTACGGGAGTTATACATTGTAGATCATCCATTCGTGTTTCTAACGGGATATTACGTTGTTTTCAAAGGTTTATCTAGAGTCGTAACGTTTTATCGTATTCGGACAAATCGCGAGACTTCTCCCGGGTAAACTGCAATCAACATTGCCTGTAGGGTTGCGAACAAAAGAGTCGACTATTCATAGTTAAACTTCCGATCAAAACAAGGTCAAAATATACTAAAGTAAATTGCCCTATGAAAAGAAATAAACCCGCGTAAGGTTTACAACGCTAATTAACAGTGGAAAATAACTTTTGATTTTAATTTTACAAAAGAAGCATTTTCAGTATGTGAACTTGAGAGCAATCAAGGAGTCGTGTTACGTAAACATTTACATAAAAGCAATAGATATGGTTTTTAAAATCTTTTTTTTTAATTTTAAAACATGATGGAGCAATACCAGTATTCCACTAACTTGTATTTTACATGTAAGTGACTGTCCCGATTTATGGTTCCTTAGAGGTATTCTTCTAATTAAGAAATAATTCACGGAGGCTGTCAGTTATCAATGGTGTACCACGGACAGGCACTCGTCGCATTATTTTATTCCCCAGTGTATTATTTAAACTTAAATTTTGAGTTATAAATAAAATTAAATTACAGAAACCATAGCACATTAATACATAATTGTAATCATTGGTAGCAAAAACTAATTCGGAATCCCGAAAAAAATTTAAACACAAAATAATATAATGAATTGTAGTCAACATATGCCCCCCCCCCCTTAATTTTTGGAACATATAATTTAAGTTGAGGAAAAAAAGGACATACTTAACGATATAAGAACGTGTTCGAACGATATTCAGTCGAATCATTTGTATCTCCCGTAGTTAATGCAGTGCTAATGTCCACGCTAGCTACTGATTTCAAAGAATGATATCAACATGCTGTTAATTACGGGTAATTTGTAGCACCAACCTTCTCAATGATCCAAGTACACATATTAAACATTGGGCAACACCACCATCTAGTGTTTGCGCGATAATCTATAATTACAACATTATAATGTAATAAATGCATTTACGCAGTTATAGTTTTGTAAAATAAATTTAATTTTCGTCCTCGTTGACTATGGAACTTTCTATAAAAAAAATAAAAACTTATCGGTTATGTACTGCGAAAAACAGAACGCTGTAATTTCAATTACCTCCGTTCAAAACGGAAAAAATGTGTTTTAAACAATACAAATTCAACGTTTTTGAAAAGCTGTAATCTTTGTTGATAAATGTACTGGTAATTTATTCATAAGGTATTTCATGAGTCAATTAATTTGTTAAAAAAATGTTATAATTTGTTCCGGAAATAGCCTCACTACACTTGTTAATTAAGGTCAATGTCGAACACACCTGGGCTCCTGCGGACTTCATACAGTGTAATATATATCTAGCTGTTGTAGTTTTAATTACGTAAATAACATTTTAATTATACAGATAGTTTTAATCCTTGCACGACAAGGTAGCTATTTCTTTACCGCATTTAGACTTCCGACTCTTGATTAAAACACAAATAATAAATGTTTATCGCTTATAAAATGTTTTCTCTAAAGTTTCTTACGTGCGTTTAAAATGTGTCATATATACCAAGATGATCTTGAGTAGAGTAGACCAATGAATAATTCCATAATAACAGGCTAAAATATGTACGTGTTCCATAAAAATGTTTTATTTCAAGGAAAATTTAAATTTAATTAATTCTTGAAGTCCATTTATTTTAGAGTAAATTGATCTTGTTTATGCATCTATAAATGTCTTAAAATGTCACGTTTAGTTCTGAAATTGCGAAACTGTATTCATTACCGTACTTTTTATCAAAATGATGCGTTTTATTTTGCGTTTTAAAGTCCGGTATTTAAAAAACCAACAACCGGAGATCATTTTAACCAACAGTATATTTTATTGTTATAAGCAGACAATCATTATAGCAGGGAATTACGCTATAACAAAAATTATCACATGGTTTTATTGGAGGAAATATATGTATGTTAACTAAATTTTTCAACAATGCTTATCTACAAAAAAAGACATTTATATTGTACATTGTATGTGGTGATGTATTTTATGGCATTTTAACAATAAACATCAAATAATTAGTTTTTATTGTATTGAAATAAGCCGCCAAACATATTATAACTGAGATATGTACCTGAAAATTAGCCATTGGAGAAATATATGAACACTGCACAATTTCAGCAGAGCTTATTAACAACAAAAATCAATCAGCATATTGACAAAACAAAATTGTTACTATTAAAACGAAGCAATGTCATTTTTGATTATGGTTCTTGTAAATTGTTTGAGAAATTTAACAGGTTTAATCATTCATTTTCGGACGATACTGGATGGTTCCCAGTGCCCGACTACAGAGCTGTCTAGCGCTTCCCCGGGTAGAGGATAGGGAAGGCCCTATAGTTAAGGGGTTGTCGTGTCATATTGCGAAAAGCTTGACCTGACCGCGGACCATAGTGAGATCGTGTTTAGAGATTGCCACGCTTATTGCACTATAAAAATCCCTTTTCATAGATATCGATAAGAGAAGGCACGTTGTAGTCTATACAAAAGGTTTATTCCTCTGCTCCTACTCAAATCTTTTACTTTTTCACTGGCCTTCAAAATTAATTTGCCATTTGGTCAAACTTTCTTTTCTTATTGATTTATTGTTTGTTCACTTGTTCCGGTCGTGAATATAGGCCGGTCAACTGATCGCTAGACGTAAAGCAACACCCAATCAATCTTTCATTACCATTACTAAATTAAAACTACAGTACTAGTATAATTATACATAATTTTAAAATTTATTCTACTGAAGTATACAAATGTTTATGTGGTATAAATTGTATTCTTAAAAATAATATTTAGATATGAAAAAGTATGTTTGTGAGCTAATGCTCCCTGATCTATAACTTTATACAAAAAACATTAATCGAAAACACTATACCACCTATCCCCCATCTGTTTCGGGTTATCATAAATCATAACAGAGGCATTATTTTACAAAGCTAATAATAAAATTTCAATATCGTATCAATCAATCATTTTGCTTAAGAAATATGTGAAAAAAATGGTTACGGACTGCTGAAAATTGACAAATGACTAATTTGATAAACACGACACACCGTCCAGCTATATAACAAGAGACAAGGGACAGTAAAAGTATTACGAACATCAGTATAAGAAACAATTGTAAATGGGGCATGACCAGAAACAACTACAGAACAACTTTCCTTCTAGCAAATAATAACACAAATTGTCGCATGCATGTCTTTTGTACTTAAGAAAATCGTAAACATCTTACTGAAGAAGACGCCATCTTTTGAAGATGTATGGTTGCCAATTTTAAAGACCCCTCTACAGAATCACTTGCTGACACACGAAAACGTATTCCGATGCCGCATCACACCTGTTGCACATTGACTTAGGTCTTATTATGACTTGACATTGCTGTTACAAATCTGTATATACTCTATGTCATATTCTCTGATTTGTTTGCTTAATTTGTGTGCTGTTAAAGGATATATGATTTTGTTTGTTTTGTTCTTATTAATGAACCTTGTTTGATAATAAGACAAGATGTTTTATAGAATACACAAACATAACTCCTTGTTTATGCAAGTATTCAGGCTAATATCTCCTTATTCTAAATTTTAAAGTCAAAAACGAAAAACGATTGTTGTAATTTCATAGACTTCGAGAAAGCCTTAGATACAGTATGACACGATGGGTTGTTTCATAAGTTGTTACTTAACAATATGAACGGAGATATATAATGTTATTTTTAGCATGTATTCACATAAAGTTTTGTATATCATAAAACAATCATACATCAAAATATTTGACTGTGAATTAGGCATACTACTGGGAGAAAATTATGTCCGCCTTTCTGTTTGCAATATTTCTAAATAATTTTAAAAATTTCTGAAAAAAATTAATTGGTTTAAACAGTGTAACAAATGATAAAGAACATGAATTTAATATATATCTAAGAGTTTTCCTCTTGCTTTATTCTGTAGATACTAGAAAGAAACTTCTGGCATATAAAGCGTTGAAAGCTTTGAAGTTCTGAAACTTGGGCGATTATTTAAATTTCCAGTAAAAATTCTTCTATATTTGTTTGATGAAATGGTTAAACATATTCTTCACGATGGCTGTAAAATCTAGGGCTTTGGTAAAAACGAAACCAGGAAATAAAATGAAAAATAATATATGCACTATTCTTGATTAACTGTGTAAAAACTATTTTGAATGAGTGCGGTTTTTCACTAATTTGCGAATCAGAACGATTCCTCGGTAATTACTGGATAAAGTACATAGTAAAACAACTGTTAACCGACCAGTCTTGCACACAACTGACATTCACTTATGTTTCATTCAACATATAACTAAACTATATAATGTTTAAAACAAAATTGGAATTCGAAAATTAAATAAATGTCTTTACTTCTGCTGATGGTATAAATTGTGTTGATTTAGAACAACAAATCACCATCTACCAATAGAAACTAGTAGATAGAAAAATACTGAAAAACATTGTTTTCGTCATGTATGTGACAGTAACAAATTAGGAGATGAATACCATTTTATATTTCAATGCACCACTCTTTAATAAAACCGAATTACTCCCTGAAAAACCACAATGTTCATAGGTATTAAGAACTGATGCCTACCATAAGAAATTCTCTGCTTAGAAATCTTGTCAGGTTTATTAATATTATAAATGATTGTGTCGGGGCCCTGGCTTACCTGTTATGTAAGCATAACATTTTTTTCTTTCGGTTTGTATATATAATATATAATTATCTTTCTGTATTGTTGCCTTCTCTGTATCAATTGTATTATTGGCTGAAGGAGAATAAACTATAATATCCTAACAAGATTTTTGTTATGTTTTACCTGTAAAATTTAAAATCTTCGAATCAAAAACTTCATCAGATAATTAATATAAACACTTATTAATATTTGTCAAATGTTCTAGTTTTAATTTACAACATGTTTGCCATGTTTCGAGGCTGCGTTTTTCAACAGCCTATTTGGTATTTCAATGGATACTAACTGTGCATCTCTTCTGGCAGACCAGTCTGTGTACCGCGAAGATGCTGAGTTCCCAGACGACAATGACCCAGAACTTTAATTTTAAATTCCACTATATAGATGACGTGTTGTCTGTGATCAATGCCCATTTTTACTATTTGCATTTAATCTAACCAAGAGAGCCGTTGACTACATAGCTACCCAAACAGAGTTTTTTGTACGTTGCATAGATTGATATTTGTTCAAATACCGCCATTGTGACCTAATTGATCATTATCAGAAAACCATATGTCAAAAACATTTTCCCTGAGTCATGGGACATTCTTTCCTCTTCCTGGATTGATCTTGACAATAAGTAACCCGACTTATGTATTATTAAAGTCGTGCACTGCTTAGTTTCTTTTGATTGATCATGTATATGTATAAACTGAACGATATGTCCAGGTGCAGTGTAATCTTTCCGACTAACAAGTAATTATTGGGTAAAAGTTTGTTCCGAAGCCGTACACAAAAGATTTGGTATGGTGTATCTGCTTTGCTTCCAGTGACAACTAAACATAATATAGCAAATGAAAAGGTTCAGGTATAAAACGGTCTACAGATATAACTGTATTACCAAAAAGAAACTAAAATTAAGCTCAGGTCGAAAATTTGTTAACTTAGGGTTATCGTAAAAAACGCTTGTAGTTCTAACTATTATAAAAAAAATATCACTGGAAATATGTTTTTAAATTTAAAGTTAGTTGGTGTAACAAACGTCAAATGATTCTGGTATGAAAGTGATGCAAACATTATGGTATTCTGGAATTAAAATGATCTCTTGGTAGATTTATAACGGACCAGTAAATTAAGGGTTATATGATGTGGAAACAAATATAATATCCGTTTTTAAGGAGTACTATTAAAATAGTGGTAGTGATCGAATCACAAAGATTGCATTTTCTTGCTCTCGCCCTAAATATAGCTGAAATACAGCTCGCTGAAAACACAAATCAATCAATCTATTGTAATGTAAGAACCTTTTGCAATTACGATAACGACAAGCGGAAACACTACGATATACGATAGAAGAATAACGATAAACCCTGCGATGCACGCTGGAAAAAATATACGTTATACGAAAGATAAACAATTTACGTTGTACTATTTAAGAACAATAAAACTAGTAACTTGTAAGTTCCAGAGTAATTCGTTTTATCTATAACGTATACCATGTTTATGGTGAGGAAGTACGAACACTCGGTGAAAATGCCGGACATACGTCAGTAATGGCAATCGTTACCAATGTCCGACCTACGTAAGTAATAGCAATCGTTACCAATGAAAGTAAGTTTGTGGGGTTTTTTTAAACGTGCTAATTAATTTTTCTTTTTTATTCAGTCTGAACATAAATGATGAGTTTAGTCAAAAGATTTATGTATATTTGTTTATTGTTATAATGCTAAATTTTATTTGCAACATTTTCATAGACATGTTCGAGAAAAAAAACAGTTGTGTAATTTCCACTTTACTTTTTTAAATTTCTTGTCCGCCATAATGTCCGCAAATTTAAGCTGGTAAAAATTATAAAATAAATGACATTTAAATGAAATATGTATATCATAGCTTAAGTCACAAACGTTAAACGGAATCAGAAACAATAGTACAAAATCAATATCCTTTCATTAAGAAAACTAGAAAGGATTATTTTTTTAATTAAAATTTTGATGTCTAATTTATTGTTCATTTCCAGCTTATTTGTTTTCGTCTCCATAGAACGGCTGATAAGTTTAATAGTTATATAAAAAAGAAAATCTGATAAATGTAATTTGTACGACGAAATAAAAAAAAGTTCTTTGAATAAACCGTTTTCCAATCAAATGCCATGCAAAAAAGAAACATATCCACCAGGTAAACCGACACTGTACATAAACCACATGCAGTTGCTTATAGTTATTTTGCAGAATATTATACCAGTTTCATAATCGCGTTTGTGCATTTGTTAGACGCCAATGTTATTTAATTAAACTTCAATATTTTATCAATACTTTGATCAACTGTTTACTCTTATACTATTGCTTGTCGTGTTGAAACGAGAGAATAAATACTTAAACAAAGACGATATCAAGTATTCTTTAAACGCCGGATAGATCACGCACGACATTGCATGAAAGCAATAACTAATAGGAAATCGTCTTTTGTCAAACATAATAAGATTTTGTATTAAAAAGAATTAGATCGTCTTTATTGAAGATCAGACGGCAAAATATAGTTAAAGATAACAAGCAGATGCCAAATTACTCTGATGTACTTGGGCGATTGTGACCGTTAACCTAGTACTACCGAAATACGCCACCTCATTATCCTAGTAATCAGGACATTCTATTAAAGACCTTTTTTGTATAACATTGAACTCCTTTTATGAAACATAAATGTAGCAAATAAAAATATACATATAATAGAAACTGTTTTCACATATATTTACCAACTACATGTATTTGCGTGTAGTAATACATGTACGTGATAGCAGACCTATATTGTAGGGCGCGGGTCTTTCAATTGCCAGTATATAGGAATCACGTTAGGACTATATTCTTGCTGAACTTGTTTTCAATTGTGTTTCAGCAGAAAACATGTTATGACAAGGACTCTTTTTAAAAAAAGTATATTTAGCATTTAATCAAGAATAGGCAAACGAATCATTTTTTGAAAATTTGTTTTACGGTGATATTTTAAGGAATATTGTTTGAATTTCTACGTTTTCATGCAAAATGTTTTTAAAAATTATAATATTTTTATAATGATTACCATGTGAATTGACTATCGAACACAACTGCATACATAAGCTAATGAACAGTACACAACCTAAAATTTTGAATGACATTTTTGTTATAATATTAGAATTCGATAAATTATTTATAACACACTGGCATTCAATAGAAAAATAACAAAGATTACTGAATCTGAATTATATACATAACCAGAAATCTGTTTTATTTTTGTTATTTACCCTTGGGGAAACATGATAAAAATCCACTTCCGAGGCACTCTCCAGCGGTAATGCCTTGCCAATTACAAGCACACAACCCGCAATGAGATTATTTACCATATACACTATCTTATGTACGCTCTATGCAGTCGACCGGTCTATAAACGTATATTTGACACACTGCTATTCACTGTTGATTTTATGCTCATTGGCACTGATATATGATATATTCATAAATCGGTTAGTCCTAAGCATCTTTTTCATAAAAGAAAGTTACTTCCTTAAATTGGTAAATGGTCAACAGGACGGCATAACGCCATGTATAAGTGTACACAAATATTTATTATAATGCGGATAAATGTTATTATGCAAAAATCACATTGAGAAATATGCATCGGGATATTTTTTAAATGTCAAACAAATATTATAATTCTCTCGTACAAACAGTCAGCAGTGGCAGCATAACAGAAATATTCGAGATTGGTCGAGTTTGCAGAATATAACTTGTAATCGACTGTAGAGCAGAGAGTTCGTTAAAAGAATAGAAACAAATTAGAAATTACATGAACTGTACAAATTATCTAATGCTACTTACCACACTATTGCTATCATAATTACTATTTTCTTTACAGTCGCATGAATACGATACTGGATTGGCCATGTGACGGACCAAAATCTGTCCACGGATATTGCGGTTAATGTGAAAACGGACGCAAAAGTCAAAGCATAGTCAGCGTAAATCCAGAAACCACACATGGCTGGCCCGAACGGCCAATACCCCAGAACGGTGTCAATCGTATAAAACGTCATAGCCGTTATTGCAACCAAAAAGTCCGTTATTGCCAAGTTGAATATAAAATAATTGAAAGCTTCGCTTCGTATCTTCGGTTCTAGCAAAAACGCAATGAGGACAATGAGATTTCCTAATAAAGTTGTAAGAACAATTATTGTAAGCGTGATACTAATGACAATGTTTTTCGCAGAGGGAACAAACGTCGGCAAGGTCCATATGACCAGTTTTGTTGTATTTTCAAGATCTGTCATTTTCCCGCAAATTACAAGAGTAAATACAAATGCTTAAGAAAATATATATCTCCTGGAAATTTCTACACAAGTTTAACAAATCGATTAATTGAAACACTGCAGATGATTGCGCGTTTATATCTGTGTATAACGTTCAGCATTGGTCCATGAATATTTAAAGAATCTTAGATATGTTATTTCCTCATGCCCTGTAACCATTGGTTATTGTATATACATGTAAATCCGATGTGATTAGCTATGTATTACCATTCATAGGCTAACTGATACAACAATACTTTCTTCTATTCTATATATTTTTTCATTATCAATGTATATCGTGTTATTTTCTTACTGTAAAAACTGTTTATCGCATCGAGTCGCATA
Organism: Limnoperna fortunei; assembly: GCA_944474755.1. NCBI lineage: Eukaryota > Metazoa > Mollusca > Bivalvia > Mytilida > Modiolidae > Limnoperna > Limnoperna fortunei. Next base: position 98,943,907 of record OX104113.1, on the reverse strand, counting down.
AAAGTCACATTGTTATTAGAATAGAAATATATGTCGTGTTAATTTTTGCTGTTTAGTGGGTTAACTAAAATAAGTCTTTAGTAAGCTAACGATATGTAAAATATATTGTATATATGTGACTTGACTGCTTGGAAAATAAGATACTTCCTTTTAAAATTGCAAATGTCACCCCTGAGTGATATCTTTTTGAATGTAACATTCAAATGAAATTTCCAAATTTATGTCGTTGATATATGAATATTCTATAGATCTTGCTACATGTAAAAATATTCACACAATCCGAAATATATGGTAACGCTACACAAATGAGAAGATTCTTTAAAATCATAAATCCATTTTTGCTTCCGTTGGCCTCCCTATTAAATTGTTGACTGTGATATTCCGCCTTGAATTGGATCTGGATATTATATAATAAAACTTACAAAAATCGATACAAACATAGCAAGATCGTCCAAATGTACCACCAAATTCCTATTGAAGCTCCTGACAACAATTTTTAACACCGATGAAACGGGCATTCAAAGATAGAGTAACTTTCTATCCCAGCATTGACTAATTAAATGTACACGTTTTAAAGTATGTTCATTTCTAATTTTTCTAAGCAGTTAAACCTTTAAGTTGTTAACAATTGTACACCACCATTTGCAAGTTAAATATGGTTAAAAAATCGTCAGTTTTTTCAGAGAAAAAGAAGATACTATATAAATACCTGACGATAAGTCATGACAGAACTTACTGCATCACCAATAATTCTAAATCATACAATAATACACTGACGATAAAATATATGTCACAGATATTAGATTTGTGAGACTGATTTCGTAGAACTTCTGCTGAAGAAAAAAGTAAAGACACTAGCCCAGACCTTTAATTTCACATTGTTCTATATAAATGATATTTTGACACGGAACAATGTTAAATTCGTTGACTATTTGCATGAATTTTATTTTAGCGACATTAAAAAAAGGACACCACCAATACATTTAGGTCGGCCTCTTACTTAGACCTACTTCTAGAACTAGGTTTGAGAAAACAACAAACGTGATGACTTAAACGTCCCTTTCATTTATAGCAATATCTAGCACCACTGGTGTGTATGGTGTGCACATTTCAAAACACGTTATGCTCAAACCTGCACACTAAGGTACTCAAACTAGGGTATGTTGTACCTAGGTTGATGTTATCCCTTCAGAAGTTCCATGTTCGTCACCATGACTAAAATTATCATTATGCAAAATACATCTCCCAAATATAATATGACATGTTCCCCGAGTAATAGGTAGTCTTGCATATTTCTCAGGATATAACGTTTATCTAGACATATACAAGGACTACCTCGACGGGTGTCAAATACGAGAAATTCACTGCATACTTGCCCGGAGCACCTAAATGTTCATATGTACCCATGTTTTATTTGATTCGGGTTACTAATTTTCTGTTCATGTCTTGGGTTGTATATGTTTCTCTATATCCGGATTTGTAACTGTCCTATAACTAGCGGATCTTGCTGTTCTGTCTCATTGATATTTGTCTTATAGCATTTCTGTATGTACACTTTTTCGGAAATAACTCTTTACAATAAAACATAGCATTGCTTACTGCGCACTGTATTAAATTAATTGCAATGTAATAGTGATATTTAATCAATAATTAATATGCAAGAAAGATGTAGGACTTTTTGCCAGGTCTTTGTTATTTTAAGACTGTCAGTGTGAGGTTGGAAAAATGCACCTTTAATCTGTCCAACGGGCACGAAAATATCAGTAAAAGAGTTTCCCTTGTAATAAGATAGGGGATCGAAATATTTTTCCAATTTAAACCATGTTTTAAGTTATTTAAGAACGACACTGTGAAAACCTACAACGATAATAAGAAATACTTGTAAATTAGTTTCGCAGTACGATATTGACGGATTTCCTAAGATTTAATTCACATAGCAAATTTATCAACCATTTAACTAGGGACATACTTGTCTTATCAATATGATTCATATGTGACGTGACTTGTGTTCTGGTTTTGTCAAATAGTACTATGGTCTGTGTTTTTGATAACTGGTTTATTTATAGTTTAGCGTGTCATGCACACTATTACTGCCGTGTTTATTTATATGACCAGAACCCAGACATCTCACAGATGACGTATTTAATACAACATTAAATACTAGTGCGTAATTAAAAAATTAGTACAATTTTCTTATGACCTTTCACGCTTGGCTACAGATTACGTCAGCTCTCATTAATAATCACAATAATCAAACTCAACTTGTTTTGTTGTCTTCACTTCTGGTAGTCATGTGTTGCTTAGAGTCATCCCGTTAAACTAGGTTTTACCTATGGAACTAGATGGTCTATGGAAAAAAAATATCACATTCAACATATTTTAATTTAAGACACTCTTAAATGTAATTTTGTGACTCGCTACAAACGTATGAAATAAAGACAATTGTCTGCTCAAATGGTTATGCTCTTATGGTAGTGTATACTACTTTATTATAAAAAGGTTAAGTAATAAATTTAAATGCAGATCTTACTCACGGGTTTGAATAAATGATGTATTCCACCATATGGAGCCTCAAATTTTTATGAACTACGTAATAAGATTAGTTATAGAAAACATCTTACGTTTATTTCTTAACCACAGTTTACACTATGTTTAATCCAGTGTGTATGGTACGATAAATAGTAGAGAGATCGATACAAACCTGGTGAAAACATGACTTAAAGTACTTATTTAGTTAAGTTTAAACAGAATTATTTGTTTGTTTATCTACCAATAAAGAAAGTTCATTGTCAAAAATTAAACTATCAAAAACACCCATGACCACAATACAGCAAACATTTGTTTTTATTCTCAACAGTAGAAATTAAACATAGAGTTATATTTTTTTCTATTCATTCTTAAATAATAAAATAAAAAAACAGCATTGTTTCGTTCTTATTGTAAGAAATGAAATACGAAGTGATTCGTTTTGTTTATCTGACGTTAACTGCTGATCATAATACGATATCTATGTAGGAGTATTTTGTTCTGTGTTATTTGCAATCCAATATCGTTTATTTAGAAATGTTGATATTTCAGTTAATTTAACAAATATGGGTGGGAATGAGGATACCTTTCAATATTTGAAGTATATGTGAGAATCTGTAATATAAAAATCAGTTGATTTTTGTATACATGTAATTAATTTTTATACCGCGCCACACGAAGTGGCGAGGTATTATATTATACCCTCAGTTTCGTTCGGTGTCTGTCCGTACGTCCGTCTGTCCGTCCCCCGAAGGTTTTCAGATGATAACTTGAAACGCCTCAAGGGATTTGAACGACGTTTTGCACAGATGTTCAGTACAATAAAATACAGGTCAAGTTAAATTTTCAGGATGATCCTAAAATTATTATTGAGGTTTTGCCACTTTATAAATTTTCAAATTGGCCAATAATGAAATTTTCTGGTCTAAGAAGGATAACTCATTTCTTTCTGTCTCTATATACTAGTATAAAGTGGATGTATAGTTTACTAGTATATACAAATATATTTAAATATTGATAAATATCGTGGCGTGGTATCCATTTATATCATTTTAGATGCCCTATTTTTATTATGGTTATGAATTGTATTTTACACTTTTTCTGGGACCAAACGGGGATGTTCTCGACCCACAGAGCTTTCATGTGCGTCACTACATGCTGGATAGTGGAGGATTGTTTGGTCATAAAACTGAAATACCATACCATTGGTCGTAGTGGGGAATTTTTTGTGGTCGTTTCTTGTAAACTTGAATTGTATATTTGAAAAGAGGAGGCTCATTGTAGCCTCTACTCAACACTCAATACTTTTTCAGCACATCAAATACGCGAGTGGTCTTAAGTTTATCACACTAGTATGGTTTATTGGCATTGTATATTGTTGTAGTCTTGTTTAACAAATTTACAATTAAGATGTTTTTATAATGAAAAGCAAATCTACTTCCTATACAGATGAAATAAAGAAAAGAACTATATCTTTTTCTGCACCTTCCATTCTATTCCGTTACGTGAAGGGGAATAGACAAATATTTGGTTACACGAAACCAAACAATTTACAAATTTAAGAATGAGTCACACTAAAGGTTTTTTCTGAGTTCTGGTGTAAATTTTTACATAGAAAAGATTGGTAAAAAAATAACACTTTTTACCTATTTTTCGAAAAATAAATGGTTAAGTCCGTTGAAGTGGTTTTTATTTCCCTGTTTTTGAAACACGGTGTACTATATTTGTTTGTCAACCTAGCTACATAAGGCCAGCAGGTACGAGCTACCACAGTGAGTTCGCGTAAATACAAAAGAAAATTGAACAATATATGTACTCATAAAAGAAGAAAATCGAGTTCAGATATAATATGATGTGAACTTAGTTGTATTTGATACATACAAATAAGATATAGAGATATTCTGCTAGCTATTTTCTTCTTACATTTAAATGAAGAATATTCGAGTGGGTCACAGGGGATAAACACTGTATATCCCACGACACAGGGTTTTTGAATTTTCTTCAAGATTGCTTTTATGTCTTTTGCAATCGACGGTCTTAGGTTTCCAGGCGTCTTGAAAGATCGAGTGGAGTGTGACAAGTTATTATTAGGAAACCCCGTCCGTAGACCATTTTGCATGACATTGTTTGGGAATTTCAAAAGTTGTTCCTGTACCACTTCTAATATATTTACAGTATAATTTTCCTGGCCTTCCATCCTTTACACATTAAACAGTGTTGCACGTATATTTCAACTAAAGTTACCCGCGTGTTTTTCCAGTTTACGTCAAATAATGGATCGAATGAAAAAAAATAACATTCACAAACAGATAAATTTACATGTTATGGTTGTGGAAAACGTCTTATTTACAGTGCTTTGATTATATTACAAAATATCGTTATCTTTGCTTAAATCTGAAAAGTAACCACGCAAACGATAGTTTTCTGACGGGTATTAAAACAATTGTCAGTTTCATATTTGGAACTCGTACGATTTGCACGGCCAAACAACAGAAGTTACCAGCATGTATCCATGGTGGCAGATATAACAGGCATTCTCGATTTAAGGTATGCCAGTTTATGATACCGGAAGCCTGAACGCGCACCATAGTGATGATTAAAGAGAGAGCCACGCTGATGTACAATAAAGGCATGTAGATGAAACGTGCATGGCAGTAGACGTTGCTCAAGGCAACTTTTTGTCCTAACCCAACTTTCTGTACTATTACGTCAAACCTCCCATTGGATTCTCTTTTCGCTAATTCATGTTATGCTTGTTAACTTTTATTCGTATTAAACCTAGCTGAAATGTTGCTATATAGATGTAAGGCAATTATTCATTTTCGTCAGACAATTAAATTAAGAGTTACCTCTCTTTCTATGTCTTTTTCTGAATACAGAATACCGTTTTTGAAAAAAAAAAACCAATGACTGGTAATCAGTTAATTGCATGTGTTTAAAGTGTCAAGCATATTTCAATCAATTTTATTTGCAAGAAGCAATTATATATATTTTATTCTGAATTTTTATGGCGTTTATAATTTTTTTACATAGTTCAAGTATGTATTATGTCGCCTTTTGAATTTGGCAAATGATTGTTACCTCTCCTGTTATATTTATATGCAGCAATATAAATGATATTAATGGAATATCCAATGAATGGTGTTTTTTAATGGATGTGAACAATGTTTATATTTAGGTATAAAAAGTGTGGAGCAAATTTCATTTAGGTTGAAAATATAAAAGCAGGAATTAGGCAAGATTTTGTTTGAATTTGACTTAATTGAAAGGCAATTAACAAAGGTATAGTGTTTTCTTGTTGAAGGTAAAACACATATGATGACAAGGAGTCGAATGAGAGCCTGTTGTCGAATGCTGCCATTGTCTACTTGACTAACAAAACCAAGAACATCATATGCTAGTTTGTTTAAACTGCATGAATAGAGATTTTGTTTTTACAAATGCATGTTGGCGTTGTTAGTAATGTTATGACGTCGTTGATTTCTCTCCATTAATTTATTGTTATTTCAATGAGACCAATTTGGATTATTATGTCTCCCAAACGAAGTTTTGGGAGACATATTGTTTTTGTCCAGATTCTTATTATCATTCTTCTTTCTTTCTTTTTTCTTTCCGTTCAATCTTGTCCGCAAATTTTCTCGGAGATGCAATGTCCAATCAAGAAGATGAAACTTTGGGAACATGTTAAGGGTGACCTGAAGTTTTGCAATCCACTTTTGGACTTTTCAAAATGGCCGCTATTTTAAAAAATGTCGGCCATTGTCAGATCTCAGTAATGGCCAAAGCAATTTCAATGAAAATTGGTATACTGATACAGCTAACTATAATGATCATTTTTGCAAAAATATGAACGCGAACGACATTTCAAAATAGCAGCCATTTTGTCCGACTTCCGGTTTCAAAATGGCGGTCGTTGTCAGATCTCAGTAATGGCCATAGCGATTACAATGAAAATTGGTATATTGATACAGTTAAATATCCTGAGCATTTTTGCCAAAACATCACCATTTTGTGATGGCAGCCGTTTCACCACAGTCCCGCCCCAAACGTCAATTTAGTCCGATTGCAACGAAATTTGATATGTAGGTAGATTTTAATGCACAAACTAAGAAATTCAATACATTGTATCATGTCTAGTTGGAGGTTTTCTTCATGCACAAGAATATAGTGGCAAAGGAGGTTCGTTTGGGAGACATTCTGTGTTAGAATCCCAACACAATCAGCACTAGTTTTTAGTTGTGTCTCTATTGCCCTCAGTAAACAAAATCAAAAACATAAGAGTGAAATAGGTATTTGAAGCCAATCTGATTAAAAACAGCTATTATGTTCGGTCTGTAATCTACATTACTACGCCACTAACGTAACATAACAGCTGATTTAATCAGATTGGTATATAAGCTTAAATTAATTGTCTTATTGCTGCTTATGTTTCTCCATCATTATGTTTGGTATAAATTATATACGTCTGAAATAACGTATGAATTGGCTTCAAAGTTAACTCGCTTAAACCCAATACTTTTATTTTATTTGATAAAAAAGACAATACCCGTGAGTATGATTGAGTCTGAAATACTTACATGTAAGCTAAGTTAGGTTTACATAAAAAGGATTTTCAAAATTTTCTCAATTTTTGCAGAAAACTTAATCTGTTAATTTTTTTTAATGCCCGCCACTATAGTGATCAATTCGTCCGTCCGTATGAAACAAATCGTGTCTGCCCTATAACATTTTTATCTTTTAAGGTAGGCTTTTGACATTTTGTATGTAAGTAGATAATATCAAGGCGATATATCACACACGATGGTTAATGACCTTTGACTACAATGATGGAAACCATATAACTGATATCTAGTTTGTTCATATTAGTAACACATAATAAAAGAATTAATGTTTTATGTCGCTACAGAATTAAACTAAAAATATAATTCGGCGTTTACGAAAATTTTGCATTTATTTTGATAAATGGAACCAATTTTTTAACTTGCCAAATTTTGTAGGCATTATTTCTACAAAGAACTATACAAACGAAAATAAAGATGCAGTTGAAATTTACTCAATATAGAAAACGACAAGGAACGGAAAGGTCGGCAATCCGCACCAATTTTCTCTATACCCCCCCCCCCCCCGACACCCTGAAGAAGATCTTCGAATTCGGTGGCGATAAATTGCCTTAGACTGTAGGTAATTTGGTTATAAAAATATCTTTAATGTTTTTTTTTTCTGTTTCCTGGTCCGGATTTTACAAATATTAATACAAATAGTCATATACAAATAATCTTCAGAAAATGGCCTATTAGTGGTACAGATAACTAGTACAGATGAGCACACATCTGTTCTAATTGTGTCATCCAACCAAAACGCATGAAACAAGAATGTTGATATAGTAATATAACATCGTTCCTTTTTAACGTCCTTGTTGCGAGCGTTCTGTTTGTATATCGGAGACAAATCAGTTCGTGAGATATCAGCCCAATCAAAAATTACAAAACATTTACTCCTCTTAGTTGTATCAATTGGGGCATTGTGTGAAATCTGCTTGGTGTTCACAGAACATTTGTGTCAACTACTAACTATACTTAACAATAAAAAAATAAATATTACCAATGAGCGAGCATGTTAATGCTACTGTGCCTTGTACATGTAGGACACAGAGGTATGATGATTAATGTGTCCTGCAAGGAAGAGAAACTACACATAAAATGATGAGGCTTTTTCTTTTGAAATGAATAGATATCAACACCTGGATTAGACTAAGACACACAGAAACCACTCTGATCAGTCTTAACAGCCATGCGTACTTTGCAGTTAAAACATATGGATGATATTTTTGTAACATTTCAAAGAATGTTAAAATATAACATTTTAAGTAAACATTTATTCAGCATTTAGTATAGAATGAATCATGCACCAGTATTGGTTGCACCAGCACCCAAAGCGTTCAATACGGTCTTTCCGAGATTTGTAGCCAAAGCTCCAGCAGACTGTACAGCAATCTGACCGGCGTGTTGGGCAATATTTACTAAATGTGGCTGCATGTTAGTCAATGTCTGGTCTGCAAATAGTTAAATAGTTTAACATATGACTTATACCTGTTACAGAATGTAATCTAGATTAGATTTGTATTTGTAAATGAACGATTGCACACCTTTGTATCGTGTACGTGTTAATTTTGTTTTAATTTATTTACATTAGTCTTAATTTTACAGCTCTAAAATAATTTTTGTAGTAAAAATATATTTTCAAATATCTATGGCATGGTGTTTTTAATTTACTCTTTGTATAGCTAAGTCCTTGCTATAATATTGACAGGTATATATCCCCATATTGTTGTATGAGGTCCAATTTACAGTATAAACTTGGGTTGAAGATTCTGTATATGTATTTTATTTATTAAGTTCTCTTCTGAATATAGCTGAATTATTGCCTAATATATAGAAGTTTTACATTAATTAAACTGTTGCCTTCTATTCAGTGCTGTACATGAAGCATTCAAAGGTAGCTCATTGATAGTGAACTAACTTGGAATAAATAGCAATTGTTACGAAGAAACAGATAAATCCACGGAAACCACCTAGATTAAGACGACAATTTAAAGCTTCAAAAACAATATCAAATGGGTAGAAACAACATATGTTACTATTTATATTTTTATGACTACTTTTCTTCATTTGTTGTTTGCCAAAAATACCGTCGACTTTATGCTTACGCAATATGTCAGTTACAGCATCCTTAAGAGCTTGAAGTGCATTTTGGCCATGTTGAAGAACGGCTTGTCCAGAGTTTGCAATCTCCGTCAAGTGAGGTTGAGTTGTTTGTACTTGTTGTGCTGTTTGTGTAACCCCTGAGCCAAGAGCACTAACTACCTATAACATTCAATAAAGGAATATAAGTTTATATCTAATTCAGATTGTTGCATTGCACTTATTGTACACATATTTTGTTTATAAAACTACGTGCATATGTATATTATCTGGTTTTTTTTCATTTCACTAAAGTCTTTTTAGTCCTAAAAAAGGCCCTCGTTTTTCTTTCGGTTGTTCGTTGGCTAGTTTTTAAAAATCTACCTATTTAAAAGTAAGCGACATATCAATTTTTATTTTTTTTATAATCGTTTGAAAGTAAATACTGCACAATCAATCACAATTTTTTTCTTCGCAAGCTTTAATAAATTAAAATCTTTTTTTAACTTTGCAAGCTATGAACACTTGGTGACCGTAACAACTTTGTTACTGAATTGGTGGGACAACGCACAGCTACAACAAATTTTGGTCGCAACATTTTTGTAACTCCAGATATGATATGATAAAATGGTCATGTTTTGTTCAGCGACTTAAATCAACGATTAAATAATTACATTTTTACATCATCAATTCACATTAGTTTAGAGACAGTAATAATAGTTTGTTATTGGTTTTTGATTTGTAGTATGTCTTTTAACTTTATATTCAAACCTGTTTAAGTCCATCAAGGTGAGGTTGAAAAAAGGCAGCCACACTCTGTCCAACTTGTCCAAGGAGGTCAGTGAAGGTGCTTCTCTTGTGGTGCGGAATAAGATTGACAGCTTGTGCGAAGTGGTTCTCCACTCCGTGAACCAACTCCTGCAGCAAGTTGTTCATTACAGCATTATGAGAATCTACAAAATTGGTATTTTAAAAGTATTTCAAGTTAATATAAATATAAATCTGTATGTCGAATAAAGTTCTTATGTTTACAATCCAACGTAACTTATTTTAGAAACCATCATCAAGTTTTGCAAACTGTTTAATCAATCATTTTAAAGCAACTTACAGTTAGAAAGCAACGTATAACAAGGTAACGTTAACTCCTTGCCAAATTGTGTGAACTTCATACTTTTACAGATAAGCCGTTTGATGCTATATTCAACAAAATGTCGAGTAGTTCTTTGATAACTTACGGACTACTTCGTCTACAACGGCGATCAGGCGAACCAATTCCGATTGATGAACATTTGCTCCCAAACTTGTCAAAGTGTCAACAGTACCACTAAATACTTCTTGCATTTTATCTATTTTTTCTGCCATAAACTGCTTGAGCTCCAATGGAATTTCTCTGATAATGCAATAAAACTCTCAACAGTAAGACGAAACAATACTTCACAGTTTTCAGTTATTCAAGTTGACAAAATTACACTTAAACAGCCTGTACAAGTCATCAAAAATTCTACTACTTTTTTAAAAGATAATTATGTGACTATCAATTACAGTAATAGTTTTCAGATCTTAACACATAATCTTACGTTTAAAACGTTTGTGAAATATCAATACCGTAATTGCCTTAAGATAGATATATATGCATACAAAACATACTTTATTACTATGTTTCCTTGCATTCTAAACCTCACCAAACATCTTGCCTTGAAAGTAAGTAGAAACACACGTTAAAAGCAAATGTAAAAAAAACATATAAGTTGCAACAATTATTTAACATTGGGCAAACACAGATGAATTTTGTATTCGGTCGTTTTACTGGTTTATGAACGTTTCACGGCAACACAGGAATATGGAAGTATGCCAGACAATGGAACTGTAGGGAGAATGAGTTTAGTAGAAAAGGACAGATAACTTATAACGTTTTGAGCTTGAATTATGTATGTAATATTGAATTAAACATTCCTGTGTTATAGTTTATTTTAATTCGCATAACTATCAGTTAACTATAGATACCACACAGGACGGAATTTCTGAGCACTTGCCAATAATTTTTACAACCACCCTAGGAATTATTTCCTTACAGTGAGATATTAGTAAAATAATATACTATATGAGTCAAGTTTCTATACTAACAATGCTCTCTTGCCTGTACTACTGCCTAGTGCTGACGTAGCTCCTAGTAGTAAACCTGTGAAATATTATAAGAATTGAAAAAGAAGTACAAAGCAACGGCTGGTTTTTAATTGATACATGAAGATGTGGTTTTACAAAATGGACAAAGTTAAATAATATATACTTAAATTGGCTACAATAAAGGAGTCATTCATTTGCAAACACGTTTTTAGCTGTAATCATTTACTCATCCATTTAATGCCAACAGTCTGCTTATACCTTATAGCAGTATTAGTGACTTATCTTTTAAGTTCACTTTGCAGTTTCATATAAAATGTTTGATAAAGCTTGTATACACAGAATCGACAAGTAATGAACATGCATATTTGACATATAATTTAGTAATAGTATCAGTCTTATAATTTACAACGAACTTGCAAACGAAAATGATACAAAGACTTCATAAAAATCTATATGGATATATATTGGACGTTAGTTAAATTGAAACTAAAAATGTTGCAAACACAAATTCAATAAAGGATAAAACACGTATATAATTCTCTAACTTTGTAATGCCTGTCCAGCAAGTTGAGTTCCTGAAGCTTTTAGCTGGTCCAATAATCCTTGTCCAACAGTTAAGGCTTGTTCCCCGACTTGTTTGAAGGTTGTTTGAAAGGCATCCCCAACACTGCTTAAGGCTGCCTTCAGTGAATCAAGGAAGCTACCTTGACAGCCAGCCACCAAGATCAAACACACCAGAATGCAAACCTTCATGATGATTTCTAAAAATTGTAAAAAAGACTATTTTCAGTGCGATAATCAACTGATTTAGAACTGAATGCAAGCCAACGCGATTTCGTTCCAAATATCACAAGATTAAACGATCTGTATAAGGACTCCCAATGTGTATTCCATTTCATAGAGTGATGCCGATTGCACGATAAAAACGCAAAAATCTAGGAATCCAACAATTATATAATTCCCAACATCTAACATTATAAATCAGTTTACTTACACAATCAAATTGAGGTATGCGGACTGACTGCCTACATTTGCTTGTTCATATTTATACAGATTTCTCATTACATAACTTGCATATTCATTAGATATTTCTTATCATTTAACAGACTATAAATGGCATGATATTTTGTCAGCTCTTGTCTTATCGAACATGATGAATTGTATTTAAATATAGAAATATTGTTAGCCAAGTTAGTTGTGGTAATTCTAAAGAAATACTGCGCAGAATTGAAAAAAGTGAAAAATACTACAATCACATTTCCAACATTTAACAACTTCTGTGTGTTTATGTAGATATTATTCCAAACAATAAGAATAACATTGGAATTAATAATTTGATAATGATGGCAACTAAACAAATGAACTAGCAAATGTACTAACGATATTGTTTGCGGTATAAACATTATACATGTACCCAATTACAATGTGGTTTATAGGCAATAGCCATATCGGTACGGTCTCCAAAAACAGTGGGGAATTCGTAAGCTTTTATAAACTCCTTTTAATGCAGTGATGATGTAGCTAAATTCAAGAAACATTGAATGTAATTGTAGTAACGCAAACCACCTTAGTTTCTTGTTTTCCAATATTTAAATGTCAAGTATTTTAACTTTAATGCAGGCACTGCAAACAGTTTATCAAATTTTAGTCATTTTTTCTTCTATTTGTTTTTACAATGCATTTGTAACTGTTACAACTGTTCCACAAACCACCAATTAAGTTTAAAGAACTAATTGTTAACTTGAATAATTTTGAATGAATTTGTATGTAAAGGGTAATCCCAACAAAATATAGCAAAACGTATTGTTATACGGCAGCCCTGTTTCGCAATATATTCTGCAATGCATTTTACACTGAAATTTTTAGAGCATATTCTAGTAATAGCCTGACGTCACAAAGAAATATCGTATTCGACAACATGCATATATGTCATAACTAAATGTCGTAAGAAGTGAGGACAAGGGTACCAGGATAATTTATTCGGCGCTGCCGAGTAAAGCAAAAAATTATTTCGATTCCTTATTATACAACAAAAGTAATAGTTGCCTGATAAATTCTTATATGATATGGTATGCGGTCAACAATACAATGGTAAGCTTTAATCACAAGTGAATTGTGTGTCTACACAGACTATATATTTGAACTTCGTATATGTTCGTTTTTAAACTAGATACTTAACCTGTTTTACATGCATGTTGGCGACCTTTTTGACTATAAATAATATGACATACGATCCTCGTTTTTCTCGGCAGTGAGTAATGGTACAATACTGATATTTTGCAAATGGCATTTAATGATCATGACATATTGTGGGATTACTCCTACTTCCTTTTTACCGATTTTTGGCAGCCGTTCGCAAGCATTTTCCGTAATCTGTATTGGTTTTTGAAGTTATTTAGCGGGATTATCATCAAGCTGCTAGTAATATTGTTTACAGAACGAAGTGTATTTGTTCTTATAGAAAGTAATTAAACAGCAACTATTTCATACGAATGTAAGTTAAGTTTACAAAAATGTAGTACTCGGATTTTTTTTTTATTTAAAGTTTTCCTTTCCTGCCCTTTGATTACTTGTATTTTCTGGATTTGCACCTAACATTTCAACTAACTGTTAGAATGAATTTTGTGCACCATTTTAAAAATGTTAAAAAATTGATTTTAAATTATTCAATGTGATATTTATAAGAATGTTGTAGTTGTGCAAGTACTCTCTGTGGATTTTATTATATTTATTTTGCAGAAATCCGTACTAGCCCGGCAAATTAACTATAGTGAAAACGTACAATTCATTGTTCAGTAGTAGAAATTCGATTGTCCAGACTTTAAATGATCGTGCTTTATTAATCTTTGAGAGTTGTTGCTAAAAACAAAATGAAATAACAAACATGAAGTCTCCTTGTTTGAGTAGTTAATTTTTAGTCATCTAATGTTATTCAAAGGCGTGTCTACAACTGAGGTAGTTTGAGTTATACTGCGATTGCGTTACCATGTCGGAGCTTGCACTTTTTCTCCACTAATAAATCTGCTAAACTGCAAAACTGCTGTAAGTGGCGTTAAAATTCAATAAACAAAAAATGAAAATGTAGAGAAGGCAAAAATGTCCATGCCGGACAAAAAGCTGTTTGTTATGAAATAAGTGTGACAAACTTATATAAAATATAATAATATTTATTCAACATATAATATCAATAAATTATGCCCCAGTATTAGCGGCACCCAATGCACCCAATACGGTCTTTCCAAGGGTTGTAGCCAAAGTTCCAGCGGACTGTACAGCAACCTGACCGGCATGTTGGGCAATATTTGTCAAATGTGGCTGCATGTTTGTCAATGTCTGGTCTGTAACAAAATAAATTAAAGCAAATTTGAGTCATATCATCTATATGTATGTGCAAAGAAAATGAAAATTTACAGTAAGGCGAATAATATAGTTTGTAGATTTAGAGGGAAAATGATGCTAATATTGACAAGGAGATATTATTACATCAAATAACACTGACTAAGTATATTATTTGATGTACAGATATCAATAGCGTACATTTTTTCTAAGTTAATATATTAGCCAGCCTGCAAGTAAATGTATAAATATTGAAATACACACATTTTATATCCCTGAAAATGTTTGAAATTCTTATTTAATATGATAAATATGTTCGCTTTTTCGCTGAAGACTCGTATTTGACTTTTTCTCTAAATTATAGCTATTGGTAAAATTGTTTAAGCAGGTAAGATCTTGTATTTAAATTATATTTGTAATATTGTTAATACTGCCAATGGAGCGAGACGGAACAGTTACAATATTAGAATGACCAAGATATTCAATAGAATCCGTCATTCCCCCTGTGTTTAGTGGAGTTAAAAATGAACAAAAATAGTTTTCATTTCGATACCAGTTACATGTAGCACCTGGCTTTCTTACATTTTATGGCTGTTTTTATATAAATACAATGGTATCGCAAACGCATTCTTCTTTTTTTCAAGTTAAGACGTAAAGACTATTAGAACAAACTTATCCTGAACATAGCCAAATAAAGCTTTTTTGTTTTTTATCTACATTTTATTTTTTGTATTTATCTGTTGTTATTAATGCTTACGTAAGATGTCAGTTACAGCATCCTTAAGAGCCTGAAGAGCGTTTTGTCCGTGTTGAAGAATGGCTTGTCCTGAGGTCTGGATCTCGTTTACATGAGGCTGAACTGTTGTCTGCATTTGTTGTGCAGTTGATGTAACTCCTGATCCAAGAGCACCAACAACCTACAACGTATCATAATAGATACAAGTACTTTTTAAATGACTTTTTTTACTTATCATACTTAACCTCAAATTTGTACCTATTTCTTGATTCATTGGTTTTTTTTCCGTTAAGCTATTTTCGAGACGAGAACAGTAATCTAGCAATATATCAATAGGATTTTCAACAAATGAAAGAAAATGATATGTGAACACCGCAGAGGCCTTGCTCATTTTGTAAAGGGGTTAAAGTAGTGGCACAGAATTTAGTCCACTCAAGATAGACTGACCGTAGGAAACTAGGGCCTAAATTTTTTTAAAGGAGTGTTTTGTGGGAACCAAGAAGGGTTAAAAATTCTTTCGTAACCCCAGGGTTTTAGTTTTAATTTTGTTTCATTTACGCAAATTTTTTGTGTTATTTAATGTGTATGGAAGTGCTTTGAACAGCCTATGCATCATTGTATTATTACTTTTGTACCTCCATTTTCTAAAATTGGCGTTTGAACAACGCCATTTCGTAATCTGAGCTTTATTGAAGTTATTTATAAAAGAAGAAGTTTCGAGAATGTAACTTGATAATACTATTACTAAAGAGTCTTAATTAATTGCTTACATTGTGATGTTAATACATGTATATATTTGTTCTGCCTTATTCCAAATTCGTAGTAAGAGTTTTAAGATTTGTCTCACCTGTTTAAGTCCATCAATGTGTGGCTGGAAAAAGGCAGCTACACTCTGTCCAACTTTACCAAGGAGGTCAGTAAATGCGTTTCTCTTGTGGTGGGGCAAAAGGTGAACTGCTTGGGCGAAGTGGTTTTCAACTCCCTGGACTAACTCTTGCAACAAGCTATTGAGGACGGTATTGTGTGAGTCTAAATAAATTAAAATTTACCTTAATAAAAAGCAAATAATTATAGAATAATTCATTGGGCGGAGTGAATATACAAAATATGATCACTCATACCGCATAACGCATCTAATTAAACGAGTGCGCGGAATTGGTTTTGCGCACGAGTTTAATCTGATGCTTTATGCAACACGAGTGATCATATTTTGGATATTCACGATACCCAATTAATTATCCTATTTATTATATAGATCAAAATTGTTTTCGTAAAATTTTAATGCTTAATCCTAAATTTAATGAACGGCAATTGAAGATCTGTATAGTACAAAAAACCGAGAGTGAAAATAAACGATATTTTTCACATGTGATTTACCGTGAATTCTGTCACTCGGAAAATTCGATATTTCATCTCTATCTATAAAATAAATCTTAAACCAACACTGCAATATATAAACGGTATAATTAGTAAAAATTAAATTTTATTAAATGTTAAAAAATGAGTGTTTGTTTTATAAGTTTGAATTTCCGTTTCCACATACATGAAGTGGTAAAATAGGTAGTTCTCTTCGCTTTACAAACATTTCAAGTTACAATTACACTTCGTTTTGTCTTATATATAATATTGTGTCTTCTTACTAAGCAATAACATTAAAGACCGTTAAAACTTACGAACAATTTCATCAACAACGGAAATAAGGCTGACTAACTCGGACTGATGAACATTCTGGCCCAAGCTGGTCAAAGTATCAACAGCCCCACCAAATACCTCGTGCATTTTATCTACTTTTTCGTTAATGAATTGTTGAAGTTCTACTGGAAGTTCCCTGTTTAATGCAACACAGAAAGGCGTTATGTTTAATAATTATTTATTTTTATTACCTATTTGATTTTTAATCAGTGCTTATTGGTTCTCAGGTGCTGCAATTCTGTCATTTATCAGAAAAGATTTCATATTGACTTTTTTATGATTGAAATCGATATTGCTACACTTTAACTTTTTATTTTAAGTATCAATATCGACCAGTCAATACAAATTGTAATAAAAAATCGTTAAAGTCTTAAAACATTTATCGTCTTGTGTATAAGTCGCTATAACCTATAATAGAACACACATTGGTTTTCAAATAGCCGTTTCTTAAAAATGGTCTAATTACTATAAAATATATAGTAATTATAAGATGTGATAGCAATAATTTTCTTGTATCTTCAGTTTTACAAAAATCAAAGCACCTTCTGATTATTTCTTTGACCTTCGGAAAAATTGGAACATTACTGTGGCCTTCTGTTTCCTCTTATTAAAGTTATTAAATTCTTTTTTCTTTTTTGTTGACCGAGTGGTAAAGGTAGTTAGTCATCTACTATTGATCACGTAGCCGGTCAACACTGAAGTTGCGAGCTCGAGCCTAATGGCGAGTCTTGTGTGCTCGACTGTAATCTTAATTGACAAGAATATAAAGTTCAAATATAGAAAGAATATTACATATATTATAAATTTACTGACTATGATACAGCAAAAAATTATGACTGATACTTTGTTTTTGTTTTATATATAAAATGGAAATGAATTAACTACTGTTTAATAAATATTGTATCAATCTATTTATTAACAAATGCATATATTGTTTCAGAATCAGACAGGGCTGATTCATACATGTAGTAAAAAAACAAGAACATACAGAGTATTCGTGTATAGAGGAAGCCATATGTCAAGGACAGACATAAAATGATAAATGAAAAGAGGACACGACAAACAAAAACAACAAAAATCAAAACAATGATTGGAACGAACCCCACTCAAAAAGGGTTGCTCCGGAAGGGTTAACAACGGGTGCTCCTTACGTGGCGCCCTTCGTATTAGTCAGGTTAAATCAGTAATATAATCCGGTAACGTAAATATCCAAAAATGTTTTATTAAAGTTCATGTTCTATTCAATACTTTTTTAAAACAAGGATTATGCGAAATATTGTATAAATTAAATGCAATACAAATTCTGTCACAATGGATAGACTACATATTACCTGATTGAATGCAAGATTTGTAGTTTTATCTGTGTGAAGACGCGAGTGCCGAAGCACAAAACTTTAGCGCAGGGCTTACACTTCTTCATACCCAGTAAATAGCATATTAAATTTATTTCTTAAAATCACATCCCATTAGAAATATTTAGTATTATTTTCAAATAATTTCATGGAAATCGTGCAAAAGCGTTAAATTGCATTCAAAACGTTATTAATGTAGTTATTACAAGATCATTCATTAACATGTTGAATACGTCTGCAATTGTGATATCTAGGTCTCTGAAATAACATTGAAAAACAATGTCTACTTACAATGCTCTCTTGCCAGGTGATGTACTACCACTTGTTAATGCTGAGGTCGCTCCAAGTAACAAACCTGTAACATAAAATTACACAACTGCTCAAGATGGGTGTAACCAAATGGGTTATGTGAAGTAATATAAAATAATCGCAATAATTACATCTTTTTTAACAATTATTGACAAACTTCTCTTCAGTTTTGTGTTCAACTACTATTGTTTTTAAGACAGTATGTTGCAATAATAAAAAACACTTACAAAAAGTTTCATCGACATACATAACGAATAAAAGTAATGGCGTACATTGTGGTCTTTAGGCTGATATAATAATTTTGTATGGTTATAAAATTCCGCATAAAATTATAAAGTCAATATTAAGAAACTACAGGAACACGGGTAAAGTGGAAAACTGTAAAACAAAAGCATTTAGCATTTTTTAAACAGGGGATCAGCGTGGTCGACATCTGCACATTAATCACTGGCACGTAACACCAACGGTTGAGAATTCGTTTCAAGTGAGCATACTAGAGTGCAAACATAATTGACAAGGATTGCAAGTTTAATTCTGATGGCCTCGAGATAACTTGACGCTGTGATTTAGCTTCAAAATGGACAAGAGTGGCCGAAAAACTAACTACTGTAATATGCACAAAAATTTAACAAAATAGATTTTCACGTATAAGGGCTTGTTTTAATCTTACTTTGTAACGCTTGTCCAGCCAGTTGAGTACCAGAAGTCTTAAGCTGATCCAATAATCCTTGTCCGACATTCTTGGCTTGTTCCCCGACTTGTTGGAAGGTTGTTGTAAAAGCATCCCCAATACTGCTCAATGCTGACTTTAGTGAATCAAGAAAGCTTCCTTGACATCCAGCCACCAAGATCAAACAAACAAGAATGCAAACCTTCATGATGATTACTGAAAAAATGTTGAAATGGATTACTTCCATACGATTAAATCTACTGTAGGAAGCTCTCTTACCATTATGCTATTTTTGAGTTTTACAATTTAAAAAACATGTTTAGTTTTACGCATAACATTTTAACTTGTACAAACGAAATTCAGTTCAGAGTTCAAATTTATGAGAACATGAAATATGTAAATACCAGTACTAATAAACTCGTCTACTTACACAATCGAAACCGAAAGATACTGAATAACAATGTAGAGCTTGCTTTATATACACAGATTTTTCATGACGTATTACTTTCGAATTTCTATAGTTATCGTTGTACCAACTGGTTACACGTGATTCTTGTTCTTAAAAGGTCTTATCTATCATGACATATTACATTCAGAAAATCATGATAACTATTCTTTGATTGGATATTTTCTGTCTTTTGTAAACAGGTCGTGATGACTCATATACAGAAAATTAAGATGTTAATTTTAATTCAACGGTTCAGTATTTAAATGGTGTTATCGGGTTAGTGCGGACCATGGAACCATTGTAATCGATGCGTTCGAAGCGATCTATAGCGTTCAAAATTATGGCACTCTCCATAAATGTCACTCTGAACTCTTAATCCTTCAACCAGGAGTAAACAAATTCCTACGGATTGCTGAACGTTCACCGCATATCTAAAGACCCTCGTATGAAAAGTTCAGTAAGGTACATGGAAAGACAAAATTTTTGTAGTAAGGAAGAGATCAATGCTGTGATATAGACGAAACCTCGTATTTTTCGCAAATTATTTCAAATTTGACGTTGTTCAAATAGTTGTGCTTTACGGCTTGCATTTTGACATGTATGTATGGAACGTTTAAACCGTTTAATGTTGTAATACTTTTCCTTTGTGGTATTTTATTGATTTTTTTGTTTTCATTTATTAGCAGATATGTAGCAGATATTATAAATTTGTATTGTGGTTGATTGATTAATTTATTGATTTACGTCCATCAAGCAGTATTTCAAATATATTCACGACAAGAACAAGTTCACAACAATAAATAATTTAGGGAATATTGGACTAAATACATCAAATGTTGAATGCCACTGTTTAAGCATGGACTATCGGTAGGTGAGGAAAATCTAGCCTTTTGCAGCAGTTACAACAAACCTTCTATTATCCACATCTACAAAGCGGTTCTTTATTCGCAGAGAGCATTCTACAATGACGTTACTTTGGTTTTCAATTTTGTGGCCTGACAACCCCTCAACAAGACGGCTTGGCTTTCCATATCTTCCATCTAGGGACACGCTTAACAGCTTTGAGGGTTAGCAGTGTTAACCCTCATTGAATCGTCCCCTTATTTGTGGTACAATTTGATTATGACGATGTTTGTAGTAATGTATGCGATTATCGCAACATTCGACCATATATGCAGACGGATATTGTTGATATGCGTTTACTTCAATTTAGCTTTATTAGTTTGCGATTTGAAAAGTACACTTAATACTTACTTTACAAAAGATTTATTGATGAGTAGAAGGACTAACCTTCAACCAATGTCTTATTTGGAACTCTGACATTAAACAAAATGAAAAGTCGTTTTAACTCCATCAAATTGGGTTGCACATTTTCCCATCGACAACAGAACATGAGAATGTGAGAAGACGCGTGTAAAATAGCATTTTTCAGTTTTTACAATTTGTTTTGTCGCACGAGGTATTTGTGTTCAGAGAAAAAACGCCTTTATATTAATTAAAAATGTTCCTGTTTTGATTTATCGGGATATATATTATTTGTGTTCAAGGTAATACGTAGTGTATTCAATTTAAATAAATATGTATACACATTTTTGAAAAACATTTCTCTCCCATTCATATTTTGACTTCAGCCTGTTGCTGCTTTTTTTCCATGTTTTCGCTAGTTTACGTCCTAAGTGTTCTGTTCTGTATAAGCTTTTTCGTCTTTTTTCTTAAGTATGGTTACATGATATCAATTGGCATTAAATGTATTAAAACCTTATAAAATGTTTAATACTTACAGCAAGCATCTATTAGAAAATTTTACTTAAACATATACATATAAATACATTGTTCTTACATTGCAGGTAAAGATAGGTTAATACTTATATGGTTAGTAAATTTATAAAAATTATTTATAACATAACAATTTATTTTGATAATTTTATTAGTCTGTTTAGCTCACCAGACTAAAAGTAAGTGTGAACTATTGCCATTACTTTCCACTTACTTTTTAAAGGTACAAAATTCAGTTTAAAGTAATACAATACAGTTTAAACATTAAGGTTAATCTTTATTTTTTACCTAAGCTATAAATTTAATAGGTGACTACGTCTACAGTCGTCTAGGGATACTGTACTTCCATTAGGTGTATCTATGTTTTCTGGACAGTCTATCTTGGCTATGCGTCGCCTAGAATTTATTTCTAAGCTAGAGAGTTATTGAACTTTGATTTAAGAACAGCTGGCGAAGATCGATGCACCCCAGTCGTTGTTATTAAGTTCATGTACAATATCTTCTACGTAATTTAATTCGCGTTATTTCTAGGACGTAATACAACAATGAGCAATGTCTTGTACATGTACTGAGTGACAAACAACAGACGGTTGATGTCTCTTATTACAAATTAAATTTTACCACATGCAATAGCTACCGATCTTTATATTTTTCCTCACCAGCATATGCTACATTTTCAAACTAGAAAGCCTTGAAATTGAAGGAATAATTAACAAAAGATAAACGAACAACTTGATCTGTAAACCCTGCTAAGTTTAACCTGCTTCTAAAGGTACTAAAACATCTTGATAAAAAAATCAAAAATTCGTTTTTTGTAAAGACAAATAGAATTTTAATGTACCAATAAAATCGAAACATTTACCACCAATTTTTAAATAATACATGCATGATTGTAGGTGCTATTCAATATCTCATGTACTATGTAGTACAATTAAAACACCTCCATGAAAGTTTGGAAAGAATTAACCAAGTTGAAAGTACATATTTTCAAATGTTACGTTTTTATTAAGTGTAGGTAGAGGAGTAAATGCTAACAAATATTTAGCTTGATTGTGTATTCAATTGTAGAATATAACATGCGACTAATTGAAACTATATTATTGTCCAAAACAGTGTATTATTCATTATATAAATCAGAGAAACTATATTATTGTCGAAAACAGAGTATTATTGATTATATAAATCATATTAATAATCATGCGAAAAAATGGAATGACGAAAAAACATTATCTTTTTTCTCCATAAAAACCTTTGTCATCAGGAATGATGCGGGTGTCCTGCAGAACAATTAATTCAATATGCGCTTTCGAGATAAAATGATATAAAATTATATATATTGTAAACAGTATAAACACCCTTTCAGTAAAACTAACAAAACGCCAAACATTACTACTGCACTGAAAAACTGTGAAAATGCATAATAATTTAACGATAAATATGTGAATTATACAATTTTTTTTCTTTGTAATCTTTCTGCTTATACCTTATGTCTAAACATTTTTTCTACTGTTTTTTTGTCAATTCAGGTCATTTCATCATATGAGTAAACGATTTGTTTTATCTACATTGACGTGATACAATTTGTGTTCTGACAAACATCTGAAAATACAGACATACTCAATTCTTATTGGGTTCAGGAATTACAAAAGAACACGGGAGTAAAACCCATATGGTTATATTGGCTAGAGCATATATATATTGTACAATTAATTTGTTGCGGCACAAACATATACTGATTTACCACGTGTTGGCTCTGCATGTCAAGTAAATTACACCGAGCGTTAGTATAAAATCCACCCCGGGGATACAATAAAGATATATTCTTGCCCCAAATGAATTATATCGATTCTAATAGGCCATACATACTACTTTGACAACGTAACCTGCGTGTTACAGGACTTGTTATCGATTAACGACACAAATTTGACGTCATTAAAATATGTGAACAAATCATACTAAGGCGTTGCCATTAAGAGTGTTGATCGCTTATCACGTTGATTAAGAAGTAGATACTCGTCTTACATTTGGTTTGGACTCCAGGCGTTTTAGGCACGTCATTTTAAAATTGAAATTTAGTCGGTTATTTGCTTGTTTACTATTAAAGCAGATTCTCTATCGTTAACTTTTCGTGTATATGCAAACTTGCATTTCATTAATCTTAATTTTTAAATCACAGAAGAAAGTAAAAACAGAAGATTGTGTTATCCCGGTTAGTATGTTGGAGCAAATAGACTTCAAAATCTGATGATATGCGAAGTAACAAGTCCTAGTTTTGGTTTCCTTTACATTTTTAACGGAAGATTAGAATTGTTCTCAAAAATTGTGTTAGTGGGTTAAAGTAGTAGACTGACATCTACTTTGCATATGTCCAGTTTGTTTACCGTTGATACTTTTGATTCAACCACGATGCTATAATGACATTTATTTAACTGGTGATTTGTATCGATTCAGCATGTTTTGTTAAATATTTTTATATACATTTTGGAGAAATCTTTTTAAAAAAAACCTTATCAGTTACCAAATCAGAAGCAATATCGTTACATGTGTTTGATATAGAGTAATGTAAACGTGACAAGCAATTATCACAAGTTATTTCAATACTATGTGACTTTAAGTTTTAGATCCTACCTCGTACTCTCAAATGCTTTATGTAAATGGCTTATTTAAATGTAACTTATAATTTAACAACAAATATACCAGACAAAAATTGTATGTTTAGAAGTAAGTTTTTTGTAAATTTTATGACAATTTTTTTATTCATAATTAATATTCACAATGTTATGCGCCAGTATTGGTTGCACCAGCACCCAAAGCGTTCAATACGGTTGTTCCGAGGGATGCAGCCAAAGATCCAGCGGACTGTGTAGCAATCTGACCGGCGTGTTGGGCAATGTTAAGCAAATGTGGCTGCATGTTTGTCAATGTTTGGTCTGTAAAAACACAAATAGCAATCGTATTAAATAAAAGCGTCAACAGTAACATACATTAGAAACTACAGCGAAACGACTATGATTCCAGATTATTATATAGTATGTTAGGGTGCCTGTGTTACATATAATCTTATAAAAGAACAAAATAATCTTAGTTTATGACAAATAAGATACTATCATAATCGCTGAATGTAATATTGCACCTGATAGTTACGATCTCCAGCGTAACATTATGGAGTTAATAAATTAATATATAAATCTTACAGAACGAACTGTTTGTCTTGTTTTTATATGTACGTGCTTTGAAGGTTTTTGAAATGAGGTTCTTCTTAGAATTCGTGCAGGTGTAATTTTTATTGTTGGTTTTATACATAACTGCATGAGTCCTGTGTATAACAATATAAGGAATGGTTTGGACCCCTTTACCCAATACATATAAACCCTAAAACTTTACCAACAATGCCAAAAAAATAAGATCAGAACTTTTCACTCAGCACAGTGGCTTCCTCTCCAAATAAGATATAGACGCCATACTAAAGCTGATAAAATATACACCTCCCGTTTTAACCTATTCAAACAACCAAAGCCATGCTGTCACTAATACTTACGTAAGATGTCAGTTACAGCATCCTTAAGAGCCTGGAGAGCGTTTTGTCCGTGTTGAAGAACGGCCTGTCCAGAAGTCTGGATCTCGCTTACATGAGGTTGAACTGTGGTTTGCATTTGTTGAGCTGTTTGTGTAACTCCTGAACCAAGAGCACTAACAACCTACAACATACCATGATACATACAATTTACTTGCAAGACTCTCACACAGCAAGGAAATATTTTCTAATTTTTCTATTTGCTTCCTATTTTTTTTAAATTATTAGTGTCCTAGAAATACAGCGAATATAAATAAATATTGTTAAATAATACTATCCACATGCGTTTATGTTTGAGAAAATATTTGTGTACGCAGCATGCATATTTACTCGCTCTCAACGAGCCATCGAGTTTTTTTTTTCAAGTTTGGTTATAAGTGATTAAGTACACATTTTACACTAATCAACTTATAGTATCACAGACATCGAATTTTTTATAAATATACAATACTTTACAGTTTTTTGTATTTCAGTTATATTTTTAAACCTGTTTTAGTCCATCAAGGTGAGGCTGGAAGAAAGCAGCTACACTCTGTCCAACTTGTCCGAGAAGGTCAGTAAATGCGCTTCTCTTGTGATGGGGAAGAAGGGCGACTGCCTGTGTGAAGTGGTTTTCTACTCCCTGAACCAATTCTTGCATCAAGCTATTGAGAACAGTGTTGTGTGAGTCTAAATAAATTAAATAAAATCTTAATTTAAAAATTTTTAAACAAATACTAAACAACATAACATATTAAATAAACACATTTTACTGAACAGTACCAAATAACAGTTTTCTCTTTTGTTCACACAAAATGTGGTTATTTTATTTAATTAACAAAAACTGTAACAGTTAAAATTCGTAAAATCTATTTTATAGTATTATGTTGCATTCGTAAACACACCAAAAACAGAACAATCTTTGCCAACTATTTCATCAACAACGGATATAAGGCTACAATTTAGAGTTTCTGATTACACAATCATATCTTGGTAAAATAGGTAGTTCTTCGCTTAACAAATATTTCACCAGTTACAATTACACTTCGTTACGTCTGATATATAATATTATGTCGTCTTACTTAAGCAATAAAACTAAGACCTTTAAAACTTACGAACAATTTCATCAACAACGGAAATAAGGCTGACTAATTCGGACTGGTGAACATTCTGGCCCAAGCTGGTCAAAGTATCGACAGCACCACTAAATACCTCGTGCATTTTATCTACCTTTTCGTTAATAAATTGTTGAAGCTCTACTGGAAGTTCCCTGTTGGATGCAATGCAGGATGAAGTTCGATTAGTACTAACTTATATGTAGCTTTCTATATAATGCATTTGAATATTAAAAAATATCTTTTCTTATATATAGAATGTTTTAAGCATAAGAAAAAACCAATGAAATATCAAGCGTAGTTCTAACTAGCAAATGTTTTAATTATCCTTTTTTCTAAACCTGAGATGTTTGTTTTTTTACTTTATCTTTAATCTCAGCAGAGGGTCTTGCGATTATTTCTTTGAAATTTAAAGTTAATAGGAAAAACTATGTTGTCCTTTTATCCTTTGTGTGTGATTGTTTTATTATATTATTATCTTTTCTGTTTTGTTTTCTATTGTTGGATACACATATTACTGACTAGAGGTATATTATACCTATTCATTTTATCAACTAACCAACTCGCATACTACAGTAATGTAAGCGGGAAGTTTGGAATGATATAAAGCCTTATTAAACCCATCATATTTTTTGAAATACCGGTATCAAGTCAGAACAATTGCTGTAGTTACTGTATGTTTTTTGTTGGTTCTGGAGTTTGCCAGTTTCTCGGACTTTGATTTGTCGATTGTATTGTTTGAGTGTTTCCTCGGTCTTCAGGATTTTATTACCTTCATATCGATGATTAAGCTTTTGTTAATCGGGTGTTTTTCTGGCATATTTTCTCATTAAAAATAACTGTAACGGTAGATTTTAGTCACACAAAATCATTATATGGCTAAATACGCTCAAAGTTTAAAACAATTTTTGTGAAAAAATTTTATACAAAATTCGACTATTTTGTGTATAACTGGTGTTATAAGATAAACTTCAGATCAATTTAGTTTCAGTTTTAGAAAATATATTACGCATACAGATGTACAAAATATGCTCAAATATCATGTATGTCAATAAAATTTTAAGAATGTTTTACAACCAGTAGATTTTTTTTACCATGAATCGCCATTATAATCCTGTCTGATTCTTAACATACATGTAAGCAAAATGCAAATTCGACAATAATGGAGACTTACAATGCTCTCTTCCCTGTGGAACTGCCTAATGCGGAAGTTGCTCCAAGTAACAAACCTGTATGATAATTTTATAAACATACAATAGCTTGAATGCTTACTAACACGAGGAATATTGAACATTTTCAATATACAGTATAAGTTCCTTAAAATTAATTTTAAAAGATGACTTCTATTCAGGTGTGACACAAATTAAGACAAATAAACTAAAATGTATTTATCAATTTCTTTAAACTTAAATTAGATATAGTATTAATCTTACTTTGTAACGCCTGACCAGCTAGTTGAGTACCAGAAGTCTTAAGCTGATCCAATAATCCTTGTCCGACAGTCTTGGCTTGTTCCCCGACTTGTTGGAAAGTTGTTGTAAAAGCATCCCCAATACTGCTCAAGGCTGACTTCAATGAATCAAGGAAGCTTCCTTGACACCCAGCCACCAAGATCAAACAAACAAGAATGCAAACCTTCATGTTTTCTGAAATCAGATCGATATTATTATGTGCTAATTACCGAAGAACAAAAGCTGATTTAGATCTCTGTTTATAAATAATTCTTTTTCATTTGAAAATTAACAAAACATAAGTCTGCACTAAAACATAAGAATTGCAAGGTGTTCGATGTTAAAACTTCTGATGAACTTCAGTTCTACTGCACAGAAAAAATATTAATCCTAATATAGATAACACATTCGTTTACTTACACAGTGAAACCGAAAATACTGAACACCTATCGACACCGTATTTGCTTTATATACACAGATTTGTTATGACGTATTACTTGAAGCATACCATAGTATTGGTACGAACTAGTACCACACGATTCTTGTCTAATAGTTGCCTTATCTATCATAACATATTACAATAAAAAAAATCATGACGGCTATTTGTAGGATATTTTTCCACATTTTCGGTCGTATGTTAACAGGTACTCCAAATCGAGAAGTTTAGATGCTAATGTCTTGCTTTACAGTTGCAAATTATAATTATGGTGTAGTCGCGGATATTAAGATAACAGTATTTTACAATTGTATAGAGAAGAAAATAGGGATACATGAAATTGTGAGTTGTTGCCATGACTTTGCGTTGGTCGTCTGCATCCATCTTCGACAGCATCGTTTTTACAATTACATCATATTTTCTAAACACAGTAGGTAATTCTATACAACCATGGTCTTTCACAGTGTTAATGGTTTTTTCTTGATTCTAATAAGATATTCATAGTGTCCTTTAAGCAAGACTTAAATATGAACAAATGTTGATGTCTTCTTCTAAGAAGCTGCGAGATTTATTAAGCCTTACTGTATTTTCATGCTTATTGGATATTCCTCTGCAAGGTTTTAATTTTTGATGGCGATCGAATCAGAAATCTACGATTGGAAATAAGGGCTTTTTTTTCCCGCATAACTAATAAGGAACTGTTTTAAACTTTTTCTTTTCTTTAAACCATTCAACTAGTTGATCGGAAATTTAAAATAGTTACCACTGATGGAATATATTTGACTGTATTTGTAGTCCCTGTTTTTGTTTGTTTGTTTGTTTGAATGATGTTTAACGTCACTTTTAGCAATTTTTCAGCTATTTCATGTTGTCCAGTTTTTATTGGGGAGGAAGCATGAGTACCTGGAGAGAACCCCCGACCTACGGTAGGAAAACTGACCCTGTTTTTGTGATAACCTCTCTGTTGTTAACCATTGTTTGGTAACTGAAAATGAAACTTGGTATAATGGAAAACATTTTAACCTTTATGATATTTTTAATACATGTTGTTGGAGCGGTGATATATATGGAATATAGGACATTTTGTTTGTGATAAAGTCTTATCACAAACAAAATGTCCTATATTCCTTTTATCGGTAATTTTCAAAAAGAGTGGGTTTTTTTTCAATTTATGCCTTATTTTATAAGGAACTACTTTTTTGGTCGAAGTGATCTGTGAAAAATGGTTTGCAAAGTCATTTAGCGTCAACGTCATTCAATTGGAATGTGGCGTGATGAGTGGACGTGTTTTTTCATTCATCCTCTGTAAGGCAAGACTTTTTTTTATCGTTTATGTAATAGTTTGTGAATGAGAATCTTTTAATTTACTCTTAATTATAAAATGGGGTGTCAGATTTTGTGTTTTAATATTTTGCTCTTTGACGAACCGTAGGCCTATTATTTCAAATTTATGTTGCCAACTGACCGATTGTCCAATTAAGTGTCAGTTCCCCCTTTAATAAATGTTTTCTATAATTTGTGTTTTACATCGTTATCATTTCTGGTAACTGTTCAGTGCTGTGTTATTTCAAATTTTCAGTACTTTGCAGTGGCCAGTGGGGATAAGATTTACACATCATGCATAAATGCAATGAGTTGAAGGTTCTTGTAGAGGCCGAATTTTCCTGCTGTAATAATCCTATTACAGTTTTGTGATTTGTCAGAATCTCTAAATTCTCATCTCATCTCTCAAAAATGGAGATGTCATTCGCACGTTCTTGTGGTGAATGAACAGGAATTCGGGATTATCACTTGATGTTGATGTTTGTGCAATTTGAAGAGTTTTGTTCAGAAACTATTATTGTTAACGGAAGGTAGCTGCGAAAACGGAACTGCTGGTCCCGTCGTGTTCGTTTTTTTAGGGGGTGGTTAGATCGTTTTTATTTTATCTTGCTTTCACGTTTGTTTATTTTTAAACATTCTGTTTGTTACTGTGACGTAATAATCGTTAGATTCCTACGCAGCCTACTGACCCGATAAATTCGGTGATAAATGCCAGTACGTTGTTACTGACTTTATCACCGGTACACATCAAAGGGAAAATGATGTACAAATTACCGATAAACTGAAGGTTCTAAAGAGGTACCTATTAACATGACCAACAATAAAGATATCAAATCATTTGACGTGTCAGTAAATAGAGGCAAAGATAGTAACAAAGAAGCAAGTGCTCCATTATACTGCGATACAAATTCGCCATAGATTTAAACAGCTTGGCTGGTCGAATTTGTGTAAACGATAGCAGACAAACGTTTAAAATGTTACGTCTTAAATGCTGTGGAATCAAATTGAGGTTTCAATACCCCGAATTTAGAGATCTCGAATAAGAATACGATATTGTTTGTTTTGTAGAAACAAACCCAGATGATCTAGCTACGATTAATTTTCCCGGATATATTTTTAGCATGAATAATAGTAGAAACGAACTAATCAACGTTTAGAGGGTATAATTGTACGATATAAAGAAATGTTAACCAATTATATTGATATTGTTGACACCTGTAGTAAATATGTGGTTTTGTCTAGAAAGTTAGTGTTCAAAACAGATCAACCTGTAAATTTTTTGGTGTTGTATATGTACCACCTGAATACACAAACTAATTCCAAGACTTTTCAAGACGTTTTAAATACTATAGTATTATTCTCAGACGTCCATGCACCACTACATTTATGACTGTATAACACAATTATAGACAATAAACTGTTTGAATTTTAATATAACATTTTCGCGTTACTAAAATTAGTACAAAAACTTGAAGCAAGCTGTAAAAATATAAATAACCAAAACATTGATTTGAGTTACTAGATGACATTGGAAAGATTTTTATTGAATCAGCTTGAAAAACCTTTAGAAGATATACAACAAAGCACTCGACAAGTATCACGTAAAAACGTTATGTAAACAAAAATAATGAACCTTGGTTAGGTCGAGACTGCAAAATAGTTAAACAACATTTTCGTAAAGCAAAACAAAAAAGCCGATATAAATCAAATAACACTATATCAAATGAACATATAAATGGCTATATTTCCCACGAAGGGTGTCGAGAATGAAATGCAAAAGTCCATACCTGTTCAACTTCTGACACAAACAATCCTATGTCTATAGAGGAATAACACTGGCTCCATGAGCTTGTTAACTGTACTGTAGCATTTTAAATGCAAGATTGTTGTTTTAGTTAGAAATAACTACTTTATTCTATGATGGGCAAACTGGCTTCAGAAAAGATAGACGCTCTATCGACCATATTAGTACATTTACATCTATCACATAGAAAGGTAAAAAAAGCGTATCATACAGTTTATAAAACATTACATTTGCAAGATACCTACAAGATATTGTATGGACATTGAAAGGTATTATAAGTATGTTGAATGTGCGGTGAAAGTAAATAATTACATAATAGAGTGGTTTAATGCGAACTCAGGACTTAAACAAGATTGTTTACTGTCTCCTATTTTATTTTATTTATTTATTAATAGTTAAGTAACCGAGTTAAAATCACTTGATATTGGTATTAATATTATTGGTACTAAAAGGGAATTCTGTTTTTGCAGATGATATTGTCTTAATTTCTGAAAATGAGTGACTTGCAGATAATGTTAAATGTGGACATCATCCCAGCATCCAAAGGATGTGCAGGATGATGGCCATTTTATGAAGAAGCCCGGAGGCTTCCGAGGGTTTAATGTGAATAATTGTCACTCATGTGCTGCACGCTTTTCAAAGTAAAATCAATATACCCAGGGTACCTGTGCGTATATAAACCTGCCTAGCTACCCTACTCGTGTCTGTCCAAAGTTCATTTGTTGCAAAATGATTGAATGGGAGTGGCAATTCAGAGAGGGTAGATTAAACCCTCGGAAGCCTCCGGGCTTCTTCATAAAATGGCCATCATCCTGCACATCCTTTGGATGCTGGGATGATGTCCACATTTTATTACGTAATGACCCTACGGCTTCCTCAGGTTTAATGTGAATTTTCAAAGATTGCAACAAATGACATGACGAACCACTCAATTGGAAGAATCCAGTGACGCACTTCCATGAAATAAGAGACCATATAACAAACAATCCAAATACTGCATAAACAAGATACTAAACCTGTTTCCAGAAAAGTGTTTACAAACACCGGACCAAATTTGAACGATATTCGACATAAATAATATACGTGTAACTGCCAAATATAAAGATTCCAGCTTCTTGGACACTTAACGGAAATCTAAAAACTTAGATCTGTTATTCCGACATATTAATATACCTGGGAAGTGCATGTGGGGCAAGTAATAAAATTAGTTTCATTCTTAAATAGGATATGCATAAAAATAGTATACTATTCAACATTTATTATACTTGTGCATAATCAACACATTATATAATACGTGTGCATAATCAATAAATTTTTAAAGTTCATCTCATATATTCATAAACAAAACAAAACACTGTCCATATAGACGAAATTTAACACTGTCCATTAACACAAAAGTTAAACACTGTCCATAAATGAGAGAATCACAAACTGTCTATCTGTTACCATTTAATACAGCAGAGGCAAATCGATCATTAGATGATATTGCAGACCCAGGAACAACATCAGAAATAATGTTTTTGTTGTAAAACCTGAAAAATGTTTCTGCACTTGACCAGTTGGCTGTCCTCATGATGTCCACAACCGATACTCCTTTAGCAAATGCTGAAGAGGTCGCCGCACTCCGAGTTGAATGTCCTGTAAAAATAGTTGTATCAATGCCGGACATCTTTAATGTAGTTTTGAGCCATCTTGAAATAGTACAAGTTGTAACCTTTTTAAAAGTAAGAAATGATACCAACAAATATCTAGACTTTCTCTTGTGTGCAGTTTTTTGTAAGTATCTGTTTAGTGTGTAAACAACACATAAGTTATTATCAACAAATTTAGTAAGCTTTATCAAAGGGTTCTTTTTACCGGGTTTAGAAGATTTTAACAACTGCTTAATCTCAAAATATATACCAAAATTGTCAGTTTTCATCTCATCAATGTTCAAACAAGAAAGAGTCTGCGCTCTTTGTGCAGTTGTTCAAGCTAAAAGTGTAGTAAGTTTTAAAGTTAACAACTTTAAAGATAAATTTTCAAGTGGATACAACGATTTAAGAAATGTAATTACAACATTCACATCCCACATTTCTGTGTATTTTGACACTGGAGGTTTTGTTAAATAAACCCCTTTCATAAACCTCGATACAATTACACAATTATCAAATTGTGTTTTACCCAATGATAATAAAGTTTAACAAATTGCACTTTTATGAGAATTCACGACTGAATATGACACACTTTCTGCTAACTCAGCTAAATAATTGACGATTTGCGTTTCAGTGGGATTAATGGAATCAATTTGTTTTTTATTACACCAAAATATCCACTTTTTCCATATGTAATCATACTGTTTTGCAGTTGAAGGTCGCCCTGATCCAATGATATATTTTTGAGCTTTTTCTGAAATACCTTTATGTTTAAGTTGTCTCCTGATACAACACAGGCGGTCAACCATAACTTTCTTTTGTTCAATGGGTGCGTTTGTTTTGAAATTTCGTCAACAAACAACTTGTCACCTTTAATTTCACTTTCACTAAACAATGATTGATATTTTTTGCCAAAAACCGGTTTCAAGAAATGCTTTCTACGCGTACTGACTTCATGAATGGACGAACATAGTAAAACTATAGAATCAATGATAAGGTCACGTGCCTCTTTCACATTGAAATTTCTCGACTTAATCATTTTGGCTAGTTTTAAAATTGGGACAATGCTAACCCCCATCAACTTTTGAACTTCTTTCAGACTTGTATCCTTGGATTGAATATGCTTTGGCAGCAATGCCCATATATCATCATTGACACTGGGTGGTAATAAACTTTTGCAATTAATAGGAATTTTGTACTTTTCAATATGATCTGTTAATTCACCTTTTTTGTAACAACCTTCATTTACCAAATGAACTAGTTTCTCGTCAATTTCTTGGCCGAATTTGGATTCACCATTGAAAATTTTGGGACACTCGTAATCAAAATTATCCTCCTCAGTTATATGAATTTCTGAATCATTATCAAAATAATCATTGTCAAAAATAGCAGCTTGTGACATTTCACCAGAGGGGGCCTCGGTGGCCGAGTGGTCAAGGTAGTTCGTCTACTATTGATCACGCGGTCTGTCAACACTGAGATTGCGGGTTCGATTCTCACTGCAGGCAGGGTGTACTCGACTCCAATCTTAATTGACAAGGATTGCCAGTTTTCCTACCGCAGGTCGGGGGTTCTCTCCGGGTACTCCGGCTTCCTCCCCCAATAAAAACTGGACGCCATGAAATAGCTGAAAAATTGCTGAAAGTGGCGTTAAAACACCATTCAAACAAACAAACAAACAAACATTTCACCAGAACATTCAGGCCTTTCATTTAAATTATAATCGTCATGCGTCTCGTCGTACATTTCAGAATTTACAGGAGGTTCATGAAATTCGGCACCACATTTAGAAGCCATTTCATTAAATGATTTCATAACATGACCAACAAATTTTCTAAAATAAGCTTTGTCAATATCAGAATCAGCGTCGGAGCTTATTTCTTTAAGTTTTTTCTGTCTATTCTTTAACATTTTTCCTTTGCTAGATTTCTTAGAGGTCTTCGTGCCCTTAAGAATCGACTTCCCTTTTCCTTTAGTAGTAGCAATGCCCTTACCGGATTCATCTTTAGATGTCGAAGCAATATCATGGGAATCCTTCGGATTTCCCTTTTCATGATCCATAAAAGATTCATCATTTTCCGAAGCGTAAATTTCTAATTCATCGCTCGACATTTTACAAGCTTATTTTACTACTACGTACATGTACGATATTACATCTAGTAAACTGTTAAAAGTTTTAAATCTTAGGAAAGACAGTGTCTTTCAATGTTCACAACATGCAGCGCACATGACAAAAGACACGAGTAGGGTAGCTAGGCAGGTTTATATACGCACAGGTACCCTGGGTATATTGATTTTACTTTGAAAAGCGTGCAGCACATGAGTGACAATTATTCACATTAAACCTGAGGAAGCCGTAGGGTCATTACGTAATAAAATACATTAAATATGCGGTGTAATAAAAATGTCAACAATTTAATATAAGTGAAACAAAAATTGTATATTTTAGAAACTAGTCCGTACAACAGACAGATAAATCATTTGTATTTAATTGTGAATGTAGTGATATAATATCTAGTTATCATTACTTGGGTTATAATGAAATGGCTAAAGCAGTGGCTAAATCAGCCAACAAAGCACTGAGCTTATTGTTGGTAAAGAGCAAAGCTAATGGTTGTTTACAGTATGCCACTTTCTCTAAGCTTTTGGTACTCTTGTCTGGCCAGTAATAAGCTATGGCTCTCCTATATATGGTACTAAACGTTTTTCCTCTATAAATGGTGTCAAGAACAGAGCTATTAGATTCTTTATGGGTTAAGCAAGTATGCCCGTAATTATGTTATAAATGGAGATATAGTCATCAAACCACCATCGGCTAAAAAGTGGACATCTGTGTTTAGAAAGTGGAAAAGATTTAGTGTTAAGGAAAGAGATAGAGTTAATTTTTAATGGAATGTAAATCAAACAAGAAAAAGTGGTGTTCAAGAGCAAAGGACTAGAAAATTGACTATTTGATAAATATAAATGTAAATTGGAGAATAGAATTGTATGTCTAGGTAATGGTAAAAACTTCCGGCATAAA
This sequence comes from Limnoperna fortunei, assembly GCA_944474755.1. Classification (NCBI taxonomy): domain Eukaryota; kingdom Metazoa; phylum Mollusca; class Bivalvia; order Mytilida; family Modiolidae; genus Limnoperna; species Limnoperna fortunei. The sequence goes on along the minus strand of OX104113.1, from coordinate 98,907,920 downwards.
CATTGGAACAGAAAAATATTCGTTTAACAATACACATTGTAAATTTAGGAATGCCAGTGCCAAATTTAGATGTGGTGCTTAAAATTGAAACCGATCGATATGAACGTAAAAAGATTGAGGAAAAATTTTGTTTTATCTGTAACGATTGCATAGAAGATGAAAAACATGTTTTTATTATTCTGTCCACTATATGACTTAAGGAATCATCGTTTTGATAATGTTTGCAAAGTAAATCTAGATTTTAATGTCTTGTCAGATAATGAAAAATTTATTTACCTATTTAAATCAGACCAGTTTGTTTTTATGATGTTGCCAAAACTTGTTATAATATTCTTAGCAGAAGGAATTCATTTTATATTCTTAATGGTAGAGTTAATTTGTATGTTATATATATACTTTTAATAATTAGTAAGTTTTACAGTCTCTCATAATTCTTTTTAGAATGTCACTTGTATTTTAGTACATTGTTGTAATTAAATAACTAACATGTATGTATATTTCATTATAATTGATTAGAATACTAAAATATTAATGGAATATAATATCATTAAAGTAAATCAAAGTCGTTTCGGTCAATACTTTTCTACTACGGATAATATATTTGCTATTTATTCAATGTCCCAAATTCTAAAATCAAAAAAAGAAAAAGATGGTTCGACTTGAGAATGCCTTCGATGCAGAATGGCGAGATGGCTTGTTTTATTAGTTTTTACTAAACTATATGGCAAGCTATATAATGTTGTATTTAACATGTAGTCACGTATAGTCTTGTATATCATTAAAAAATATTCAAAATAATATTTCAACTGCGAATTGGGCATACGACAGGGGGGAAATTTGTCTTTGTTTTCGTCTCAGTGTTTATAAATGACCCAGAAGAATTTCTGATCATGCACAAACAATATAGCTGGCTAAAGCAGTATTACAAATCATATAGAAAATAAATCTAATGTATATATGATGATTTTTCGTTTGCTTTATGCTGATGAGACTACTTTAATAGCTGAGTCTGCCGAAAACCCACAAACACAACTAAATGCTCTTGTGACTATTGTAATACATGGAAGTTAAAAGTAAACGTCGACAAATAAGGTTATGGTTCTTTGATTGGGTAAACCAAAAAAAACTTTTTATTAAACTACCGAAATAAATAGTGGAATAATTACTTAGAGATTATTTTTTATAAAAACCTCTAATTTTGACGCTACCAAGAAACTTATAGCAGAAAAAGCATTGAATGTTATGTATGAAGTTCTGAAGTTCTTATTTAAATTATCAGTACACATTCTTCTACATTTGTTTGATAAAATGGTTAAACTTATTCTTTTTTATGGCTGTGAAATTTGGGTCTTCGGTAATAACGAATCTTTAGAAATAGTAGATTTATAATTTTTGTAACCTTCTGTTAAATTTAAAGCATAAATTATATGTTTTATGGGGAACTCGCTATTTATATTAAGATACGGATGATATCTTTCTGGTCAAACTTGTAAAAGGCCAACATACCACAGTGTATTTAATATTGCACCGTCTTGACAACTGTTGTGTACAATATTCTTGGATTAACTGTGTAAATTTTTTTGGAATAATTGTGGTATTTCAATAATATGGGAATCCGTAATGACTGGCTTAAATACATAGTAATACAACGATTAACAGTTTGCACAAATAGGAATTCGTTGTGTTTCATTCAATAAAAGCAGTACACTATAGAAATTTTAAAACAAAATTGGAATATTTTTTATTTCGCTACCAAATAATGTTTGTAATACAAAAATCACATTGATATTAAATATCCAGCGAACAATTTGACAAGAAAAAGTAAACAAACACTAAATTAAATCGGAACATTAAAACCCCAACGAAAAATTATTTTATGGATCAGAATATTACGCCATGTACCAGGAAACCCACGTATCACGGATATCCCGTCAACCCCATTTCTATTTTGTTGGCTGTCGCATTATTCTTCAGCGACTACAATTAATAGTTTAGATATAATTTGCATTACTACAATGACTATTGTTTAGAATTAATTACCTGGAAATTACACCGCAGTTTGATAATTATTCAAAATAATAAAAATGTACTATGTTTTTATCCTATAAAAAGTTCGCAAGCGTGGATGGCCCAGCTATGAGATCTCTGTACATGTAGTGCTGTTGGATTTACGAAGCGGATAAACGCTATCTCAAGAAAGCCAGCTTTCTATATCTCCATCGTCAAATATTTCACATAGTCTAGAGTTTCACAAAAAAAAACCGCATCATGGTTACTTTCAGGCCATTTGCTACAAAATTTTAAAATGTTTTTCGGACATCTCATTACATTACTGATGATCGTTGATACGCTCGCATTTTGATATATGATGAATATCAGTATTGACCTGTTGAAAGCTCCCAGTATCGTAGAATCGCAGGAAAACCATTAACTTATTAATTGACCATTGACAGCGACACTGGAATTCCATGTGAGCTCCTTGTTACATCTGCAAGGTCATTATAAGTTCTGCATAGTTCCAAAATCACTGGTTCCCTGTCTATATATACGTACATCATCATCATCATCATCCAAATAATCTAAAGGATTGTGTCTATCACACTCTGTTTCGGGGAATATTGTATGCCTGTCTTCTGATGTGCTGGGACCATACTGGGAGGGTTCCCAGTGCTCGAACCACAGAGCAGCCCAGCGTGTCCCCGGGTGGCGGATAGGAGAGACACTCTCGTTGGGGGTTGTATACGTAATACGAAAAGCCTGATCGCGGGCCGTAGTGGGTAACGTGTTTCGAGAGGGCCACGCTCCTTGTACGATAAAGACCCTTTTTGTAGATTTCGAAAAAGAGTAGGCTCATTGTAGCCGCTACAAAAGGCTAAATTTTCCGCTCCTACCCAAAACTCCATACTTTTCCAGTGGCAGTCAAAATTGTATTCCCCATGACCCATCCCAACCCCATTTTCCGTTGATTTATTGTTTGTTAACTTGTTAGCTCGCTGGACGTAAAGCAGACATCCAATCAATCTTCTGATGTGTTATAGCAGCCATATTTGTGTTGGTAAGGACATCCTATTTGTTAGGAATATCTTAAAAGAATCTTAGAACACCATTCTAGCCATCCTAACTCTAGGATGAAAATAAGGAGACCTAACGTTGACACGACTTGGGACTAAGATGTGTCCTTAGACATATCCTAGTCCTACGATAGCTTCGTTGACATGGCCATTGGTTAATAAATGTGTCATAGACTAAGTAAGCTGTCATAGTTCTAGGCGTTGCTTACGGCTAATACAACTCTCGACCTCACAAATAGATAAAAGGTCTGCTGTATCAACAATAAAAAAATTAACCCATATTACTTATAAAGATGTGATCAATGTTTTTATTTGCATTATTATTGCAATTTTGCTATTTCAGCAAAAATGTCTTAAAAACTAAACAAATAAATAACAAGCCATTCAAATGTATTTAACGCCTTTGTTGGAACAGTTAATTAATTTAATTTATCATATATATACACTTGGTCAAAAGTTAGGGACCACCAGGTTTTGCTTCAAATAAATAAAAAAATTAATTGTTTCTGGTTCTTTGTACATATGTAATCAACAAAAGCTAGTTTGTCATGTTAAAATTTTTAAATCGCTCGATTCACGATACAATAACAATAGAGATTAAAAAACACTACCCTCAGCTTTGGCGCCTTGTTTCTTTTCATTAAGTGCACGCGCGCAACTGGTAAAATTTATCCTGTTTTGAAATCATTTCAACATGGTACGTCGAAAACCAGCACATGCAGAGAGATGGCAAGCAGTTGGTATAAGGGCTGGAATGACACAGTGATAGGTTCAATGTTAGCCATTCTGTCATCAGTAGGCTAATGAGACAATATAATGAAACTGGTATTGTTGGGGAAAGGCCAAGATCAGGGCGACAGAAGAAGGCAATAGAGAGAGAAGCTATACTACTTCGAAGATTTGCTAGACAACAACCTTTTACCACTGCAAACAGGTTGCGTAGTCCATGGAATGTCCTTGGTTGAATCAGTAGACGGACAGTAAACAGAAGGCTGAACTGCGGAAGACTTTCAGCACGGAGACCAATAAAGCGACCAGCCCTTACACAAAGACATAAGGATGTCCAGCTGCAGTGGGCGCGTGACCATATCGGGTGGAATATTCGCTCTTGGAAAAGAATTCATTGGTCCGACGAAAGTCGTTTTCTTCTGAAACCAGTTGATAGTAGGATGCGGGTCAACGCAACACAGCTTTTGATCCTGCACAAGTTCTGGGAACTACAGCCTTTGGTGGTGGCGGAGTGACAGTTTGGGGCTGCTTCTCATATGACTGTAAGTAGACTTATATCCATTAGATGGCACACTAACTGCTTTACAGAGGTCAGATTCTGGAACCCCGTATTGTGCCCCATTTTGATGCGCACCCACAGACCCGTGTTTATGGACGACAACGCAAGACCTCATAAAGCACGCATCGTCAAAGAATATCTTACAAATGAGGCAATTGATACATTGCCATGGCCTGCCATGTCTCCGGATAGGAATTCTATAGAGCATGTTTGGGACTATCTCGGCCGGAAAGTGTATGAACGTGACCCTCCATGTCAGAACATTCAAGAATTGCGAGATACTTTAATTCAGAAGCGGCGGCAATTCCCTCAACGTAGACTTCAGAGACTTAATTGTCCAGAGCAAGATGAGACGAGCTCAAGAATTGCACCGGAATCGTGGTGGATACACACGATACTGATTCTTTTCTTGTGATTAAATGATTTCTTCTTACATCTTAATAACCCTCAACATGCCAACTATTTGTATGTAACACTACCAGCGGTTAAGACTGAAACTTTTTTTGAGTTATGATGTTGCAGTTTTATGGCATATTTTTACAAATGACATCTTGTTGGTCTTTTCCATACATTTTGAATAGTTAAATCATAAACTTCTTTAAAATAGTCGATTATTTTAAACGAAACGTGAAATGACCAATGGATAATTATATATTGATAAAAATATTGGTTTTATGAAGTGTATATTTATAAGTATAGTTAAATGGCTGATACGTTTGACCTATATAGATGTTTCATGAAGATCCGACAACAACTGTTTGAGTTAAAGACCGCGCAAGGCTAATTTGCCATTTATGTATAAATAGCCATAACTCAAAAGTAGCTGAAGTGATTTGGCTGGTTATCGAACTTGGCTGAGATGTTATGTCCATAAACATTTCCCCCAAGATGTTTGAAGATCGAACGGTTTGAGCTAGAGAGCGGGCATCATTGTGGACGCTGCCGGCCATGGGTGTACCCACAATACGACTCATCTTCCATGGCCGTATAAAAAAATTATATAATGAACGTGTGTAGTAGTTTAATTTAAAAAAAATCGGTACGTATTTTTACAGTACAACAGGTCGATGCTTTATGCTTTATTTTGATGTAGAAGGAAATAAAAAAAAACGAGTGACATTACATCAAACAGAATATATAGATATAGTTAAAAATGAATTAATTTCGCTTTTTTTACATAATAATCTTAATTCAAATCACATAGACCGTGATGTCTGGACACACTGACGGTATGTTATAAATTATGATTTATCCCCCAAACTTCAATTGTAACTTTAAATAGTGCTAATTAAAACTTCCAAGTAAGATAAACAAACCATTTCGTTCGTAAACTAAGAACATAGTAATCTGTTGACGAAGTGACCTTTCTCGTGACCATTACATGTGTAAGACTTTGCCTTTGGAATCCATTATAAAACGATAAGAGGACCATATTGCGATAAGACATGATTTCGTGATTCCTCTGGTCTGGCCGTGATTTTTCTACATTTAATATTCACGCTGTCTTTTAACAAGTGCAGAAGTGTATCTATATCTATTGCTATATGTCAAAATATGAGTGTAAATGTAGTACATGTCTTGATGTTACAGGTGTTACATGTACACTGCTATGGAATACTACGTGTGTTCTGCCAAGTTCACTGCACACTAAGACCTGAAAATCAAAACAAATCGCTAAAAAAAAACGTTGTTTAGATATATTCGAGAAAAATTGCGTGAATTTGGATGCCACATGTCGTTATATTATTGCTTACTTTTGTCTGGCGCCAGCCTATAATTTATCGAGTTGTATTACATGAATATATGCCTATTGCCATATTTGGAATTGTTCATTGTTTCCCATCAATAAATCAAACAGGTCTGCTTTTTGTAAATGAGTTGATCCATTAAAGAAACACTCATTCGTGTCATTACTGTATTGGTTACATTTTGTTGTCCATTTTGTCTTTTCTTATTTAAGAAAAAGGACAATTAAGGGTAGGTTAAAATAAAAACGAAGCAAACCAAAATCTAAAACTAAACAAGCAAAACCCAAATTGTATTACTGTGCTAAAACAAATATATTCAGAACTAACAGGATACTAGATGTTTAAGAATTGTAAGAATTTGCCGCTTTCCCTTAGACATCCATTGTAATGGCGTTTCGAAGGTCAAATCCGGTACACTTTACAATGATGGTTATACAGCAACAATAACATTTCTTTTTATTGGCCTAGTCTGAAATCCTTTCCAGCAGAGAATTCATCGTTTGATTGGCATTGGTGATTGTTTTCAGCAGACACTAATCATACTGTTACTACATTATGTATCGACATAACCATGTTTGTGTTCATCGAGTACAGTATCATCGCCAAATCGATTATTTTACATCTTGATTATTACGGATGTAATGTGTTGTAACTTGGATAGTAATGCAACTAATCTAAGTTTGTTTTAGTTTCAACAATCAGTTTAGTACCTATGGACAATATACCTTAAATTTATAAAAATGATTGATCACGCGCCTGACAACGCTGAGGTAATAGACAAGGATTGCTAGCTTTAGTACCGAAGATTGAGGATTTTATCCGCGTACTCCGGCTTCATTTCCCTAAAATAAGACATCTTATGGTACATTAAAGGATACCCCGAAATGTGGCATTGTTTTTAATATTTATGATCACATTTCACTGAAGACAATTTTTATATTAACCTTGGACCAATTAAAAAATTGACTGGTCTAACTCAAAAACTACAAATGGGATTTTGCTGAAAATTAAACTTAATCTGTAAACTCGATCATCCATACGCTTTAATTGCATTTGTGCGTCTGGATACAGCTCTATTTAACTCGTTATCATTACGCTCAATAATTGGTGTAAGTTTTTGATTGGATAATATTTTTATTATCTAAAAAATTACTTCCGTTTATACTAAAAAGTGTATAAAATTTTTTACCAAAGTTTGCATTTGAATATTATAAAAGGTTACTATAGTAGTTAATTAAACAATTACTAGTGTTATGCACAATCGAGAAAAAGCACACTGTGTTGTCGTTTTATAAGTGTAAACCTGATGTTTTCATGGTTTCCCTGGTCCAAAAACAGGGCCCTAAATTTAAATGTTTATTTTGTTTCCCTCCACTTACTGGTAGCGAAATGACAAAAAAACCGATATTATATATGTGAAAATTTCTATATGTGTGAACCCATGCCCAACGGAGCACGAAAGATAATGGAATCAACCGTAGGATATTGACGATGGGTTTTTATTAAGGCCTTTCCCACTTCCAGGGGGAAGACCTTATTGTTTTTGTTCGGATTATTTTCCGCCAACTTCAAAACCAAACAGTTTAAAAACGACACGACATATCATTTTGGTCTTTCGCGACAAGTTTTGGGCACTCCAAGTCTATTCGGAATTCACCCTGTGAAATCGAAACATTTTCTTTACGTAGTTATCTGCCAAAACACCGAAAACCTTGTTATCGCGTAATCTCTGGAACTATAACAGATACAAGAAAACTAAAAAGTGACAAATGTTAAGGAACTTTTGGGACAACTTTATGACATATTTTGGCTAAAAATTTCTGACTAGCGAAGACGAGCGGTATACCTTGAATGTTTCAAAAGGACTCCGCTTATCATAAAAATTCACAAACTGTAAGTCGAAATCACAAAAGGTCTTTACCATATATCGTCCTGAGACATGTCCTTAAAGAAAATCTCAAAGTCAAAGTTCAGAAGTGACCTTGACTTTAGGCCTCCAATCTTGTTATCATTACAACTCAAAAACTATAAAAGAGAGAAGAATACAATAAATGGGAAAAATACTCCTCTCACCAAGCCTTCATTTGATACATTTGGTCCGAAACTGTGAGATGAACCGTTTTCGAGTTCGGGCTCTTGACTCATTTCGGTTAATCAGTTTTTGGCATACAACCATGTATTTTTTTACTCATGACTACAGAAATAGTCTATTCCGCTTAAAAACTGGTCCAGTAACAGTAAAAATTAATATAATAAAGGTATCTGGGAAAGACCTTTCAAATTGTTCTTGAACAATTAGCCCTATCTTTATTACTGTGAATTATTATCGGAATACCCTTTGTATTTTGTTCTGTCGCGTCATTGCATCAATACAAAACCTACGTCCGAATGTGCAAGCTCAATCGTTTATAGGAGAGTACCACTCTCTCTACTTTGCCGTTAAAACTGTGTACGCATTTCCCATTTGATTCATCATGATGGAATCTTTGCATGCGAAAACTTAAACGTTACACAATCAATCAAACCAATTTCTAGAGGAGAAGAAGGTGTATAATTAGAAGATTGGCGGGAGTCTGTGAGAAATATTATTTAATATTGTAATCTGAATAGTCTGTATAAGTGAGATGATATGTCGTACTCTGTAATATAGTATCCAAGAAGTACCTTAATGTAGCACCCCTGTTGGTTTGTTTAGTATCCTAGTGGGACTTTAATGTAGTACCTCTGTTGGTTTGTCTAGTATCCTACTAGGATTTTAATGTAGTACCCCTGTTGGTTTGTCTAGTATCCTAGTAGGACTTTAATGTAGTACCCCTGTTGGTTTGTCTAGTATCCTAGTAGGACTTTAATGTAGTACCCCTGTTGGTTTGTCTAGTATCCTAGTGGGACTTTAATGTAGTACCCCTGTTGGTTTGTCTAGTATCCTAGTAGGACTTTAATGTAGTACCCCTGTTGGTTTGTCTAGTATCCTAGTAGGACATTTATGTAGTACCCCTGTTGGTTTGTCTAGTATCCTAGTAGGACTTTAATGTATTACCAACGTTGGTTTGTCTAGTATGCTAGTAGGATTTTAATGTAGTACCCCTGTTGGTTTGTCTAGTATCCAATAGGACTTTAATGTAGTATCCTAGTAGGACTTGAATGTAGTACCCCTGTTGGTTTGTCTAGTATCCTAGTAGGATTTTAATGTAGTACCCCTGTTGGTTTGTCTAGTATCCTAGTGGGACTTTAATGCAGTACCCCTGTTGGTTTGTCTAGTATCCTAGTGGGACTTTAATGTAGTACCAATTTTGGTTTGTCTAGTATCCTAGTGGATCATAGTGGGACTTTAATGTAGTTCCTCTGTTGGTTTGTCCAGTATCCTAGTAGGACTTTAATGTAGTACCCCTGTTGGTTTGTCTAGTATCCTAGTGGGACTTTAATGTAGTACCCAAGTTGGTTTGTCTAGTATCCTAGTAGGATTTTAATGAAGTACCCCTGTTGGTTTGTCTAGTATCCTAGTGGGACTTTTATGTAGTACCAATTTTGGTTTGTCTAGTATCCTAGTGGATCATAGTGGGACTTTAATGTAGTTCCTCTGTTGGTTTGTCCAGTATCCTAGTAGGACTTTAATGTAGTACCCCTGTTGGTTTGTCTAGTATCCTAGTAGGATTTTAATGTAGTACCCCTGTTGGTTTGTCTAGTATCCTAGTGGGACTTTAATGAAGTACCCCTGTTGGTTTGTCTAGTATCCTAGTGGGACTTTAATGTAGAACCAATTTTGGTTTTGCTAGTATCCTAGTGGATCATAGTGGGACCTTAATGTAGTACCAATTTTGGTTTGTCTAGTATCCTAGTGGATCATAGTGGGACTTTAATGTAGTACCCCTGTTGGTTTGTCCAGAATCCTAGTAGGACATTAATGTAGTACCCCTGTTGGTTTGTCTAGTATCCTAGTAGGATTTTAATGTAGTACCCCTGTTGGTTTGTCTAGTATTCTAGTGGGACTTTAATGTATTACCAATGTTGGTTTGTCTAGTATCCTAGTGGATCATAGTGGGACTTTAATGTAGTGCCCCTATTGGTTTGTCCAGTATCCTAGTAGGACTTTAATGTAGTACCCCTGTTGGTTTTGTCCAGTATCCTAGTAGGACTTTAATGTAGTACCCCTGTTGGTTTTGTCCAGTATCCTAGTAGGACTTTAATGTAGTACTCCTGTTGGTTTGTCTAGTATCCTAGTAGGACTTTAATGTAGTACTCCTGTTGGTTTGTCTAGTATCCTAGTGGGACTTTAATGTAGTACCCATGTTGGTTTGTCTAGTATCCTAGTAGGATTTTAATGTAGTACCCATGTTGGTTTGTCTAGTATCCTAGTAGGACTTTAATGTACCCCTGCTGGTTTGTCTAGTATCCTAGTGGGACTTTAATGTACTACCCATGTTGGTTTGTCTAGTATCCTAGTGGGACTTTAATGTAGTACCCCTGTTGGTTTGTCTACTATCCTAGTGGGACTTTAATGTAGCACCCCTGTTGGTTTGTCTAGTATCCTAGTGGGACTTTAATGCAGTACCCCTGTTGGTTTGTCTAGTATCCTAGTAGGACTTTAATGTAGTACCCCTGTTGGTTTGTCTAGTATCCTAGTAGGACTTTAATGTAGTACCCCTGTTGGTTTGTCTAGTATCCTAGTAGGATTTTAATGTAGTACCCCTGTTGGTTTGTCTAGTATCCTAGTGGGACTTTAATGTAGTACCCCTGTTGGTTTGTCTAGTATCCTAGTAGGACTTTAATGTAGTACCCCTGTTGGTTTGTCCAGAATCCTAGTAGGATTTTAATGTAGTACCCCTGTTGGTTTGTCTAGTATTCTAGTGGGACTTTAATGTATTACCAATGTTGGTTTGTCTAGTATCCTAGTGGATCATAGTGGGACTTTAATGTAGTACCCCTGTTGGTTTGTCTAGTATCCTAGTAAGATTTTAATGTAGTACCCCTGTTGGTTTGTCTAGTATCCTAGTAGGACATTAATGTAGTATCCCTGTTGGTTTGTCCAGTATCCTAGTAGGACTTTAATGTAGTACCCCTGTTGGTTTTGTCCAGTATCCTAGTAGGACATTAATGTAGTACCCCTGTTGGTTTGTCTAGTATCCTAGTAGGACTTTAATGTAGTACCCCTGTTGGTTTTGTCCAGTATCCTAGTAGGACTTTAATGTAGTACCCATGTTGGTTTGTCTAGTATCCTAGTGGGACTTTAATGTAGTACCCATGTTGGTTTGTCTAGTATCCTAGTAGGACTTTAATGTATTACCAATGTTGGTTTGTCTAGTATGCTAGTAGGATTTTAATGTAGTACCCCTGTTGGTTTGTCTAGTATCCTAGTAGGACTTTAATGTAGTACCCCTGTTGGTTTGTCTAGTATCCTAGTGGGACTTTCATGTAGTACCCCTGTTGGTTTGTCTAGTATCCTAGTAGGATTTTAATGTAGTACCCCTTGTTGGTTTGTCTAGTATCCTAGTGGGACTTTAATGTAGTACTCCTGTTGGTTTGTCTAGTATCCTAGTGGGACTTTAATGTAGTACCCCTGTTGGTTTGTTCAGTATCCTAGTAGGACATTAATGTAGTACCCCTTGTTGGTTTGTCTAGTATCCTAGTGGGACTTTAATGTAGTACCCCTGTTGGTTTGTCTAGTATCCTAGTAGGACTTTAATGTAGTACTCCTGTTGGTTTGTCCAGTATCCTAGTAGGACTTTAATGTAGTACCCCTGTTGGTTTGTCTAGTATCCTAGTAGGACATTAATGTAGTACCCCTGTTGGTTTGTCTAGTATCCTAGAAGGACTTTAATGTAGTACCCCTGTTGGTTTGTCTAGTATCCTAGTAGGACTTTAATGTAGTACCCCTGTTGGTTTGTCTAGTATCCTAGTAGGACATTAATGTAGTACCCCTGTTGGTTTGTCTAGTATCCTAGTAGGACTTTAATGTAGTACCCCTGTTGGTTTGTCTAGTATCATAGTGGGATTTTAATGTAGTACCCCTGTTGGTTTGTCTAGTATCCTAGTAGGATTTTAATGTAGTACCCCTGTTGGTTTGTCTACTATCCTAGTAGGACTTTAATGTAGTACTCCTGTTGGTTTGTCTAGTATTCTATTGGGACTTTCATGTAGTACCCCTGTTGGTTTGTCTAGTATCCTAAAGGGAATTTAATGTAGTACCCCTGTTGGTTTGTTTAGTACCCTATCAGGACTTTTATGTAGAACTCTTGTAAGTTCATATTTTGCTCTCACAACTAAAAAATATCAGTAAATTTACTGTCCATTGGAGTTTAACCAATGATAAATTATTTCTTATCTGGCAAAATAGTGTAAATAGTTCTTGGTATAAATATATCTTTATTGTACATCTTATGTCATTATTGAAAGATAAAGTGACGTCACATCTTTCGATCTACCTCTAAGTAAAATTTCGACTATTTCGACATTACAATATTAACATTAGCCAATCCCCTATTATTTATTTACAACTGATAGTGCAATTCATGTTTTTAAGACACATTTTACACTTTAATGGGTACCATTAGTTCTCTATATAAAGAATGGAATGGATCGAAATATCACATTGATTGATTGGATGTTTGCTTTACGTCTAGCGAGCAGTATTTCAGCTATATTTAGGACAAGAACAAAACAAAAATAGTTATTTTTTGTTAATTTTTTGTTAGTAATTGTACTAATGGAATTTAGAATCCGTAAAACTGCGGGGTATCATCACTAAAGTGTACCTATAAGAACTTTTTGTTGGGTTTTGATCTAAAATCATTTGAATATACATCGAGGTCTATTACATTAGTATGTTAAATATTGTGTTGTTACATTTTTGTATGAGACTATATTCAGATAACACTATTGTCTTCTGCGATTCATGTGCGTGTTTTTTTATCTTTTCTCGACAATGAGAATAATCACTGTATGAAAGGTAATACACAAATTATATCCAAGCATTGCGAAAATGTATAAATATAATTATGTTTTCTTCTTAGCAATTTTCTGCTAAATAATTATATATTTGCTCCCATCAGAACCAATAACATCATGACAATGATGCATTTAGATGGTAAAATCACAGCCTCGCTATCGGTCGGTGTGGGCTCGTTTAGTGTTTCCTCTATCCATTCATTCACCAGGGTATCTAATATACTCATTGGTACAGCACCATTTACGAGGAGTACGGTGTGGAATTTCTTTATATTAAATCTAGAACCTGAAAAAAAAGATGTTTTGTAAAATGCAGGCTTAGTTGGCACCTGGTATACAGACATTGTACTTTGATATAAAAGATATTGTTAGTCAAGTGTTTGTATTTCAATTGATAAAACATATGACATGTAATAACTGGCTCCAAGTAGTCATTTGTGTGGTTCTCTCTAGGAGTTTTAAAGATTGCGAGCTGATAGCTCTGTTCGGTGAAATCGGAGACTTTAAATATGGTATAAGCTAAGTAGAATAAGGACTGGTTACACAATGTCAACAATGTCTAACAAGCACAAGAACAGTCAACAAAAACGTTTGTTCTTGTACTATTGTTTTATTAATTGATTACTTTAATGTAAAGATAGCAATCTTTGAGATTTATTAAGTGCTAGAGTAAATTAACAAACAAATTAATTGGAAAGGGATGGACCAAAGGGAGCCAAATTCTGACGACACTGGAGCAGCATTACGCTATTTGGAAGGGACGTAAAGCATTTAAAGCAATTACAATGAGCCTACGCAAGGAACCAGGAATCGCCAAACACGTCTCCAACCACGGTGCTCAGCAGGGCTTTGCGTATTATGAGCTGAACACCAATGCAGGGCCTCCCCTATCCGCCATCTGGGGATTAGCTGAAAATTACTTTGTCTCGAACACTAAACTTTTCCAAGTGGTCTAGTATTTATAGACATTTAAGGCGTGATCTTTCTATGTTATAACGCACTTAACGTTAATTTATAAACACTTGCACACTCAAAAGTTTGTCTCTTTTTTATACAATAACAAGGAAACCTACCAAACAACATGAGCCGAAAGTAAAGGGACTATTACAAATCCGGAGATTTAATCAAATATATACAACACAACACAAACCGAAAACATGAAAACAGCAATGTAAGAAATAGGAACTCAATACAACAATGTGTGCTAACAGTCGTCTAGACAAGTAATTAAGCAGTACCCGTCTCTAAGTAGAAATCCGATATAACGAATTATAGGATATAGCATAAAGTATACGTTGTGTTGTAAACATCAGATGTTGGAATGTTGCTATTGGTACACAGGGAGTGGATATATAAGAAAGATTAAATCATCGTTTGTCGTCGAGTCTAGTTTAAGAATACATAACAGCAGCACATGTTTAATTTTAAGATTTCTAAGATGAAGACAAACCCAGTCTTGTTTCTGCCCTTTTTCTCATCTCCTTTATTTTGATTTCTCCTAATTTGTATGCACAAGCCTGCCCGGGCCAAGTCACATATCTATCAACTTCAATTTCTGTGGCTTCCTTTGAATAGGCCGTGTAATTCAGCATGTAATCAACAGCTCGTTGTCTATCCCAGCTTTAAAAAAAAATAATTAAAATTAAACCAGTCAAAGAATGTTACATATGGTTTGTTAATTTGTATTGCCAACAGGTGGCGGATAGGGATGCCATGCTATTGAGGTGGTGGGACAGGTTTTCAGGCTACGAATAATACGGCATATAGTTGGTAACGTCTTTTATGAGCGCTACTTGAACGATAAAGACCGCTTCTATATAGAATTCGAACTCGCGAAAGGATTCACAAATAATAAATTCAGAACGCATCAATCACAACAGTCACTGACAATTGCCATAACATTAATCTTTTTATCATGTAAGGGCCTATAGGTGGCAGAGTGGTTTAGGTAGTTCGTCTAATAATGATCACGTGGTCCGGCAACACTGAGACTGCCGGTTCGTGACTCACTGTGGACTGTCGACTACATTATAATTGACAAGGATTGCCAACTTTCCTACCGATGGCTTGGGTTTTCTCCGTAAACAGCGGCTTCCTCCCCGAAAAAAAACTAGACGCCATGAGATATCTGAAAAAATGCTGAAAGTGGCGTTAACAACATTCAAACTAAACTATTCTTCTATTAAAAATGCATCGTTTGTACCGACTTTACTAGTCTCGTGTTTTTATAAACATGTTCAATCATTAAAAATATTTATTAAAATAAACACGTTTCTTTCTACACCAATGCACTCTAAAAATTTTTGTAAAAGAAAAGACATACCCGTAATAATGGAGGCCAGTATCAACGACTAATCTACATGCTCTCAGAATCTCGCCGCTGTAACGTCCTAACCTAGGAATCAAAGAATTGTCTATTACATTCCTGACATGTCCCATACATGTAACACATAGCGAGGTGATAGAAAGTTACAATATAATGGTGTGAATATGTAATTTGTAGCATTTCACCAATATACATAACAAATTCGAGTTTTGTGTTAGAAACAAAACTCTAAATATTATTTATCGTTTTTCTTGGTAGAAAGCTATGAAATAAACAATAGCATGTACAATGTATGTTTCTCTGTTCTTTCTTATTAAGCGTAAAATATAGTATAGTACAAACCAAACAAAGAAATATAATACATGCATAGACACAACTTACATCTCAAAATCATCTTTATATAGGCCCATTTCTACACCAAGATATTCTGAATACAGTGCCCAACCCTGAAAAAATAAGAAAGTCGATTCTCAGCATTTTTGTATAACAATAAATTAAGCGTCATGTCTTGAAAGTAAAAACACCTCACGAAACAAAGATATCTTTATATCGTAAACTACGAATTGTAACTGCTGTTTCGTTGTTTAAATACAACAAAAAGGAGTTTTAGGTCCCAACGTGTTAATAAAGCATTCAGTACCTCAGAATACGCCGAATAAAATGGAAACCAAAACGGAACGTCGTAAAATGAAATTTCTGTATGACGTCTGTAGTCTGGCAGATCAGCTTTCATGGCAAAACTGTGCTACAACATTAATAATACACATAATAAATATTGTAAAGCTAATAAATTAATTCTTAGTTTACTTTATTGATTAATAATTAAACGTGTAGTTCACTTGCATTATGTCATCAAATAGTTTGATTTTGGATCATAATAGGACGGTAACCAGTGCGCGACTCACATAGCTGCCCAAGCGCGTCCCCTGGGTGTCGGATTGGTGACGCCCTTCTGTTGGGAATTTGTCAGGTCACAATACATTTACGAAAAGCCCGATGAACAGCGGACCATAGAAGGAGTGTCAGGCTCTTTGCACACTAAAGACGCTTTTCTTATAGATGTCGATAATAGTAGGCTCATTCTTCGTTTTTACCCAAATCTCAATTCTTCACTTTCATGGTGGTCTTCAACTTTTTTTCTCAATTGCTTCCTGATATTTCTGATTTTTTTTTAACTTTTTCTCATCCTGAATACAATATTGCTCGCTTGTACATCAATCAATCAATCAATCAATCAATTAAAGATCTTAATGCACTGTGTGCAACGTTACAATAATACATCTATTCTATTGCACGAAGTATTCAATTTGTGAATGTGTTCCGATTTCCCCAATTATGTATATAGTATCTACACAATCTCACCTGTAAATGATGTCCTGGACTGGCTTCGTGAAGACTTAATGCCATATAGTCAAACGTTGGGCTGTGCAAAAAAATACAGGTATTTGTGAATTATCCTTTATTATATTTTGAATTTGTCAATTTAAACTTTTGCAAGTTAAAATAGCATCGTTATTTGCGAAACTATTACTTACATGAGAAGTGTGCACGTTGTCCACCTTTACATACCACAACATAGCTTTATTCAGGGTGTATTTTTATACCGTTAGCTACAAAATAATCTTCGTACATACATTTAGCACTAAGTGGATACTTACTTTTCCCATGGACGAATGAGGTTGATCCAAAAGACTCCCGGATGTGTTTCAGAAGCTGATGAATATCCACCTCCTGGACCATCATATGTCATCTCTCTTATCCTTCAAAGAAAAATAGACAAATTATTGAAGACCAGATGTAAAGGAGAACTACTTTTATGTTAACAATCTAGAGAGAAATGTAAATGTATCATTATTGCTGTTTGTTTTTGGTGTTACAGAATATGTAATTGGTAAAACTGGCACAAGCGATTTGAGAATTTAAGGAACGAATAGGATCATCATCTTAGTACGCCATCTGATTTTCTGAATACCTTTGCAACTTTTGTGTGTAAACTGTTACTTATGACTGACGCGTTTTATTGTGCAGCTACGAATTAGTCAAATAGTTTGACAGTGTATAAATAAAACAGAAACGTTGATAAATATGTGGTTTGAAAAAATATTTGTTTGCCCTTATTACATTCTATAACTTACTCTAAAGGAACATCTGGCACATTTTCGAAATATTCAGGAAGCTTTGGATTAATTCTGTTGAAAACAAGATCTTTATAGATCTCCAGTATCTTACTCTGAAACACACAAAGAAGTTTATGCGTTAACGTATAAAATAAACAACTGATAAACATGCATAATTGGTCGAGCAGACGATACTGAAAAAACGATTCAATGAAGTAAATGAATGAATTCAAATTATAGTTAAATTGCATATTAAATTTTCCAGTTCTTTGTTTCCAGATTGGGATATAAAGAACGTATGGAAGAATAGAACAGTTTATTCGACTTTAGCCCACTAGAATCGGACTACTGCGTCCTTTGGTGTATGTTGTGGACGGTTTTTTATTAGTTTTATTTTTTTTTACTTTTAACATACAATGTATATCTGTTCTGAATGCCTTCGTTATATTGTATATTAATACATGTAAATGCGTGTCTATTTAGAATATTAGAATATCGCAAATAATCGATGAGCATATAAATGTATGTGTCACTATCAAATTCAATTGGCAAACTCGCTTATTCTGGGTTAATAGAAAGGAACTATAAGATGGAATGACATGATATTCTTTACGATCCTAATGTTTATAACATCAGAAATTTTCCTGCAGTATATGAACCTTTTACTCAACCGAGCCTCTCTGTTCTATCCATGAAGGCCCGCATCTTTAACAAAATTTTACCATACTATATACTTCTAACGATACTGAATGAAGTACACCAATTTGTAGATAAAAGAAAGAATGGACCGGAAACTTAGGCCCTGAAGTAGCATATGAGTGCACAAACAAAGTCGATAGTATAGAAAACCTTCTATGTCTTGTTTGCAGCTATGAGTTTAATTGGCCTTTTCAATCATAACAGGAGAACGTGTAACGGTCATCTCCTCTGTTACATTATGTATTAATGGACGACCTACTACCGGTTTGGTAAAACACCACTAGGACTTCAGCATAAACTTTATTTTATAACACTCAAAAACTCTTTAAAAAGAAAGTCTCAAGTCACCTGTAACAGATGCTATCCTGCATCACACATCTGTTATTTCAAATAAAACAAAAATCCGTTCCGATTATTTCTTACACCTATACTTCACCCATGATCTTAAAAAGCCACCTCCAAAACTCACGACTGCTCTTACACAATTCCAATTCACAAGTCCTGCAAGGTCACAATGAAAGCCAACGTAAACTCAGCAGACAAATATCGCGTAGTTGCCTACGAGCACATGATGTCTTTACCATGTAGAGCTAGTAATCCAATGATAGATTGCGTGCAAACTGAAGACCAATACTAAAAAGAACATGCTGATCTAGTACAAGTCATTTTCAATGTATTTTCCACAGCATTGTCATTTGGCATTACGACAACATAAACATACTCAGTAACTCTGAAAGTTATGTTATTTTAAATTTTTACATTATCACCTGTCAGAGACGTAAAGATTCTATATTGTAAAATTGATTCAAAGTTTCATAGAGATGTATGATCAAATAGGAACGTTTTGGTTTTTTTCTTTATTATTTTATAGGTGGTGACATCATTTTTTGTTTTACTAGAAAGTACACATTTTTTTTCTATTTTACTTACAGCGTTACTATGGTAGAATCTAGAATCATTTGCCAGGACATCAAAGTATTGTTTAACTGTTCCACTGAAACCTAATTTCCTGATAATCTGAAAGATGTAAGACCATTATTAGCTAAAGAGAAAAAGCACTAAAAGAGTAAAACCATTTTAATTGTAAACTTTAATTCTAATGATAAATCATAGAAAGTTACACAAATGTTTCTTATAAATTAAAAGCAACATAATTACGAACTCAAAGAGTATTCTTACTCTGTGGAAAAAATGTAATTAATGAATATAATTACTGTGATCATTTCACCGTGAATACGTTCAACTTCATTTAAACCGATTTGATGGACCTCTTCTGGAGTCGTGTCATAAGACAAGTGCCACCTTAGACAGGCCTTGTAATATTCAACACCATTTGGTAGAGTATTTACACCAAGTCCTGGTCTTGTAGCAGGAATATATTCCTAAAATGTATAATGTATATACGTTTAATACCAGTTACATTAAAACACGATTACTAAAATTCAATTATGCAACGTTATTAGATACACAGTGGACTAATAGCTTATGTGTACGCCATGTAAGAAGTAATAAAATAGATCAACTCTTAAAAGAGAAAACAGAAAAAAAAACAAACCTCCGTTACAAATATTTTGTAAAATCAGAAAAACTGCTCACTAATTGCCTATGTCGCAAAATAGCACTATTAAATGTTTTTGTATGGTAGACCACTTAATATTCTTCCAATGAAAATGTATAAATATCAGCTACGCGTGGCACTATGTGACAACGAGTTTAATTAAATTCCATGCAGTGATGTAGAAGGAGTCGCGAACCCCAGTGTACAGGACGCCCTATGTCAAAGAATGTTTTGCTATGGAGAACCACAAATGTCAGGTAAGAGAAATTGTGGACAAATAATGGGGAACCACAAGTGTTCGTACACCATATTACTATATAGCCCTACTTTTAAGAGGAAGGTATACATCGAAATGTTTTATTTCACGGGGATGTATGTTATGATTTTTATTAAGTAATTGAGTTCGATATCTACTTAAAGATCCATGCAAAAGAAAAAATCTAGTATGGATTATTGTTCCTTTACTAACCCCTAATTGGCATATTTGAACTTATGGCATGAATTGCATTCCTTGTATTTAATTTACAACAAACAACAAATATGGTTTAACTTTATATGAAGGCTCAAAACATACTGTAGCACTGACACGGTGACAATTTCAATAGGACCAATACTCACGTTAACAATAAAATCTCGCAGTTTACGGTACGCCTCTATAGTGATGTTAGTACCCGACAGTGTTCTTGCCCTCAGACTATCCCTGTCAAATTGTGAAAGTTGCATTTAATAAAGATGCCTTTGTCACAATTATACCTTCATTGGTATAATGCGCACTTATGTATTATACGCACCCAATCTAAAGTATAATGCTCACTAAGGCTGATCATATGATCTTTCGGTAATCTACTAAACAAGTTCAACATGTAGAGGACAAACTGCAAGGAACATGAAACTAAAATCCATCAAAATGTTACTCACTTAAAAAATATATTCTATCTTTGCATTTTATTAGTTGTCATTTGGTTTCTACGGAGTTGTAAAAAAATCATTCATAAATTTGATGTTTCATACATGAAACAGAAGCAACTAAAAGTTTTAATTACCACTTCAGCTTAATGATTATCACTTTTTGGATCTTGCTTCGTAAAATTTTTTTTTTTTCTTGTTTTTTTTTAAATCTAGCTATCTACTATAATACATTCTACTAGAGAGAGAATGCTTTTTTATGCTGAATGCCTTATGTTTGTGCCTAGGGGTGCTATAAAGAATAATATAATTAACAAGGGTGGAATTATTATAAAACTATTGTGGAATATCAAATGGATTTATCCAATGAAATTAATGTATATTCGCTTGACATATAATAATGATAAATAGTTGTGGGTAACACTTACTTGTCAATGTCTGGTATATGATCTATAGCGTTTAATGTGAAGTTCACTCCAACGAAAAAGGACGATTCTGCAGGGTTGGTCAATAAATCATCTATATTATCCTTGACTTTGTTCTATGCATACCAAAAAGGCATTGTGTAATGTCAATCATATAAAATATATGTACAATCACCATAAATTCTTTTGCTTGCTTTTGAAGTGTTTTGAAGTGTTTGGCGTTTAATTTTAAATTTAAAATTATTATTTAAAATTTAAAATTTAAATTTATTTACTTAAATTGAATATAAATTTAAAATTTTAATTTTAAATTGCTGTAAAAAAAATAAGTACATGCGATAAAAGATACTTTTAGAAAAGTTAATTGCTAAAGGAAAATAGCAAAGAAAACTAACCGAACACTTAGAGCCAAAAGTCAAGAGACATTTACAAATCCGGATATAGACCAATATACAGAGTGCAACAGAAAAACAAACAGAGTAACCGAATCCAATAAAGACCATACGGAAAACGTTTTCCTAGTTCTGTTCCAGTTCGAGTCTCACTTCGGACAGCATAGGCAAGACTCCAATCCTTATTATCAAGGATTGCTAATCTGCATGGAGACGATCGGGGCTCGGGGCGTTTTAACAGGTGTTTTGGCTTCCTGTTCTGTAAACAAGTTAATCTGTGACTTACAACAAATAACAAACTGCCTACTCACAATTGAGACCAGATTGTAGGTCCTATTTAGTCGCATCGCCTCCCGAAAACTGGATATTATTGCATCGATCTAAAGAAAGTAAAATATATCAAACTTAGAAAAAAATGCTGTAACGAATCTGATTGCTTAAGATTGTTAGTCCTCTACTATTAATCACGTGCCTGTCAACCTCCTGCAATCTAAACTCTGTCAAAATGTCTCACAACAAAACCTGGACGCCACGATATACCTGATACCTGAAAAATTGCTGAAATTTTCTTTAACCCACCCCCCCCCCTAAAAAAGCAACAAAATAAAAAACTTACAAACAATATAACGCGTGTGAAGTGATAGTTTAGTCCATGTGAGGATTGTCATATAACAACAATGGTCTGATTATTTTTCCAACATCTTCGTGAACAATATGTTTATATAGAAACACTGATGTTTCTGGTGCATTAAGACTCTGTTAAGCGGCTATAACCGTTATATTGTAAATAAATTGATTCATTTAATTCGTAACTCCCAGCAAGCATTGTCTCAGCTACCTTCAGGAAGAGAACAACTTAACAGACAATAAGTCATAGGGCAAGAAATGTTGACTGTCATAGATTTGTATGGAGTGATGTATAGGGACATGGAATGTGCCTTTTGTAGCGATTACTTGTTCCTTACTTGTTTCGGCATATTGTTCAGTCTCACGATGTAGTTTTCAAAGTCTCCCCGTGTTCTTGACGATGCCATAGACGCTGAGTAATAAATGTGTATACCTTCTAAGTTGTTGACTGGATTTAGGGCTCCATATCTGTATAACAGAGAAAACCATATGACTGACAGATTGCTAACTAGGAATATTTCATCATGGACAATCAATAAACATTTGTTTATATTACAAAACTTTTATTTAGTGATCTCATGCATTAATATTGTTGAGAATATTTAGCGTATGTAACATATTAAAACTAGCAAAAACATATTAACGGAGTAAAGTTATCTATAACAACACAATAATCATTGGATTGACTGACGAAATTTCTACTGCACGCGCATATGTAGTAATTTGTATGTGACGTCATCCCTTTCTCTTACCTTTTAGAAACAACGTCGAATGACGTCAATTGTTTTGCATATTTCCAGACAGTAACCACGATTTTCTTGTTCCAAGTGTTTGTTAGCATTGTTTCACTTTCTGTCATTTTAGTTTTTATACCCCGCCAAACAAACTGGCGGGGTATTATATGATACCCTCCGTATGAGTGTGTGTCCGTCCGTCTGTACGTGCCTCGGTGCATGTTTCCAGATGATAACTTGAAAACAGATTTTTTTTTTAACTTTGCACAGTTATTAAATACGATAAAATAAAGATCATGTTCAATTTTCAGCACAAATCAATTTATAGTTTTCGACTTAGGTCAATGTAAGGGTGTTTTGTCAAAAATTAGCGGTTTCAAGATGATCAATTGAAAACGCGTTAACATATTTGTTTTTTAAATTGCATAGTTAATTAATATAAAATGAAGATCGGGTTGAATTTTCAGCACAATCCCATTTGTGCCAATTTGAAAAAAATATTATATGTCCAGGGTCAAGGTAAAAATTGTCTTCTGAGATGGACTGTTATCATGCTCAGCTGTTTCTGAAGGCTGATTTGCAATTCAGTAAAATGTGTTCATGAGTATTAAAACAACGCAATGGGGCGGGGTTTCATTAAATGCCCTATTTTTATAGTCAAGTTTTTTTTTCTTTACAGCTCTATTTTCGTTCCACTTTTCTAAACAAACTATACAAACAAACACTTACAGTGCATAATCATAACCATCTATGTAAGTCTGGAATGTATCTTTCAGAATCAAATAGTTCACTCTTTGAGAGGACGATAACGCTTTTATATCTATTGAGTTCAAGTCTGTGAGAAATTCTTCCACTTTATTCTGAATGAGAACAAAATAATATCAATGTTAAAAGTAAAACTTGGGAAGAATATTAAATATCATCTTAATACAGAGTGTCGCTGTCGTCGGTGTACATAAGAGGTTTCAGGTGTAAGACCACCAAATACCGGGAACCAGTCCAGAGGTTGTAAAAGTAGAACTATTCAGCAGACAGGCTCACTCTTGCCTCATATAGAATTTGAACCATACATGACGATAAAGTTTTATTGGTTTTAAATGAACATAAAAATGTTGAGAGTCAATTAGGGACATGCACTATTTTAGGACTGAAATAGAAAGTGAAAGTAGAGTTTAGACCACGTGGACTTCAGGCTGAGCGTTCGTTCTTATATGCTATGAAACTTATTGTGAAATTTTGACAGAATCTTCATCCAGTGCATTTTTATATGGGACGGAAGTGTCACTTAATTTGAAACAATTGTAAATTTTCTAGGATAAGTCAAAATTATCAAATTTTAATATAGCCGAAGAGTAAAAAAACAATGGTGGTCCTACACCATCAGCAACTTGACTTGATATTTGTACAATATCGTTTTCACGGTTTGTATTTGTTCGAAATGAAAATAGGCAAAATAAATAGCGGTAACAATTTTATAATTGATTTGTTTTTGGAACAGGTAAAAAACAACAATAGTTATTTTTAATAGATTTAAAGTGATATCTGGCTTATTTCTATTATATATTTCCCCTTACCCCTTTAACATAAAAGTCACCGACAGCTTACTTTTAGAAATAACTTTAAAAAATGCTAAAACTGGCGATAACACCTATAAATATCTCTCAGTGGAGATTATGACATACATGGACAAAATATGTGTAAATAATATATTTTTTTTAACTTGTCATATAATTTGCTTTTACTGTAAGTATTCATAATTCACCAGTAAAAACAATCAGATGAATAACGAAAATTCCCATTTAATTGTACCATGAGAAGAGTAAAACAGCACTAAAACAATTGATTTTTAATTAAGCAAGTGAAGTTATATTTTTAAAAATTTTGTTTTTGTCAAGCATTTGTACCCATTTTATTGAGGAAAATTAAAAGTTGTGGCTCGGAAAATATGTGTGTCTGTTTGAATATATCTGTTATTACGCTAGTAAAAATCGCGATTTGTTTACAGAACCCTAAATTTAAATTTTCTATTTGACTCATTTTAGTAACATCAATAAAAATATGATATGGAAAAAGAAATCCATTGTAAATATTTCAAAATTTATGGAATTATGACTCGGTAATTGAAGATTTTTTTTTCCATTTTACCCCTCTATTCTAAACATGTCAAAAATGGTGGCTGGTGTCCTGGTGTGTTATAATTTAAGAATGAAACCAAAGAAAGCTCCCTTTTGCTACGTTACCTTTTTCGGCTAGTTCACTGCCGTTCATATATTTATTGTGGTAAAGATTTTTTTATAATATAATTTTAAATGTTATTTACATGTTTTTTCTTCGCCGAAATCTAAATTTGCAACATTGTACAAGTACAATTCTGAATGCTATTCCAAAGTATTCAAAGGGAGACAAACACGTATCAAAAAGGGTTTGTCGATTTTATAGTAAGCCTTTTTTTATTAAAATATACAATGTCAAAAAAAAAGCTTTGTTTAAGCATAAATCAGCTGTTGTTTTTTCCCTTTTCCTTACTTTTAAAAATACCGATCTCATTAAAGTACATTTCGAATTTTGATTTTTTTTTTATCGTTTCGTCTGTTTTAATGGACGAAGCGGCACAACTCCAAGACATTATTCGACTTCAACATTAAAGTCACAAGGTCAATTTATTTAAATAATAATGAATATTTATAATAAAAAACAATTAGAAAAGGCGTTTTCTTGTGATATTACGAAAGTGAGTCATTCTGTGCAAAGAAGAAATCCTAAATGTATTAATTTTACAGTATGGGTAAGAAGCAAGATAATGCGTAGTACGTCACTTACTGGCAGTTTTGTAAAAAGTCTCGAAATTTTAAAAAAGGGTTCCCCAGCGTTTTAAAATTGTCAAAAGTCGCTTTACAATGTCGACTACAGTCTACGGGTGTTATACAAGAATGTGTTCAAGTCGAGAAATTCTAAAAAAAACAATTGCCTGAAGAAAGAAACTACCATTCCATAGTACATTTCAACGGATACGATACGAAACTAACAACAATAAACGTGATTTTTTTTTATTAGAAACGTGATGAAATAATCTTCAACATGCTTCGATTACAGTCATCCGCGTCGTCATTTATTTATGAATTGAACTCTACCTATATCGCTTTAAAAGATAATATTATGATTACTTTTCACGAGCTTGAGTCAACCAATAAACGTCTATATACAACGACGGTATACACAAGTCGAATCTCCGCAGTAATGTATTGCTAAGTCACGTGACAACAATTATTCTTGTTTTTGAAAAAAATATCAGTGTTTCAATGTAAACTGAAACAATCTTATTAAATTAACATTTGTATATTCATTTACTAACATATTGTTTCTTCTAAATATATAATATCTGGCTATTGACAACAAGAAATTCAAAAATATATCATTCACACCTTTTAGTTTCCATCAGTCCTATGAGTAATAACTCTTCACTTTCAACTGGACTTATTAGGTGAGAATAACAATTTTCAAACAATTTATAAAATAATTGTGATAAATATTTTACATTCCTAGCAGTGAAGAAAACACACAGAAATACAAAACATACAGTTAAACAATAATTAAAAAAAAAGATAACAATAAAATTGGTCGAAGAGAAACTATTAAGTTACGCATTCGACCAATACGTAAGAGTTGTATTTCAGTGAGAATGTTGGCTGACATGCCGGTTTTGTATTATTAACCCTCTGACGGGTAGCTTGGTTTTTAAAAACAGAAAAAAAAACAATTACAACAAAACAAAACAATTAAAACAAACAAAAACTAGCCACACAACAAGAAAGTATGCAATCAGAAGAATTTTATATGTGGTATGGTGTTTGTTTGCGTAGGTTTAAAACCAATAAATATACATTACATACATTATGTTGGAACAACTACCTGTATCACGTCGAGACAGTTGTGTACATTCGTATCACTGTGATGCGGAATGTAGTCAACTGTCGAGACGTGATACAGGGTATGTAATAAGTTTATCTAAAATTAAGAAGTATACAAAGAGCAGAACAAAACTGAATGTTTGCAATTAAAATTTAAATAACATTCAACGAAGCATTTGTTTATAAAATATAGCCCCTAACGTCACAAGCATTATGATGTCATATTTCATTCATAGAAGGAAAGTCATTCAACGAATCATTGGTTATACCATTCATTGTGATGTCAAGAAGTAGTTCCGACAAAAGCACATATATAGATGATACAATTATAGGATAATTAATTGGGCGGAGTGAATATCCAAAATATGATCACGAGTGCCGCATAACGCATCTGATTAAACGAGTTAATCTGATGCTTTATGCGGCACGAGTGATCATATTTTGGATATTCACGATGCCCAATTGATTATCCTATATATTAAATAGATCAAAATTGTTTTCGTAAAATTTTAAAGCCAAATCCTAAATTTTATGAACGGCGGGTGAATATCTATATAGTACAAAACCATTGTGACGTTTTGGCGGGAAAAAACCCGAGAGTGAAAATAAACGATAATTTTCACATGTTATTTACCGTGACTTCTGTCACTCGGAAAATTCGATATTTCATCTCTATCGATATAATAAATTTACATATTACAATCTTGATCTGTTTACAGTATTGTTTATCAGAAAGTTATTTCTTATTTAGACCTTTTAACCTATTTCATATAAAAAGCATAAAAAGCATTCAAAGAGTGACATTCTTATTGCATACTATTGAATGCGTTTCTTGGTGCCTTATTTAGACTGAATCAAATTCTTCATTTTGCAATTATTTGCATCTATCCATAAGGATACGTCTGGATGTTTCAAAAATAAAACATGTCAATGCTTTACCCTGCGTTCAAGGAATTTTGAAACTTCGTAGGATCGCAGGACATCGTTGTACTCATAGTAGCCAAGATAAGTTGAGTATTCAGGACCCTCTTTTAGTCGCCATTTCCAGTAAGCGTCTTGTACTGATTCTACTGTCTTTGTTGATTGTGCTTCTGTTATAGAATATAAAAACAGTATTGTATTGTGGTATAGAACGTCTAGAAAATATATAAAATTTGAATATTAAATATTTAAAACAGACGGATGTATTTTTTTGTTGTTGTGAGCTATTGCCATCATTTGAATCAGGAATATAAAATGTTCTCCTGTGTATGAACTACCCAGTAAACACATTAGTGCATTAAATAAGAGGTTGATATTTTCGTCCCCAACACCAAGACAACAGAGCTTCAAATGCCATCATTTGAATCAGGAATATAAAAATGTTCTGTGTATGAACTACCCAGGTAAACCCATTAGTGCATATTATGTTGATATTTTCGTCCCTAACACCAAGACAACCGAGCTGCAGTGAATAAAAACCTCATTTTTAAAACTCAACTTCGAACGATTCATACACAATCATCTACCATTTTACATTTTTCAAAAAATCTATATCGAAATCTTTATAGGAGTCGTTGAATTCGAATGACTTTCCTCCGAAATATTTCCGTTTTTTATTATGTTGAAACAGAAATGTAAAACTACAAGTACGATAAGAAAAAATAGATGTACAAAGAAATCAACCGCCAAATGACTTTATATCAGAGTTGACCATAAATGACCAATCTTTATTTGTGTATTTGACTATTTGTCAAAGAAAACAACTAAACTGAACTTAAAATAAGTAAACATGACTGAAATGTTCAACCGACTCCTTGAAAGAATTATTGACCATAAATTATTTCAGGTGAGCAAATATAAGCTCGTAGGAGCCTCTGGTTTCCTATGAACACTGTTCAACCACTTGGACATATACGGTAAGAAAGCGTGATCCGAAAACACTTAAAAACGATCATGGATCCAAACTCAATGGAATGGGTAACTCACAAGCAGGATCACATGAAATCTTCAAAATTTTAAGCTTACTGCAATGAGATATGTGATAAGGAAAAATACCTATGAGAGTTTTGACATATATATTCTTATGGAACTGGTTCATTAGCAATTATGACAAGGGACAAATGCTTAGTATATGTCAATAAGTTAGTGATTGCAGCCATAGAAATTTACAGAATTGCACAGTCGCCAAGTAACGTATTTGTCTGCAGCAATGATCACTGGTTAAATATATGAGCAGCGGAAAGAATTATTTCGGTAAACTTTGCCAAAATGCATGTGGTAATATAACCATACGAACATTTTAAAAAGTTTTTAAATGGTGTTTAACGCGACTTTCAGCAATTTTTCAGCTATATGTGGCCTCCAAGTTTGAATTTAGCGAGGAAGCCGGAGAAAACCCTCGACTTAGGTAGGAAAACGGGCTATGCCTACTTTGAGACTCGATCCCGTAGCCTCCATGTTAGAGTATCCCAGAAGTCAGGGTGTGATCGACTATAATCTTATACTGACTGTGAAGTAGTTTAATCACATGACAATGAATTGTAATTGTGAAAAGTACGTTAAGTTAAAATTGCACAAAAAAATTGAAACACGATTAGGATTAATTGTAGAAGAAAAGGAATTTTCAGGTTTTTTATATTTAATCCATATTCGAGACATCGTAAATACACGTATATTTGAATATGAAATATAAAAACGGCTTGCCAAAAGAATCTAGCACTGAACCAGTAATAATAGGCATCTGCTAATCCCATATTATTGTTTATCGCAATTTTGCAGTATTTGCCTTTGATCTTTATGTGCGATATTATTCCATCTCACACAACTAGCGTGTGATGGGCCCATCTCAGCTCGCTGTCAAGACGTCGTTATGTAAACACTGTGACGTCACAATGTTACAAAACAGCGATAAACAGATTATTTACGTTTTTTGAAACTCAATGCATTTTCTCGTCATACGACGAGAAAATGCATCTCGTTTCAAAAAACGTAAATAACCTATAAATCTATTTAGAAATATAAAGGAATTATCAGTTGTTTATCGATTGTTTGTTTTTGTTTGTTTGATGGTGTTTAACGCCACTTTCAGCAATTTTTCAGCTATATCATGGCGTCCAGTTTTTATTGGGGGAGGAAGCCGGAGTACCCGGAGAAAACCCCCGACCTGCGGTAGAAAAACTGGCAATCCTTGTCAATTAAGATTGGAGTCGAGTACACCCTGCCTGCAGTGAGAATCGAACCCGCAATCTCAGTGTTGACAGACCACGTGATCAATAGTAGACGAACTACCTTGACCACTCAGCCACCGAGGCCCCTAGTTGTTTATCGAAGATTTATAATTAGTAAATTAGTAGATACCTGAATTGTAGATTAAGATTTGTCGGCATAAATTGGCGATTTGATAAGAAAACAGATGTTTCTAGCGATCAAATCACGAGTTGATATCGTCAAATCATAAAAACATTACAGTTTTCTTCATTCTTATGCAACTGCATAAATTGTATTTTAAACGACTAAAATGCTTCATTAAAACTAAAGGCTCTTAAGAGCCTGTATCGCTAGTAAACATGACTTACATAAAAACTGTTTAAGAGATAAGACTATTCTTGCAAATTTTGATATTAAATGCAAAAGAGTTTATGTGAAGATGCTGTTTCTATGAATGTTGCATGTTGAATTTCCCATGCGGCAATTTGTAGGACAGTTTCTGAGAAGAAGCCGTTTTATGTTTTTCATCAGGTTAGTATGTTAAGTGATGTTTCATGGTGGCAGCAATCTTGTATTTTGGATCAGAACAAAAATCTCGAAATTAGTAGAGGACCATACAATATCACATATCATTCTGCCTAGAGGTTTGTGAGGAAACAATTGGGAAATTTCAGCAAATCAGAACGCATTTGCCCCTCTGGCAACCATTTTGTATTTCCTATCGGCTCGAAAAACTTAAAATAATAAGACTGCTATCCAAGATTCACTGCATTATTTGTTTTAATTGTGTGGAACAGTTTTCGGAGAAAAAGCTGTGTGTATGGCTTTTCAATAGGGTTCTATGTTAAACAAGTCCTGCTATGGCGGCCATCTTGGATTTTGGATCGGAACAAAAAACTCAAAACTTTGTAGAGGACCATCTAAGGTACATTTTATGCAATATTTCAAATCAATCTGCTATGTGGTTTATGAGACGCAATTTTTTAATATTCAGCCAATCAGAATGCATTAATGGCCCTGTCAGCCTTATTTGTTCGGCACCAAAAAACTCAAACTTTGTTAAGAACCACCAACAAAAACATTCCTTTCAAGTTTGGTTCCAATTGGCCAAGTGGTTTTGGAGAAGGAGATTGAAATGTGAAAAGTTTACGGCCTATGACAATGACGACGACGGACGCCAAGTGATGAGAAAAGCTCACACTGACCCTTTGGGTCAGGTGAACTAAAAAAAGTTGAAATATCATCAGCTCTTGTGTAACGCCCGATGTACATCATCAATCGGAATCAGCTTAAACACCTATTTATTTGTTGCATAAGAACTTATTTACGCCCATTTGGGCCATATTTCAACTATATACGAAATAATCGGCTGAAAAGTACGTATATGACCATTTGTTTATTTTTTTACATGTATAAAATATATCTATTTTTCAACTGAACTCTACATTTGTTGTGTCAATAATTCATTCTGTAGAGCCTATCCTAAAACCCATCCCACTTTTTCAATATGCCGACTTTAATGTGATGTAAGGTTGCATGCTATGCTCTATTCCCGAAACTAAGATATTTCGTGGTATTAACCACGTGCCAATTGAAATAATATATGTATATCTCGGAGAATCGTCAGAAACAATTAGTTCTTTTTAACCTGAATTAACCTAATCTCTGTTTAACAGGTTTTCGCGTCTATCATCTAAAATTAATAGCATATGCAGTTATTGTTAATGTCTTAAAGTGTCAGTTACATGCACGAGATGATGTATAGAATCAGAGTGTACATCTTATCACATAACTAGGGCAGGTCACTAGTTAAATTAACACTTAATGCAAGAATTCAGCTAATTTCATTGAGATAAAATACTTTACATTGATAATATCAAATTCTTTAATATACTTACCCGCTGTAATCAGCACTGATACCATGAACATGAAGGGGTTAAGAAACTGAAAAATCAAGAATGTTGAAATTAACTGTTTAATTTAATGGGTTTAACGCAACTGTCAGCAATTTTACAGCAATTTCATGGCGTTCAGTTTTTATTGTGAACAGAATTGGGAATACTCAATGAAAACTACCGACCTTCAGTAGAAAACTGGCGATCCTGCTGGATTAATGTTGGTGTTTAGCGCACCTTGCCCGAGGCTCTTGTTTTAGTTTGAAGACAGTTTTTCCCTTGCAAGAAACGCGGAGGGTGGGGCTCTCCAAACCTAAATAAGAATGCTTTATCTGACGTGACCACTCCACCTCCAAAATAGTCAACTTTAATATGTGGTATGAGGTATTATTTAAAAGAAAGTTTAAGTCTGGGAAATTTTTAAAACAATGATTCTTGTTTTGAGAAAGATTCAGTATCTTTGTATGAAATGTTTCCCTTAGTTACTTGTATTTTGAACAGTATAAAATAAAGTGATTTTCATCTTCTATCTGACCAGAATTACAAAAATTACAAACTCTTAACTCTCTTGGAATATTAAGGTGTCTTCCTCTTTCAATCATTGCCCCGTGCGGGATCCGGGTGGCTAAAAGAATAGACGCAGTCGCGCTAGCTTGTCGTAAAAGACGACTAAATAGCGCCGAGTACCCTGACCGGCGTGTCAGGTCGGTTTGCCTAAAGACCGACTGGGATGTGTGCCCCAGGTGGTTGAATGGGGTACCCCTGGCAAGCTGGGGTTGTCAGGCCATAATACGGAAAACCTAAACGCAAACCATATTAGTGCACCGTGTTGGGAAAAATGCCACGTTCCTCGCACGTTAAAGAGCGCTGCTGTAGTATTCGCTATTAGTAGGGATTACGATCCCGCTACAGGAGGCTAAATTGCAAGACCCTATCCATCCTCCCATTTGCCAGTGGCTATCTAAATCCGTTCCCCCTATTTTTCCTTGTGTCCCATCCCATTTTCATTCATCATTTCATGTTCATTTTATCATCCATTTCATGTTCATCGCCTGAATATAGCTGAAAAATTGCTGCTCGGGCGTTAAACACCATTAATCAATCAATCAATCTTTCAATCATTAATGTATGAGAGCTAATTCGTATTTGGCATAATGCAGCTCTATCATTTTTGTTTTTCAAGATGTCAACATAAGGTGCTCTTTTGCCTGTGCTGTAAACCTTCCTGAAAAAGTCTAGTTTTTCTGATTTTGAGATATCTGAAAATTGATTGGATACATTGGTCATTTATTCTTTCTTTTATTTGGTTCAAATTGCTCTTTAGAAAGTTCAAATTAATTGTTACGAATGACATTCCAAGATCATTTTAAAAAGTTTTGATTTTTTTGAACCAAGGGCTTGTGAGTGTTCAGAAGAAATGATGTGTTGAATAAAATTTACTGCTGAGAATATAATCTTACTTTTGAGTGGTACTCTATTTAGTTCAGCACGGCATGCATCATTTGATGCTTTGCAATGAACTCCTATAATTTCTTTTATGAATTTTATATGATCAAACGGATCAGAATCTTTACATTTATAGTCAACCCCAATACTTCACATCCATACAAAAGAATCGGGGTTACTATACTGTCAAAAAGTTTTTCTAAAAATTTGCATGGATTATTTAGACCAATTGTTTTCTTAATTTTAAAGTATGCCTTTCTGGCCTTTTCCATAAGACTGTCTGCAGCAAGACAAAAGTTACCATTATATTTCCACGTTAAACCTAAGTAACAATAATTTGTAACTGTTTCAAGAAGGGTCTTTTATGTAAAATGCTTTAAAAATGTTTTACCATTTGAGTTAAACACCATAACTTTGGATTTTTCAGTGTTTACATGTAACTTCCATGATAAGCAATAATCATATAAAATATCAAGACTTTTCTGAATACCCTCTTGGCGTTTAGACAGTATAACAATGTCATCATCATATAATAAATAATTTAAGGATATATCACCAACAACCACTGGATCAGTTAAAGTATTGTCTAACTTATTTACTATGTCATTTATGAAATAGTTAAAGAGCAGAGGGCTCAAAACATCTCCTTGTTTGACTCCCCTCTCTGACATAAAGGGTGGGCTTAGCCCATTTAAGAATTTGATTCGTGTAGTTGTATTAGTATACATTGATTGAATGATGTTAAAAAAAAATTCAGGTATATTACCTTTCAGAAGTTTATAAAATAACCCAGTTCTCCAAACAGTATCAAAGGCTTTCTTCAAATCTATGAAAGCAGCAAAGACTTTTTGATAATTATTTTTATATTGGTCAATAATCGATTTAAGAGTAAAAATGTGATCAGTTGTACGACATTTCTCCTTAAAACCTATTTGGTTTTTGCTGTAAGATTTTCATTATCCATGAATTTAACAAGTCTAAAATACATGACTTTATTGAAAAGTTTGCCCAAGTTTGAACTTATGGATATACCTCTATAGTTTCCAGGATCTAGTTTTTCTCCCTTTTTATGACGGAGAACAAGAAAGCTTTCATTCCATGCTACAGGAAATTGGCCAGAGTTAAAAATCATATGAAACAGTTTATGAAGAGGTTTTAATAAGGTAGAGGTTGCATTCTTTAGCATTTCATTTGATATCATATCAGCAGAAGTACTTTTGCCATTTTTAACTGATTTGATTGCTGACAAGATTTCATCAAATGTTATTTCAGAATTGAAATTGCTGGATGAGTTTTTATAAGAGTTATTATTTTTAATATCATTAAAATCTTGGAGAATTTGTGATTGAAAATTATTGTTATTTATATCTTCTGTGTTAAGCTTTTTGTAAAAATGTAAAAAATCTTCTTGGGGCAAAAGTTCGTCAGAGATGTTATTTCTAAATTTTTGGTTGTTTATTTTGTTTATGATATTCCAAAACATTTTGGGATCTTTTTCATAAGAGTTTAGTTTTGAGATTGTTGATTGGTAGTATGTCTAAGTCTAGACAAAATAAATTAATGGTCATGTCATCAATAAACATTAGTTATAAACTTCTTATTGTATGCTATAACTCATAATGTTATCTCATGTCTTCATCTTTCTGTACAATTTGTAAATCTGTAATGACTTTATTGTGTGTATGGTTCCAATTTTTATTGCCATTTATGTCTCAATGCATTAAATTTTAAGATCTGTTTTTGGGTAAAATGTCATATTAGTTACGACCAATATGTTTTTTATCAACGTTATACAATTATAATTTTTAACATTTTGGTAGCTATATTCCAGGAAAATAAATTGTAAACAAAAAATAATAACCCACTCACACTGTGTTATCTACACCACCTTAATTTAGAGAAAACAGAAATCATAAATCGGGAAGAGTGACCTTGTGTGAAACGCAATACACTACAAATGATTAGAAACATAACAGTTTATAAAGACTACATAACCACTTTAACACATCTAATCAGATAAGTAAACTAAATTGACAATCAATCCTGATAAGCAGATTTTAATAATGATATTTTACATATTTATTTTCATTTACAGACATTTTCAGGCCATACACTTGATGAAACCAAATTTGGGGCCAGGCCAATTTAAGGCCAGGCTATATTTAAGGCCATGCTAATTTTGAGGCCAGGCCAATTTTAAGGCCAGACCATATTCAAGGCAAGGCTAATTCTGAGGTTAGGCCAGGCCAAGCCAGGCAGTTGAGGCCAGGCTAGGTTTTAGATTATGCCGTTGTATAAATTAGGTTTCCAAATCACGTGATACAAATTTGTCTATTACATTTATTTGTAATGAAAGTTTGTGTCAGTTTATATATCACATGACGCCTGGGTGGTATTTTTTAGTAGACACAAACTGAACTGACTGCTGTCAAACATCGACAATTCATTACGGTGTCTCCTAAATAATGCGTGCATAGCAGTACATTGGACTGATCTAATCGGGAATGCAAAAAAGCAATCAATGATGTCATAAATGATTTAATTATTGTTGGGTTATTAGTGCAATAAGCATTATTGTTGTTTTAAGTCTCGGCACGTGAATCCTAATTATGTTTTTTAATTTATATGCGTATTTAATTATCTAATACATGTGTACAAGTTAAAAGTAGTTTAATGAGAAGAATATGTTAGCTAGTAGCATTTTTTGCAGTATTGCGCTGTTCTAATCGTATTTATGCATGTGTTGTAAACTTTAAAAACTAGATGGCCCAGAATTGCTGTTAATCGCCGGAAGTTAACAAATTCTTACTCAGCGTGACATGACATTAATCATGTACCTAAGTTTAGAAGCACAAACCAGGAAAATGGAAGATCTTGCAGTTGCAACAGTAGAGAACAAGATAACTACATGCGGAAAAAGTTCCCAGACTCCTAACGTCAAATGCGACATAATGCGTTGCATTGTGTTTTATTTTGATCAATAATTATATATTGAGATGATTTATGTAGTTTGAGAAATTGTTTTTATTTACGGTTTAACGTTACTTTCAGCAGTTTATCATAGCGTTAAATTTTTATTAGGGAAGGAAGAAGTATCCCGTGAAAACCTCCGAATGTCCGCAGGAAAACTTGCAAATATTGTCAGTTAACATGATAAGGGTTAGTGTCGAGTACACTATTCCCGCAGAAAGGCTTGAACTGACAACCTCAGTGTTAACAGACCACGTAATAACTAGTATATGACCTTAACTACTCGGCCACCGAGGCCCCTGGCTTGAAGACTATAATTCATGGGAAATGGATTATACTTTGCCATACTTTTACTTCAAGTGTACATGTTAATGAAATATAACGGCAATAACACTCCTTAAAGTCGCAAATAAATGTTATAAGTATATTACGTGTTGTAAAACCGGAATTTATTGTTATAATTAAGTAATAAGTCCTTGTGATGACACTACCAATAAACTTCCAATTTTTCAATAACTCTTCAATTGAATATAAAATAAAATCCACGGTAAGCTTTTATAGCGTCCAGTAAGCTGTGTACTATTTTAGCTACTCAAGAATACTACAAGAAAACACTGTATCAGTTAGCTTAGTATAATTGACAATAATAGTTCAAGTAGCATAACGTTTAGACTGTCACACAATGGTAAACAAGGGTTATATCGGAACAGCTAAGACAATGTAGCCATAAAGTTCGCACTTACTTTCTACAAACACACGAAGAAAGTGCGTTAAACAGTATTCAATTATTCGTTCCCTATACAATGTATAAGTATTTATAACTACTCTTTACTATACGTGTTTGTATATTAATTGTTAACGCCGAGCTTTGGCGCCATTCCTAATCAAACACGATAATAA
Organism: Limnoperna fortunei; assembly: GCA_944474755.1. Taxonomy (NCBI): domain Eukaryota; kingdom Metazoa; phylum Mollusca; class Bivalvia; order Mytilida; family Modiolidae; genus Limnoperna; species Limnoperna fortunei. Next base: position 98,870,779 of record OX104113.1, on the reverse strand, counting down.
GCCATGTAAACATCCTTAGCTTTATATTTCAAACCACAAACGGTTTTGTAGATCATTGTAGGAGTTTGCAAAATTTAAGCGTTTCAGATTCAGTGAGATGTTCAAATTGCACGTCCAGTGCTGAATACGTAACACTCCCTTCCCCTTCTTTGTTTTATATTACGTAGAAAACTCGCTATAACGGCCTGACGTTTGGGCAGGGCATGCTCGACAATGATTGTCGACCCTCTGCTTCAATAAAACTGAATACAGCAAATGTTGGCGTAAAACACCATTCAAAGAAATAGTTCTTTTATGACGGATATGAATCGATTATAATTTGCTTCTTTTTTCTCAATCTATCTCGATTTATTTTCGCTTATCGTCATTCATTCATTCATTCATTCATTTATTCGTTTGTATTGGAGACGATACTGTGTTACCTATTTATCGTTAAAAATTGAAACCTTTAGTCTATTAGTCACCCAAAACATTTGGTCAACAAGCTGCTTAATCTTTGTAGTGTATAAAGTTAATGAGGAAGTCAGTGTTTAACACGTGGTGATGACATGGTGTCAAAGTTCATTGTAATACTCAAATAATCTAACCGCGCCTGATGAGTTATATAAGCAGGGGCTGCACAATAAATAAGTGTAATTGCAATTAACAATAGATAACGAATAACAGGGAAGAAAAAACACCTCAAATCAATAATTGATCATAACCATGTACTGGATATATTAGTGTCAATTTAAGATCAATGAAACACATGCTTTATTTTGCTTAGTAATAGAAATATTTTGTAATTCGACTATACCTTCATTACGCCAATTTCTAATCCTACGAAATACAAAGACTGTTATGTACTATAACACTAAAGCACTGACGGTTATCTACTGTCATAAATACATGTATCGGCATGTACTAATATACAACTAGTATAAAATACTTGACGTCTCTGTGGATGAAGTTCCTACTACTATGTGTAATTTTCCCTTTTGAGCCCCTTACGATGCTGATTACTGTGACACGTGCCTGGATGTTTTCCTATCATCATTTTATAACTGTATAAACGAAAAATGCTATCATATCAATTACACCCCTTTAATTATTTTTTATGCTCAATTACCAACTAATAGCAGATAAAGATAATATTTTATAAATTTTTCATTTTCTCTTGACCCCAAACTAAAAAATTTCGTGTTATGGCAGTCAACCTGCTCTTAAGTTTTGTAATTTAATTAAATATGAAATGGAAAAATACGTTATTTTTTTGTATGAGATGGAAGGCTTTATAAGAATTTTCTTACCTGTTCATACCTGAGTACTTTGTTGAACTACCGAGTCTTGTAAACTTCTTACGTCGGCACATTATAAAACGAGTAACTGTGTATTTTTTAAATTGTGCTATTGTTATCTATCTAGCGCATTTCTGAGGAATCAGAAATACGGGGTTCATGCCAAATATTTAAATATGTTCAAATTTAACCCATGAATTATTACATTTTAATACTGTCAACTTTTTTCTTACCCTAAGCGGGATTCGAATTCACACTGTTGTGACACTGTGGTACCCATTCGCATGCATTATATCCAGCGCTCTAGACAACTCAGCAAAATATGCTACATAAAAAATAAAGCTTCATTAACCGATGTGAAACGCAGAGATAGACATTGTACATGTACTGGCGTATGACCATGAGATTTTCGTAACTCGCACCGTTGTGACTTTGACACTGTGACACCTGTTCCTTTTTTATGTCCAGCGCTCTAGACCGCTCGGCAAAATCCGCTATATATATTATATACCAACATGGCGCTTCCAGTGGTCTAGAACGTTGGACATATTGCAGGCAAATTGTACCACAGTGTCACAACAGTCTGAGTTCGAATCTCGCTGAGGGTAACCAATCATTTGCCAGTTCCAAAATCTAATTCTTAAAAGTTTTTGGGTTAATTTGTAGACGGTTATATAGGTAACACATAAGCTGAGAAAAATATAAAAACTAAAATAATAAATCATCTAACTAACTCTCTATCTCTACGTTGTCAGCGTAAATAATGAACGAATAAGCAATGAAATACACAATTACATAGAGTGTTTAATTAATGAGTTAGGCATTGATAGTTCACTGGGCAATCCTACTTACACATTCACTGCGCTTTCAAAAGAGGAGATTATTGAAAATCACAAATCGGTATCGGCATCCTTTGATCTCAAAATCAGAGTCGAAGATTGTGATCTCCCTTTATTGTATTGGATTCCTACACTTCACAAAATCCATACAAACAGCGTTTAATAGCAGGATCGTCTAAGTGTACTACTAAAACACTATCGCGACTCCTGACCACTATTTTAACAACAGTAAAAACGGGTCTTCAAAAATACAGTGGCATTTGCTACTCCAGAAATGGAATACTAGTAAATGAAATGTTGATATTAAAAAATTCAAAAGACCTGATAGACATCTTGAGGTCTGGATCTCTTTCCCATTGTAACAGCATTAAAACATTTGATTTTTCGACACTCTATACGGCCATCCGTCATACACCAGGCTAAAAGATCTGAAAAAACGCTGCCTTTTCAAGACAAACGGAAAGAGACGATATAAATACCTGGTAATTAGTCAAGAGAGATCTTACTTCGTCATCAATGACTCCAAAGCTAATACTAAATATACTGAAGACCAAATCTGTCACATGTTAGATTTTCTAATTGACAACATATTCGTCATGTTTGGAGGACATGTTTTTCAACAAACTGTTGGTATTCTAATTGGTACTAATTGTGCTCCTCTCCTCGCCGACCTGTTTTTGTACTCCTATGAGGCTGAGTTCCTAGAAGGCCTACTGAAGAAGAAAGAAAAGACTCTGGCCCAGACCTTTAATTTCACATTCCGCTATATTGATGATGTTTTATCCCTCAACAATGCTAAATTTGGTGACTATTTACATTCAATTTACCCTAGCGAGCTTGAAATTAAAGACATCACCAATACACTAAAATCAGCCTCTTACTTAGACCTACTTCTAGAAATAGACTCAGGAAAACTACAAACTAGGCTCTACGACAAGCGTGATGAATTCAACTTTCCAATTGTCAACTTCCCGTTCATCGACAGCAACATTCCAGCAGCTCCAGCGTGTGGTGTGTACATTTCACAACTTATTCGTTATTCTAAATTCTGCGATCGTTATTCAGATTTTCTAGATCGATCACTGCTGTTGACTGCAAAACTACTCAAACAAGGGTTTGTTGTACCTAGGTTGATGTTATCTCTCCAGCAGTTCTATGGTCGGCACCACGACTTAATTGATCGTTACGGGAAATCAGTGTCTCAAATACGATCTGACATTTTCGCTGAGTCATAGGTAGTGTTTCCTATTCCTGGTTTTGACTTTTCCCTAGACAAGACAATGAGTAACTCGACGGGTGTCTAATTAGAGGCAGGCACTGCTTACTCGTCCGGAGCACCTGAGTGCACCCATGGTTTTTATTGGGTTCGGGTTACTCTCTTTCCGTGTTTTATGTTTTTGAATTTTGTGTTGTGTTTGTCTGTATCCGGATTTGTAACTGTCCCTTGGTTTTTGGCTCTTGTTGTTCGGTCGGTTTTCTTTGCTACTTTCCTAAAACCACATGCAGACTGTGTACAGTTTGTTTTATTATTTTTGCAATAAGATTTTTAAAAAATCAAAAGCAAGAATAGTCTAAAGTGTTTAAATGTGAAGACCTTCGATTCATATTGACTTAATTTCTGAGCAGAAAATTTTTCGTCATATCAGAAATTTAAGTTGCTATGGTACAGCAAATTACAGTAAGATATCTAACAAAAAACGACAAATATGTATACATATTGCTTTGCATGTATGACTTCAAACACAAACAAATACTTACAAATTGTATATCCAACATAAAAACAGATTCTATATTACAACAGCAATTTATATACCATAGACTATGTATAGAACATAGAACAACCTATACAACATAGAAATAACTAGCTTTGAACTGTTGTAAAAAAATAACATCAAAACTTCAAACACACACTTGCAGAGTAATTTTTCGGCTAACAGACGCTCTGTATCTAAATTTGTAATTGTGTTAAAAAATTCGTTAATAAGGCCATCACTGTATACTGTCCCTGACCACAAAGTGTCGGAGAAGGAATTGTTTTTGCCCAGTTACTTATTAAGTCGAACAAAACAAAGTTGCGACGGGAGCTGATCAAATCGCCCCACGGAAAAATCGCCCCCATTGTTGGCAAAATATCGCCCCTTGTAAAAAAAAGTCCGTAACTAAAACAAAATATCCCCCTGTTAAAACGGCCAAACTAAAAGTAAAATCGCACCAACCTTCAAAAAACATCACTATACAGTAAAAAATTGTTGTACAGCGATTTTCTCCTTTTTAGGAATTCCTTGTTTCATATTTAATTACATTTCAATATTTTCGCTGCATGTCTTTATTTTGTTTTAATTATTACTAATTCCCCTAATGATTTTCATTAAGACTTATATCACTATAATGATATATAACGTGCTTTTTCTTAAACTGTTATCATACACCAAGGCTAGTATCTAATTGGAGTGTTCGCAGACAGTTCGAACAAGACAAGATGCCGTCCAATGCGATGATTGTGGAAAACGAAGAACCGAAGAAAGAGCACAGATTAATTATTTATCATGAGATACTATCAAACAAACAATAAAAAGAAATAATTTTATACTTTATACCGATTTTTGTAAGTATGACGATTTTGCTCAAGGTGGTGGCGATCGTGTTTAAGGTGGGGGCGTTTTTGATGGCAGCGATTTTGTTAAATGATGCGATATTGCTAAGTGTTGCGATTTTCCGTCGGTTGATTTTACTATTGGTTTGCAACGTTTCTTATTATTCTTCCTATTATGGCTCTGAGACACATTGTTTTTGTCCGTTCTCCGATTTGCAGGAAACTTAGTTAGGTATAAAAAGATATTGTGAATGGATGTTATTAATAAAAATTTGAATTATGCCGACCTCCTTGAAATGGTGGCCATTTTGAAAATGAAACAATCACAAATTTAAAGAAAGAAAGAAAAGGTAATACATCATAATAACAAATGGCAAATGTATATGAGTAGAATAGAATATGTCGAAAACTATTATGTACATGTTGACGTTCTATAGTGGTCATTAAAAAGATGGTCACCAAACTTTTTAAATGCTCTGCTCTTCACGAAACCCTGTTTCCTGGTAGATAAAGATGATGTGAATAGAAGTCTGAGCTTGATGGTCCATCCGGGTCGTTTGTTAACCATTCATAATCCATAGAATCATATCATATCTTCTTATTATTATTCCCTGGGACCATACTGGGAGGGTTCCCAGTGCTCGACCCACAGAGCAGCCCAGCGCGTCCCCGGGTGGCGGATAGGGGAGACCCTCTCATTGGGGGGTTGTCAGGTCATAATACGGAAAACCTGACCACGGACCGACCGTAATGGGTAACGCTCCTTGCACGATAAAGACCCCTTTTGTAGATTTCGAAAAAGAGTAGACTCATCGTAGCCGCTAGAAAAGGCTAAATTTTCCGCCCCTTCCCAAAACTCCATACTTTTCCAGTGGCAGTCAAAATTGTATTCCCAGTGACCATCCCATCCCCATTTTCCATTGATGTATTGTTTGTTAACTTGTTCCCGTCCTGAATATAGCTGAAATACTGCTCGCTGGACGTAAAGCAGACATCCAATCAATCAATCAAATTATTATTATTCCAATTCCAAGACATGAGCTTGCCCGCACGATTACGAGAGAACGCTTCGACCGATCAATTTTAAACTTAAGAGGTTATAGAGATCACTCAAAGGGGTGCAATCAACTTTTAAATTTTTAAGATGTCGGCCGTTGAAAATAAAAGTAAATTTCTCTGATCTCAGGCCAGAGCAATTTTAATGAAATTTGGTACACTTATACAGTTAACTATTCTGAACATTTGACGCCATTTTGTATTAGCGGACATTTTCCGGTCACCACTGCCCGTAAAAAACGTCAACTTTGTCCGATTTCAACTAAGTTTGATTTCTTGGCATATTTTAATGTACTGATTTCAAGTAAATACTAGCCATGGGGATTTTGAACGACTTGTGTGAAACTTTGCACAAATCTAGAATGTGATGTTTAGCACATCGATTTATGATTTTCCGAAATGGCCGTCGTTGAAAAAAACTGCAGTTCTTAGATCTCTTGGATGGTTTGAGCACTTTCAATGAAAATTTGTACACTGATAAAGTTGACTATTTTGAGCATTTTTGCCAAAAACAAATATTTGACGCGAAAGTCGCCATTTTGTAAAGGCATCCATTTCATCAAACTTTCCCCAATTGTAAATTTTGTCGGTTTTACACGAAATTTGACATGCTGTTAGATTTTAATGCACAAACTTATGTCATATTATTGACTATGTTTGTAGACAGGAGGGTAATTTTTGTGACTTGCTTGCCATCATTATCAGCTCTGGTTAACACCCACAATTAATCCTCCCCATCCATGGTGATATGACTCGTTCATACCCTTGTTGACTTTTCACATTATTTACCTTACTTTGCTAGGTCTGTTTATAGCAGATGCCTTGTGTTAACACGATATGTCTATTAATTTTACGTTTTTGAACTCATCTTTAACCACTTCAGTGGGTCCAGTTCATTAGTTCTATTATCGCCTTATAACAGGTTTCGTTTTTGTTCAAGGCTATTTCCAAAGTTACCTCTGTCTGTAGCGCTGATTTAATTAGAATTTTACTGTGAGCATTTAAGTCGTTTAGCACTTTTTACTTCAAGATTTTTATTGCTGTTTGTTTCGTTGAATCGTTTACATTTACACTGATCTACATGTTATGCACACAGAAATCAACCTAAATTTAAAATTTTTGGTGGAATATATCGTAGTGCATGATGTGCTAACTTAAAAAAAGTCCTAAACCAATTAATTCACTCCATATTTCCTTTTACGTAAAGTACATGTAGATGGATTGGTTCCTTGTGTTTATCAAAGTGTTGCTTATTTGGTTTTAGTTATTAAGTTGATATATCTAGAAAAACAGTATTAAACAACTTTTAGCCTTTTTACAAGAAACTAGAAAATAAAATAGTGCAACTGTATTATCTTACTATACATGTATGCAATCCACTGTAGGGGCCTTGGTGGCCGAGTGGTTTAAGGTCGTTCATCATCTATTATTTATCACGTGGTCTGTCAACACTAAGTTTGCGGGTTCGAGTCTCACTGCCGGCAAGGGTACTCCACACCAATCTGCAGTGTAAAGGATTTCCAGTTTTCCTACGTGGGTCAAGGGTTTTCTCCGGCTACTCCGTCTTCCTCCCCTACTTGTCAATTTTGTCATTGTCAAATAATTTTACGTTCATAGATGTTGTAAATTGGGGCCAAATATTCACTGATCATCAGATATAATTTTATTTTGGCTAAATACGTAGAGTAAATCTGACATTTATGACATTAATTATTGCAGTAATTTCAAAATTAGCTCATTATCGGAATGCTAGAAAACATACTGTATTTATTTTGTGTTAAACGCATAAATTCCAGATTAGTAAATGAAAATGTCATTCCCGTGTAATTTATAAAGATTTCATAGATAAGTCAAAAATAAAAATATTACTTAAAAGATTGTATTATTTTCAAATCATGACGTGTTAGAAATAAAAAAATACCATTATGACAATGTCCTCGGCTATTTCTGCATACCGTCGGAAATTGACCCCTTTGACGAAAACGAAGATGACTGAATAATTTTATGGTTTTTGACATTGTTATTGAAAAACATGAAATTATGATACCAATTCATAATTAAAAATATTTAAACATTAAATACAAGTATTGAAGATCTAGGCGTATCCATACTGTTTACTCTGTGTTACAGTCATATTACACCAAAATAAACATACATTGCTCTTTGCACGTTTATAGCCTAAAAACCTTCAATTTTTGCAACGAGCATCGTATTTCTATCATGCGTCTTTTTCGCTGGCAAATTTTTCCTGCTCAGGGTCTTCTGTGATTTCGCCGTAGATTTTTACAATTGTTTGTTTTAATTTGTTTTTAATATAGAATTACTTGAAGATAAGTAAACAGCTTTTCACACCTGGTATTTATACGAAAACAACACTGTGGCATCAAGTTTAAGTTCCATGTATGAACAGTAGCCAGCAAGCACGAACACTTTTAAAGCTATTTGTTTTACTTTACTTGTAAACAACTAAAATATACATGTGAACTGGAACATCGCAAAATAACACCAAAGACATGAATCTCGGTGGCCAAATGGTTAGGTTGTAATTAGTCATCTACTATTGACAACGTGGTCTGTCAAGACTTAGGTTGAGGGTCAGAGTCTCAGTGCGGGCAAAGTGTACATGACTCTTATCGTAATTGACAAAATAAGGTCGGGAGTTTTCTCTGAGTGTTCCGGCTCCTCCCCCCTAACCCCGCCAATAAAAACTTAACGCCACAATAGAGCTAAAAAATGTTTAAACTGGCGTTAAACATTCAAATAAAGAAACAAAACACTTTTCCCACTTCATTGATTAGTTTGCTTTGCCAGAACGAGTTAAGCAATTTAAATCATGTGTATATCTTATTTCAAAACACATTTGCATGAAGAAATAACCAACGCCAATGTTCGCAATATGAGCTGAAAATAATCTGAAAATAATAATAATTTTCATGTTTACAAAAATGTAAATATTGCAGAAGTAAAATATGAAATATTTGTAATAAGTCATAATATGTTTGGAAAAAGTATACTATTTCAGATTGAAAATTAAAAATTTTAACAGGAAATAATTTATAACTGTTTCGTTTTTTGAATGGGGGTTTACGTCAATGTCAGCACTTTATGTTATATAATATATATCATACCCGATTTTATAAGAACCAGGACTAGCAGTTAGGTTTCAATCCGAAATAGGTATCGAACTCAAAAACTTTTTGTTGATACGCTAGGGATCAATAATAGACGGATAGCTACTCTGGCAATAAAGCTGTCAATACATTTATTGAAATTTTTACACGTTTGCTAAAATGGGTCAAAGAATCCTATAGACGAATTGCATTAAGTAACGAGAAATATTGTGTGGAATTAAACAGCATCAAACTTGAGCCGTCAACGAAATAAAAAAATATATATGACTGAGAAAAAATTCAGATTGAGACGAAGATTCGCGACATAATAAAAAGAAACCAAAAACAACAAAGATCGCAAGTGAGTAACATGGACCAAACAACTACTACGGAAGAAAAGGGAATATGATTTATTATTTTTCAGAAACAAGCGTATATGGAACGCCAAATTAACATATATTCAATTAATTGTACCTATCTTCAAATAATTGAAGATATCTTCAATCATTTGAAGATATCTTCAAATAAATTGAAGATATCTTCAATTCAATTGTACCTATCTTTAAATAATTAAAGATATCTTCATATCAATTGAACCTATCTTCAAATGAATTATACCTAGGTGCAATTTAATTGATTCATTTGAAGATATCTTCAATTCATTTGAAGATATCTTCAATTCAATTACACCTATCTTCAATTGAATTGAAGATATCTTTAATTCACTTGAAGATAGGTCTAATTCCAACATCTCCATAATTCATTTGGAGATATCTCCAATTCATTTGAAGATATCTTCAATTCATTTGAAGATATCTTCAATTCAATTATACCTATCTTCAATTGAATTACACCTATCTTCAATTGAATTATATTATAATACAAATTTGATTAAGTGCAATTAAGATACCTAGGCACAATTGAATTGAAGATAGGTTTAATTCAATTGAAGATAGGTTCAATTCGATTGAAGATAGGTTCAATTCAATTGAAGATATCTATAATTGAAATGAAGATAGGTACAATTGAATTGAAGATATCTTCAATTGTGCTGAATTGTACCTAGGTACAATTGAATTGAAGATAGGTATAATTGAATTGAAGATATCTATAATTGAATTGAAGATATCTATAATTGAATTGAAGATATCTTCAATATTTGAAGATAGGTACAATTAATTGAATATATGTTAATTTGGCGTTCCATACGCGTAATATCTGTGTTTTATAGCATATACTTAGTATGAATAATCTTATTGCGATAAAACAAAGTATACAAGAAAATGTTTTTCGGTGACACTGATATCTCGCTTGGCACACGTACATTGGTAAACACACTCGTGTTTAAGTTCCCTCAAGAGTGAAATATTTGACACAGGGTTACATAATTTTGCTTGACACAGGGTTACAGAATTTTGCTAGTGAAGAGATATCATTATGTTGTAACCATTTATCAAGTTTATTGAACGTAATCTTTATAAAAAAAAAGCTTCAACGCATGAGGTGTGATGCACCCAAGAGCAAAAACCAATATGTACCCCGACTTTCGTTAGAGGGACATAAAACTATGCTGACTTATCTCCCTTTTTCCACAAAGGAAAGCTTCTTGCCATTTAATGTTACATAGTACTTTCCTAAAAATATTTCTAAAAGGTGAAGATTTTTATCTTGCATGTTTATGATATTTTTATTCGTTGACTGTAAAGAAAAAATGTACTTGTTTTATATTTTACAGTTCCTTTCAAATATTCAGGCACGTAAACCATTGGTTTGCTTACATCCTTTAAAAATATAAGAAATCAACGGAAAATCACTATGAAGCCGGTAGTTAATTCTTAAAACAATAAATGGAGTGGAAGTCAATTCTGAGAACAACATAAATCGACAGTCTTAAAATTTAATATTAAATTCCAATTCCACAACAGACAGCAAAAATGTCTCGACGGTTTGCATTTGATACATGCACTATAAATAAGAGAATAAAGACGAGACCAGAAGGTTCCGCACGAAGATCTACTTAACTCTCTATAAACTATCTATTATGAGAATGATGCAGACAATAATGATTATTAAATTATTGATAGAACCGTAGTAAATGTGAACCAGCAACAGTTTACCAGATTGTGTATTCTACATTAAGTACAGAAATGAATACTCGTTGTGTTCTGATTTGGTCAATAGTGGTTAGGTTGCACAATTTTATGTATGTTATCTCTTGCAAAAATAAAGTATTAAAATTTAAATATTTTTCAGATCTTGCATGAAACAAGGTTTGGTATTTTTTTAAACAATTAGTATTTTCACATTCACTGTATAGAAATTGCAAGTAAAAATTGGAGCGTTTCAATATGTTCTAACTAGTGAATAAAGGAATTAGTCACGGATAAATATGGAATATATTTTTAATGCTGAAGCTGAATCAAAGTTTATTAATACCCTTATACAGGTAATTGTTGATGAATGTTAGAAAAGTATGCAAATCACAGAAATATAAGTATTTTCGACTATGTCCAAAACATTTACTATGTTCTATATATAACTGCATTCCACCGAAATGGCTGCTAGAATAATCATTGAAACATAAAACTTGCCAATGAACAATCATTGTCATAAATAATGTAAAAAAGAACAAATTGGAAAGAATGTAAGTTTTCAAATTCTTTGTCGTAATAAATATTCAAAGAAGTAACAAATGACTCATTGTTAGTCAGGATTTTATCTTTGTCAAATGTGGTTTTTACTAACTGATCTAGGCATTTATAGTAATGTGACTTGCATACAAACACAATGTTGTTAGTAGCCTTGTCTGCAGGAACAACATATTTATCAAGAAGGGAATCGAGGCAACTAATAGCATTTTCATCTTTGAATACGGATTTTGGTTGATCATTAATGCATTGTACTACGATTCCTAATTAAGATTTTTAATGGGACGTTCTATCTAAAGACCTTATTGTTCTCACCCAGTTAGACAGTGCATCTAGTTCTAGGTCCTGGTCCCTTAAGCTTAATCTACTCGATGGACACAATTTTGAGTGTCACCGGAAAATATGTAGTATTGGGTAAGGAAGAATAATTTGTAACTGCTACATTAGCTACTCTTTTTCGATATTTACAAAATTAATTTTTATAACGCATGGAACGCGGCACTATTTAAACACGCGTTTCGTGATCATTTTGTTCCAGTTTTTTTTGTTAACGGTTTTTGATTCGTGTTGTATGACTGGATTCGGATTAGCAGTCGTCCCTTGACTTTGACTTTAGGCTCTTGTTGTTCGGTCGTTTCCTTGCTATTTGACAACACCCCTAACTAGAGGGTTTCCATCTCTCCGCCAAATGGGGACGCACTTAGCAACACTGTTGGCCGATCTCTGGGAACCTGTATGGTCCAAGTATAGAGAAAAAAGTCAGGAACGATGAATATATAACTAAGTGTTATAAAATGCGGAAAATGGGATTTTTCAATGGATTGAACTTCTGATTGCCACAGAAAAGTGAATATGGTGTGAAATTTTACCCTTACAAAACCAGCAATATATGCATGACTAATATAGAGCTTGCTATACATGTGCAAATAGATCGGGAGTGTTTACATTTGTAGTGCCCTGAACTTTCTAAACATCCAATCTTGGAGGTAATCGTCCACATTTCACGGACTTTGCTTGCGTATTTAATCCACTGTAAAAACGGTAGCCACTGCAACTTTGTTATTGTATACCATGTGGACGTGTTTCACATGAAAATGAGAACGGCATTTCAACACCAATATTCCTTGTCGTGCCACTACTCTTATTATAGCGAACAAGTGTCGGTACGGATATGATTGTATATACGGCTTTTGTACGAGACCAATCGGCAATCAGTCTGTAGGAGAAGCAAGGAACTGGCACTGCCTTTAAATATTAATACTGATGTATTTAATAAAAAATAAAGTTAAAGTAGTCTCAGATGTAATGAACCTAGGCATTGACGAGATACCTGCCCATCAGCGGTATCCAAGGACAATTACAGACCGTGATATGAAAATACAAGTTTTCTAATACTCTATATTCATATGATAAATTTACCCTAATGTTACTATAAAAGTTCTGTATGTGTTTTTAGTAATGGTAATTACAATTTCATTCTGACTCCATTTCTGCGACTACTTATCTGTAATTATTTCCGGAAATTTATTGAACACTAGTAGATTTATCATTTATATCACTTTTTCTAAACAGAATAAAATTATTGTGTTACAAAAACGGCAAAAATTTGATTTTTTTTTCAAGATGGACTAACAATTATACTAATAAAAATATAATGTTACACTGCTAACTGTACAAGATAAGATAATCTGAGACACCCATGGGTGCGAGTTGACAAAGTCTCTGACGATGCTCTGTATAATCTGACAGTCAAAAGACGCCAAATCTTACCCGAGTGTGTCTCTGATTATCTAAATCTATCTATCTACCATATAGCGTCCAACCGATTGAAGATAATGTCACGTAAGGAGTTACACGAAAACAGGATATAGATCAAATGACTACATGTATACTTGGAACTTGGCACTAACAATTATAAAAAAAACATGACAAATTTATTTATTGTTATTTTAGTTAATGAATCGCTAGTTTGAAGGAGTCCACGAAGTCAGCTTGAATGACGTGGTCAGGTAGTGAGTTGCTCTAGGGGAAAATAAATAATTTCTGTAGTCGGGTTTACTTTATGGAATTTTAAAGCTCTGAGTGTTGGTATGCCTTGTTTGTCTATTAATTGGTATTAATTTGTTTGTATGTGAGATTGCTACCTCGCGAAGTCTGGAGTATTATCTTCTTTCGGATAGGCTTGGCAATTGGAGATCATAAAGCATGGCACCAACGACTGATGTTTGTCTATATTTATTACTTACATATCGCACTGCTCTCCGTTGAACTGCCCTCAGTTGAACTGCCCTCCCTTTGAACTCTATTAATCTATAAACCTGTTCCAGATAGTGCCCCATACAGAGCAACCAAGATCTTGTATGGTTATTGGTGTTTGATTCTTTCTTCTCACCTTCAACACAGTTTTTACGGTATTGTTGATGAATAATGAATAACTTAATTTTTAAATATTAAAATTTAACAAAACCTCGAGAAAAAATCGTGGGTTGTTTGTCGTGTACCAATGTAAGACAAGGGTATCTAACCCGGAAAAACGGTAGATAACTCTGTCCATACTTGAGAAACGGGTGTCTTTATGACGTGCACGGAGCGAGGAACACTCATATCATCAAACTGAACGTCTTTTTTTATTTTAACAATGGTTGAAATCGTTGCTGAATTAATATTTTTAGGAAATAGTTCTCTCGCTATTTCGTGCGTTAGCCCAGAGGTCACACTTCGGTGCTGACAGGTTTTAGTGATACTGCCATGAAATTTCGAAAATGACTTTTTGATTCCAAGGTTGTTTCTATTCGCAAAGTCGTAGCCAGATTTGGTATAACTTTATGGAATTGTCATGATGAAAGCTTCACAACTTCTGAAGTCTTTGGTTTTTAAATATTTTTGGGTAGAGACTAGACAAAACGAGAGTCTGATAGGAACTATTTTATAAACTTGGTGTCTTTGAAGACATTTTATTTAAAGAGAAGGGATTATTTATTGATATTACCCTTCTGTAAACAGCTCCCACAGAATCAGATCCTGATAATGACGGTTTGATAATGCTTGACATGCTTGAATTGCCATCCTCACAAGTCAGTGTTTCTGTGTCCACATGTGTCCACGAACCCCTGACAAACTTAGCTAGGAAATTCTCGGGCTAGAAGATTTTCGTATGACGTCAATCCTTTAAAATATCAACTAATGAAATTGCTTGAAAGAAGCAAGTGTTTGGCAGTAGTCATACTTACTCATTCTGGAGTGTGAAGAAAACGTAACGCAACTAAATAATAACGCGGTAATAACAAACTATTAACACTACTGTTACAAAATACACTGATTTTCACATGGTCTACGCAACACATCCGTTTGGTTTATTTACAATCGACATCGGGACATCCCCTAACCAAGTCGTGAATGAAAGCGAGCTTTTGATTGGCTACATTAAGGTACGATGTAGCCAATCAAAATAGTGACTTCTAGCCCGGGAATTTCCTAGCTAAGTTTGTCAGGGGTTCGTGGACACATGTGGACACAGAAACCCTGACTTGTGAGGATGTTGAATTGCGAGCTGCAAACAGACGATCATGCGTGCATTAACTTTTACAATGAGGAATTACTCACTACATTATACGCACGTTTGTTATTACAGATATGACTTCATGGATGAAAACAAGAATGATTTTGAAGAGCAATTTATACCACCAAGTGCCAACAGTTCCCTATAGAAAACATAATGCCATTAATTGTTACAGAAGTCAATCATTGACTACTTCAATCCGTTGTAATATTTATTACCCTTTGGCAAACTGTGCCTATGACATTTATAGAAAATAATGATGTTACAGTTTAGTGTTTACGAACATTATTTATTTTTGAAACTGTTTTGTATAGATATTGATGCAAGAGTTTATTTATAAAGACATTTATGTGATGCAATGTTATTTTCGTCAAGTTTTATTATTATACAACGTGATGGGATGTTTATTGTTTATTTAAAGAAAACTAGTAGGAATAAAATTTACCAGTCTTAGGTTAAATTCAACATGCGTCGTCATTATAGTCGATTCAAACTGCTAATTGTTTTAATGATCATTAATGTGCTAAGTTCATTTATATTTAGATACATAAAAATGAAATAATATATTAATATTCAATAATTACCTATACTATTCAGTCTCTGAGGCCCTTTAGTTTTCTGCAGAGTTATTCAAATATCATTTGAGTACTAGCTTCGGGTAAGAACTTGATTCTACCATGCTACGTACATGTATGTAAGAATACATGTGTTGACTGATGGAGCAAAAAAGCAATATTTATTTCCCAGCCTGCGACAATGATGCACAAATACACAAAACGTGAGTCAGATTATGACTTTAAATCGAAGAGAAAGTGCCACGATATATGTAAGTAATGGAATTGTGTTTGTTTGTCAGTAGGTCAACTCTATCTATTCCGTTGTATTAAACTATTTCACTACTATAATGCTAAATATTTAACAAGGAATATACTTCATTTCAGAAAGTATTCATCTTAAGAAATAGACATTTTGATTTCGAAAAAGTAATAAAAATCACGTTTTCATTTTTGAACCGATATGGTTCAAATATATCTCTTTTCATTTGATATAACAAAAACATATATGAATGTAAAAGAGATCATGGATGATTTGAAACAATTGACAGTCGAAATATTGAACATCTCGGAAGTAAAACCGCGGAACCTAGTCTTTTAACCAGCTTGAGGATTCTGATTCTGAAGTCATTTTGCGAGATCAAAGCCGACATTGAAAGGTTACCAAATGGCTTTTATCCTGATTACTATAATATATAATAACTGTCAAAATGACTAAAATTATTTAATAGAAATGATATATGAGTATTTGCCGTTAAATGATTTGTCTTCTGTTTAAATACGCTTTTCAAAGTGTCTTTTCTATGAAAGCTTATTTGGGTCAAATTATGTGGTGACAGAAAAAATAAATAAATACAAATCGTGGCCACGATAAACAAATCGTGGCCACGGAAAACAAATTGTGGCCACGAATTGCTAAATCGTGGCCACGAATTACTAAATCGTGGCCACGATCAACAAATCGTGGCCACGAATTACCAAATCGTGGCCTCGAATTACCAAATCGTGGCCACGAATTACTAAATCGTGGCCACGAATTAACAAATCGTGGCCACGAATTAACAAATCGTGGCCACGAATCACTAAATCGTGGCCACGAAAAACAAATCGTGGCCACGATCAACAAATCGTGGCCACGAATTACTAAATTGTTGCCATGATAAACAAATCGTGGCCACGATTTAGAAATTTGTGGCCACGATTTGTTAATTCGTGGCCACGATTTGTTAATTCGTGGCCACGATTTGTTTATCGTGGCCACGATTTGTTTATCGTGGCCACGATTTAGTAATTCGTGGCCACGATTTGGTAATTCGAGGCCACGATTTGGTAATTCGTGGCCACGATTTGTTGATCGTGGCCACGATTTAGTAATTCGTGGCCACGATTTAGCAATTCGTGGCCACAATTTGTTTTCCGTGGCCACGATTTGTTTATCGTGGCCACGATTTGTATTTATTTATTTTTTCTGTCACCACATAATGTGACCCAAATAAGCTTTCATACTTTTCTGAAAATCTTAAGCCAATTTAACAAAAGCTGGCCTGTGTAACATGATAGTGTCTTTATAAGGTTTGAAACTGTTGTCGCCATCGACTGACCACACGGCTAAAAATGAAATACGGTAATCAGTATATATCTTTTGTATTGTATCTCTAGAATAAGAATGGACAGAGAAATTCCTTTCACCTCAAAAAGATCACATTTGTACCTACTATTGATACTATTGGTCAAAAAACGTCAACTTACTCCTTATAACAGTTATTGTCCTTAAATTCATATTTTCTCTCTATTTAATTTTGTGTTTTTGTTTATTATCTTCAAAACTATTACGTGTAAAGACAAAATGAGAATCAAAATGGATCAGCAGGATGGCAAATAAGTTGACATGGTACTAAATTTCAATCAACTTCTTTGAAGAGTTATTGTTCTTTAATAAATAATTTTCCACAGTTTAAATTTAAATGCTCAGAAGGTCAAATGATTCAACAGACAGAAACCATCATCAGACTCTTAAATTTTTTTTTTAAGTTATGGTACTTTTTAAAAATTCGTTTTCTCCGTTTTTTGCATTTATGTTGAAAAACAAAAATACAAAAAAGAAAACCCACAAATGCTCAGCCAGACGGGATATACTTTCATATCAAGCAATTTAGTGATAGCTTGAAGTTTATTGCTTACACGAGGTAAACGATGTTAGGCTTATGTGAGCTTCCCTTTAAACACGTTTCCTTATTAGGCACAATCTTCTGTCCAGAGTGCTCCTGTTGTACATGTAGGAGATGGTGAATTATTTTAATATATCGAGGTTTATTCATTTGAATGTAATGTTTCTCCGTATTCTGCAACAAATAAGACAGATAAATGATTATAACACATTATAACCATTCAGATTGTTGGGGTTTTTCGAGGAACACATCTAACATGAAAAAATCTCGTTCAATAGTACGAGTAGAACATCTGTCCGAAGTTTAATGACTCCTTCATTTTAAAAGATTTTCCTATTTCTATCAGACATCATTGTTCTGTTAATGGATTACTTAAAGACATATAAGCACTCTGCAACTTAATACTGTTTTAATTTCTTTTCCCTATATCATGTGTCAACGTCGACAAAATTTCCGCCTCAAAGTAAGATACCAAAACACCAAAGGATAAAAGAACAGCCTTGTTACATTATTGAAAAAAAACCCTGTTTATGGAAATCATCTCTCCTTGATGACACCATTGAGATCGAAGAAAACAATATAGTATTGAAAACGTGAAACCCAATCTGTATTATGTGCTTCACAATACGTTAAAAGACATGTTTATATTCTCAAATGTGACGGCAACAATTTTAACGGTATTTTAAAGGCATAAGGCGGATATGAGGCGTGAATGAAAACCCTTATTTATTTCGTTTAATCTTCGTGCACAGTTAGTTTATAACGGTATTCTTGTATCAAATGCAATACATTTTATTTGATGGATGTTTAAAGTTTTAAGACATTTGATCCTAAAAGATTATTTCAGACCAAAATGTTTTTATAGAAATACTCTTATAAACAGAAACGAAGCATGTGAAAAATTATTTTAAATTTAAAAAATCCACAAAATGCACATGTAAGCATCACATTACACCAAAAAATCGCCCCTTTCGTTGTAAACACTTTAAAGTTCCATTAGCTTCGGCTTAGGCTAGATCAATCGCAAAATACGATCTTTCAGTCTCAATTGTTGCATTCACGGACCCTAGCATGTCAATACCAGCTAGCGTCTCAGTATTTCGACAACGTTAAAACGGTCCATTTTCTCAGTTGAAATACCCGAATGTAACGAACTTGGGCGTATGTAATCAAAGGTCATGTACACGTTAAAGATCAGATTATTCACTGGAATGCTTGCATAGCTGCAAGAGTCTGGAACTAATGAAACGCGGAACATTATAGATACCTATCGAGTTACTCATTGACATGTTCAGTAAAAATTCAAATCCGGTAAGAACTGGCTACGACTGGAAAAAATATCAGATCGGTAGATTTCTCATAACGGTCAACTATGCTGAGATCTTCTGAAGAAATAAAGATGGCAAAAGTATAAGTTGTAAAATGTAAACAGCGTGTGCGGGCGTTGAATTTTCCTATCGATGAACCCGGAAGTTTACAGTGGAAAGTTTAAGTCATTGACTTTTATCTTGAGGTCTAGTTCGTAGTATTCCCAAGTTTATGTTCAGATGTTGTTTTGTCATGTATACTATCTAAATAAGAAAGGTTATTGCATTGGAAAAAACGCCCACTATTAAGAAATCAGCTAGGTTTTTTCAATTTTAAAGTACCACATTTTCACTTATGGTTAGAATAGCAATTAATACTGTACTTTCTCTTTTTCTTCAAGTTGTGGCTTAATGGTACACTCAGGCGATCCTGCTTTAAAACGTGGAATATAACGATTTCCATTAGTCTTAGTAACCAATACAACGAGATGAGATCACAATCATAGACATCGATAGGGAGATCAACGGATACTAGATCCAATTTATGATTTTCGTGAATTTCTTCTTTTGAAAACGTTGTAGATTTGTAGGTGGATTTGTAGGTCAAAGAATTGCGAACCGAACTCTCTATGCATGATGCATTTATTAAAACTTTATATGTTTCTTGCAGATGACAGTTATGCTGTTAGTTAGGACGTAATCTCCTTAAACCACTACACTTTTATATGAATATCTCATAGTTTATGTTTAAAAAGCGTCAGGATTTTTAAGACTGATGTGATGATTCTTTATACTTATTGACCCTCTTAACCGAATGATCAAATGACCACCAGGCCTTTATACATTCTATTGACATCAATGTCCTTACTGGTGAAAAGTCAGGAAAGAAAAGAAAAGCACTCTGTTCATCTTGTGTGTGTGTGTGTGTGTGTGTGTACTAGTTGTACAACTCTGTGATTCCCAATGCAAACAATATCGAGTGGAATAGGGTTCTGTTACAGATGGTTGGAGACATTCATTGTAAAGTCCCTTCTGTCAACGCTGACATTGCGTTTTCTATATCCTAACGGCGGCATGGCGTTTTCACTTGATACACTGGCTTTCTCTCCCAGTAAGGAAGTAAGAACGGAATGCCACAAAACAGCCAACAGATACTAATATTAGCTTTAAGGCATATGAAAACAAAATTGATCCTGCATGGTATGAAATAATTAATGATGCATCGAAAAATATATGATTATCAAATGAAAAAAAACAAACCTTATTTTTTATTATATTAGGTAAGGTTAATTATTTAAAGTCTGAATAAATACATCGTGTAATGGATTCACAACAAATGTGCCATTGCAGCAGTATAATCTTACAACTAGA
This sequence comes from Limnoperna fortunei, assembly GCA_944474755.1. Taxonomy (NCBI): domain Eukaryota; kingdom Metazoa; phylum Mollusca; class Bivalvia; order Mytilida; family Modiolidae; genus Limnoperna; species Limnoperna fortunei. Next base: position 98,850,297 of record OX104113.1, on the reverse strand, counting down.
ATGAAAACCAATTTGGAAAATAACATAAGAGTTAGAGAAGAAATAGATCTCTACAGTATAGGAAATAATTGCGAAAAGTCTGTAATGTCAGCCGACATTTATGACAATAAAGGAACAGTGAATAATTGTATTTATATTCAACTTTCAGATTAAATCAAACTTTTTCAGCTTGGGACCTAATGTCTGCACGTAGAATGGTGTAAAATTGGCATGGCCTCAAAATGATATACTCACAAAAGTTTAGGGATTTTGCAATTCCAAAATACTTGGAATATATAGAACCACAGACGACTTATGGTCTTTTCATCCCAAATAATGTATAAATTTCCTTCCTTAGCACTGTTTGAATAGCGTTTACTGGTACCTTCAGCATTCTTTATTCAAAGAATCGTTTTTATTAGCGTAAGAATGTAAAGTACCTAATAAAAACCTCCGACCTTATGCAGGAAAACTGACAATCCTCGTCGATATAGGTTAGAGTCGAGAATAGTCCGCCTGAAGTTGGGCTTCAACTCGTAATTCAGTGTTGACACGCCGGATAGAGTAGTAGATGACATTAACACTCCACCACCGAGACATAATTTTAGCAATATGGACGTTGTTATGCTACCTCATAAGCTGAATATATAAAAAGTATTTAATTCTTTCTACGTACGGTGATGAACCCAACAAAAATCCAAATAAAAAAAATATGAATATAATTGTTTTAATTATCTTTTTTATATGTATATAGGCATTTAATCAGTCAAATTAAACGCCATTTAGCCGAAATGTGTAAACCACTAATGCATGTACATGTAAGTTGTTTATCCTTGCCTATATAAAACAAAGTCAGCAAATATTTACTGTTTAAAAGGTTGACGGTTAAGCCTCTTTTTGAAACGTAAAAACTCGACAATAATAAAACTAGTTTAATTTAAGAATATTGTATGTTGAAGTTTTAAGAGACATAACTTGCATGCACGTTTTAATTTCAGGAATTTCTCAGACACTCTTCAGATACACATGTTACATGTTTAACAACTGTTTAACGATATGTACAACGTAAGTTCCATCACGTCTATGATACGCAGGCTTGTTGTCGGGTAAACCATTATCATTCAGAATTGCTGATATTCTTCGATCAGCACGCAGCATCAAAGCGCAGTTGACAAAGTGTGTGTTACGCACTGTAACTTATGGTCAGTTTGCAGACTTAATTTACTGCTACCAGTTAGTTAAATTCTAGCAGGATATAAATATAGCTGATCGTTTGGGGTTAGCACATCAGCAAGCATGATCAAACATTCATGTTTCGACATTACTTGTACACTGCTAATAGCATCAAAATCTTACAGTAGTATTCACATATAAGTAAATGTATAATGGCTTACACTGGTACCTCAACCTGTCATTCTTTCAGGGGATCGTAGGTTACTCTTCTTCAAACATCCAATAACAGGCGGAGAGATTTAATCAGACACTTTCTTCATCGTACTTGTGTTCTCACACAATTTTAATTAAATCTTACTCGTAAACTATGTGAAAACTGCGCGCAGTCGATGTAATTTACTAGCGAATTGCATGTTTTCTGGTCTTCTGCGTGAGGATAACATTTACATATTGACCATCTCAGGGTCATACTATATCAGGATGAGTATGTGTAAGCGTGATGTATAAGAAATGACTTGTTAATACTGCTTTGTTAAAACGGGTTGATTGACTTATATTACTTCATAATGATTTCAAAGTCGTCAGTTTATACAACAAAATACATTTTTTGCAACGGAAACGTAACAAAGATGATTGACAAATGTAACCATTACCATAACTGGTTTTGCGTGTTTGAACCCGAATCTAATCCCTTTGTTTTTAAAGACTGCCAAATGTCCTGCGTATTACCATGTATTCCGGCCTTTCCCTTTAAATTATTGATTGATTGACTGTTGCACAATTCTGAATCAGAGCAGATAATAAATGTGCAATTATCGCGAAACAACAATTATCAGAATAATAACCGGTGCTTCTGCGCTCAATAAAGAAGAAACAGAGAGAAAGTTTCAACTCGCCAAGGACAGCGGCCAAGGCAAGTTTTGATTCGTCTGCATAAATAACACAATGGTCAGGATATCAAGATGTTGTTGTATTATTGAAGATCTGTAAATAAATGCAGGTTTTAGATCTAACCATGATTGTGTGCATTTACGGTAGTAACAATTACATGTGTGGTTAGTAGAATTAGCCATTAATTTTGATTGCATACATATATTGATTTGTCTTGTTATACAGAGATAGCTCGTTTACCTGATTATCAAGCTTTGTATTGAAGTAGTTCTAAAAGTACAAGGAAGTGTATAAATTATTTGAAAGAATTTGAAATATGGAGGTGCCAGCAGAACCGTATAAAATACAAAGATTATATAACTTCAATAGACCCAGTGATCTATATAATCGTTGAATATCGAGATCAGCTAAATTATCTAGTGCCTTACAAGTAAGCCTCTTATTTGTTTTTATTTTTTTTTAATTCTGATATCAAAAAGGTCAGATTTGAGTCAAACAATATACCTGGACAATATTTTGATATATAGGATTGTTATATGTCAGTTCGGGCTTTTTTCTTACGTTACAAAGATACATACGGACAGTTTTAGCTGTGACTAAATTAAAACCATTTCTCTATTCTATTTAAACATGACTGCATCTGACGTAATATGTTATTCACGTTTTTCTTAATACATTTAAGGGAAATCGTCAACATTAAAAAAAAAACAATCATAATATTGTTTGAAACTTGTTTGAGCAAAACTCGATAAAAATAGGACGCCATAACAACAACAAAGCTAAAAATTGCTGAAAATACATAATATTGTTTAATTTAAATTTGAAAAGCAATATTCAAAAAATAAAATTTAACTTGTTATAACGCACAGGGGAGCTGTAAGAGTGATATGAGTAGGTCCCTTTAAGAGTGATATGAGTAGGTCCCTTTAAGAGTGATATGAGTAGGTCCCTTTAAGAGTGATATGAGTGGGTCCCTTTAAGAGTGATATGAGTAGGTCCCTTTAAGAGTGATATGAGTAGGTCCCTTTAGGAGTGATATGAGTAGGTCCCTTTAATAGTGATATGAGTAGGTCCCTTTAAGAGTGATATGAGTAGGTCCCTTTAAGAGTGATATGAGTGGGTCCCTTTAAGAGTGATATGAGTAGGTCCCTTTAAGAGTGATATGAGTGGGTCCCTTTAAGAGTGATATGAGTAGGTCCCTTTAAGAGTGATATGAGTAGGTCCCTTTAAGAGTGATATGAGTAGGTCCCTTTAAGAGTGATATGAGTGGGTCCCTTTAAGAGTGATATGAGTAGGTCCCTTTAAGAGTGATATGAGTGGGTCCCTTTAAGAGTGATATGAGTAGGTCCCTTTAAGAGTGATATGAGTAGGTCCCTTTAAGAGTGATATGAGTAGGTCCCTTTAAGAGTGATATGAGTAGGTCCCTTTAAGAGTGATATGAGTAGGTCCCTTTAATAGTGATATGAGTAGGTCCCTTTAAGAGTGATATGAGTAGGTCCCTTTAAGAGTGATATGAGTGGGTCCCTTTAAGAGTGATATGAGTAGGTCCCTTTAAGAGTGATATGAGTAGGTCCCTTTAAGAGTGATATGAGTAGGTCCCTTTAAGAGTGATATGAGTAGGTCCCTTTAATAGTGATATGAGTAGGTCCCTTTAATAGTGATATGAGTAGGTCCCTTTAAGAGTGATATGAGTGGGTCCCTTTAAGAGTGATATGAGTAGGTCCCTTTAAGAGTGATATGAGTAGGTCCCTTTAAGAGTGATATGAGTAGGTTCCTTTAAGAGTGATATGAGTAGGCCCCTTTAAGAGTGATATGAGTAGGTCCCTTTAAGAGTGATATGAGTAGGTCCCTTTAGGAGTGATATGAGTAGGTCCCTTTAAGAGTGATATGAGTGGGTCCCTTTAAGAGTGATATGAGTAGGCCCCTTTAAGAGTGATATGAGTAGGTCCCTTTAAGAGTGATATGAGTAGGTCCCTTTAAGAGTGATATGAGTAGGTCCCTTTAAGAGTGATATGAGTAGGTCCCTTTAAGAGTGATATGAGTGGGTCCCTTTAAGAGTGATATGAGTAGGCCCCTTTAAGAGTGATATGAGTAGGTCCCTTTAAGAGTGATATGAGTAGGTCCAAGACTTAACTGGAACCTTCTTAAGCAAAATTTTGTCTCAATTTAACATTTGTTTAAATCCTCCCTTGTAGTAAATTAAATATTAAAAGAACTATGAAACCGCCCTTTTTTCAAGCTATCCCTCCGTAGATCTCTAAATAAATCTTCGACCATATTAACATTAATTTATTACATGGATTTAAAGTTTGTACATGTATGACTTTAATACATTAACGAATGACAGGTTCCGATATAAATGCAGTTTCATATCTACGTCATGTACGTATGCATACACGTTTTTTCACATTTGATCTATTTTCAATGGTTACCAAACAATATATGTCTGTAAAACGTGATGATTGTGTTTTTGAAAAAAGCTCTTCTATGTTAATGTGAAAAACATGTTGAAGGCAGACACGTATCGATCAAGATGCGTAGCAAAAATATCAAATCTTTAGTTACCAATTGATTAAAAGTTATAATAACTAGACGCTTTTTCGTATAAACAATTAATATAAACAATTTATTCCGAAAATCAATATGAAAATGGAGTATTTTTGAAAACCCCAAAAATAAACGATGATATATTTTAGCGATAACAAGACTACAACTTATCAAAGGACATAAACCGATTTATGTTTTATTCTGTTGTGTATATCGAAAGTATGTTTTATTAGAAGACACACTTTTAAGAGATTACAATGGTAATTAAAGAATCCAGGAAGGAATCTATTCAATAACACAAGATGACATTTAGTTATATAATTCTGATCAACAGACTGAATGAAGTTTTCATCTCAAAGGTCGTTTTAATCACTAAACAAATGATGCTGATACGATACTTTGTCTGGCTTTTGCATTTAACAATATGATCACGCACGTGCGCCTATCACATACATTTTCATGACAGGGTCATTAACTACGACGGTTTGTTTATTTTGATACTGGGGGCTTTTTAAGTAGCTATGAGAAACGCGTTACATTGGGTATATTTTGACCAAATTACATTTTCATCGGCTTTTTTACTGTGTTAATTTAATACGGATAAGGTCGTATTCCCTATTTTCGGAATACAAGAGTTACTTCCCATTTTCAAGAGTCGTCTTTCATAACAGCAGGTATCTAGTATTGGGCAGATAGGGAAAAATCAAGTTTTTTTGTTTTTTTTAAATAATGTCTGTGGACTGACTCTCTCAGTACAACTAAAAAACTGCAGAATTAGTTTGCACGTCATAATAAATTCTACCGGATGCTTTGCTATATGTGAATACAAAAATATTGTAGAAAAACAACTTTTTACCCACAGTAGGTACTAAAAGGAACCTGCTCTAAAGAACAGATAACTTTGCACATTGGAAATCTTGTTTACCGCAAGCAGGGAATTGTGTCAATTAAAAGTTACAAAAATTTAGGTCGCGAGCCCTCTGAATTCGCAACTATTAAACAAAATAAATGTAAGAATATTATAAAAGTTTATTGACTTACGACATTTCATATGCACGACAATAGTGACATCCTGTACATAGCAATCAATTCATAGTTTAAATAGTTACATAATTACGTAGAAACAACCAACGGAATATTTTCGCGAGATTTTGATTGATTGATTAATGGTGTTTAACGCCCGAGCAGCAATATTTCAGCTATATTCAGGCAATGAACATGAAATGGATGATAAAATGAAATGATGATGAATGAAAATTGGATGGGACACAAGGAAAAATAGGGGTAACGGATTTTAGATTGCCACTGGCAAATGGGAGGATGGATAGGGTCGGGCAATTTAGCCTCCTGCAGCGGGATCGAAATCCCTACTCATAGCGAATACTACAGCAGCGTTCTTTAACGTGCGAGGAACGTGGCATTTTTCCCAACACGGTGCACTAATATGGTTTGCGGTCAGGTTTTCCGTATTATGGCCTGACAACCCCAGCTTGCCAGGGGTACCCCATTCAACCACCTGGGGCACACATCCCAGTCGGTCTTTAGGCAAACCGACCTGACACGCCGGTCAGGGTACTGGGCGCTATTTAGTCGCCTTTTACGACAAGCTAGCGCGACTGCGGTCTATTCTTTTAGCCACCCGGATCCCGCACGGGGCTCGCGAGATTTTTTAGCAGTGCATTTAATTATTTGCAAATGTCAATGCAATCCACGGGTCTCGGTGGCCGAGTAGTTAAGGTGGTGAGTCTATTATTAATCACATGGTTTGTCAACACTGACAGGGGCAGGTTGCATTTGACTTCAATCTTAATTAACAAGGATTGCCAGTTTTCTTATCTGTGTCAGGGGTTTTCTGTGGGTACTCCTTCTTCTTCCTCAAATAAAAAACTGATCTCCAATATATACACGATATAGCTGAAAAATTGATAAAAGTGATAGCTTCAGTAAAAATGAATGACTTGGTGGAATTAAAGTACTGATTTATATCAATACGTGTTGTTTTAGTTGTTTAAGTCATTATGGTTAGTTAAGTGTTAAAAGAGTACCACCCTCCCTGCACGCGTCAGACACCTTTTGAAGAAGTTGATACAAGTAGCTGGCTGTACCGCTACAAAACGCCCCTACACAATATTATATATTTTTCAGTGCCAGTCAAAATATTCTGCCTGTAGTCCACCGTATTTCCTGAATTTATTGATAGTTTATTATCATTTCTCGTCTAACACTTGGGGCCTCAGTGGCCGAGTGGTCAAGGTAGTGGTCTGTCAACACTGAGATTGCGGGTTCGATTCTAACTGCAGGCAGGGTGTACTCGACTCCAATCCTAATTGACAAGGATTGCCAGTTTTCTTACCGCAGGTCGGGGGTTCTCTCCAGGTACTCCGGCTTCCTCCCCAAATAAAAACTGGACGCCATGAAATAGCTGAAAAATTGCTGAAAGTGGCGTTAAAACATCATTCAAACAAACAAACAAAATCGTCTAACACTTAATTCATCAACCTTCCGGATCATTTATAGCGAGTGATACGATGTTGTCCTCTCGACTTATACAAAATGTCAAAGCTCATTTAAATTTGCGATCCATATATAGTATGTCGTTTTCTTTTTTACCGTTCTTTGCATGCTTTATTTTAATTATTAGGCTAGAAACATGAATATTGTAAACCATAGTTTTGTCCTACGAAATAATAATCTTTTAAGATTCTTTAATGGTGAGTACGAACTTGGTTTTACACTAGTATTATATAAGCTTGAAACAATAAAGGTACAAGATTACTATTAAGTCGAAGATAAAAGGGCTAACAAATTAACTATTCCAGACGCGCGTTTCTTCTAATCAAGACTCACCAATGGCGCTCACACTGAACACAAAATCCATAGCATTATATTATAGAGCTTTTATCATCGAAATTCTAAAATGTTATACCAACTCATGATAAAGGAATATACAACTAGTGAAAAGAAAAATCCTGAGAATTTTTTAATAATTTTATTTTATGTTCATAGATTTATAAATGAATGGACAGGCGGAATTAATTCGGCTATATGTAAAAATGGTTTAATTCAATTAACTGTGCAGTGCAATTATTGTTTTATGACATTCAATATGAATGCACGTATTTTAGCTAAGGGAAATACTCAAAGCCAAAAGGATTGATTGATTATTGATTAGTTGATTGATTGATTGATTGTGATTGATTGATTGATTTTCCAGCATTTCTATTCAAAACCAGAAAAAAAAACTTAACTTACGTGTATCTTAAACCAGCATGCATACACAAACAATGGACTCAAAAATTTGAAATTGAAATCAAGTTTTATGTGTATAATTTACCCCTAGGTGTTAGGAATTTGTTACATATTGCTTACATTTTGATTTGAACGCTACTTTCAGTAATTTTCCAGCTTTATCAAGGCGTCCATTTCTTATTTGGGTGGTGGGGGTAGGGACATATTATATGGTAAAAACTAGGGACTTTTGGCAGAACAACTGGCGGTTCTTGACAATAAAGGTTTGAGTCGAGCACACCCTGCCTGTAATTAGGCTCGTACCTGCAACCTCAGTGCAAGTGATAAATAGTAATGACAATCTACCTTATCCACAGATTCCCCTTTTAATTAAAAATAAATTGTATACAGAAAATACCTCAGATATTTTTTAAACAATTAATTAAGATAATCAGGTACTGAGTAAGTGACCTAACGAGAAGTCAAAGGTAGCTTAACTAAATCAGGCACAATATACAGGAAAAACTGCTGTTGAAGGGTCTTTAAATACTAAACATTAATTACGTCCTGTGAATTCTCCTCAAATATGTTGTCTATATAAGATGGCTGTGCAGATTGTCTCAGTTTTGCTTTGTACAATTTAAGTTGAAAACGAGTTTATGACAGTTTCATAATTTTTAAACGTAATGGGAACGATAGACTACCGTACCAGACATCATGTCTGCTTTAAAAAAAATGTATGAAAATGACGATAACCCTAACTATCGACCGAAAAATTCTTGTCAATTAAGGTAGTCTATCTTTCCATTATACTTGTGTCAATTTTCTTTCGTCTTTGTTTGTGTAAGTTTAATTTCCACCATTATCTCCTACTGCATTAACAATTGTGTTTTCTCCCTGGACTGTAGACATAGACTTTTATCTAAATAACAGCCAGACATCGCATGTCGATACAATCTAACAAGAACCAAATCAACGAAATAAATAGACAACGAAATCAAACATATAAACAACGTCAAATACTAATTAAAACTACAACGCAATCACTTTCAGGTGATTTAACGGCATGGAAAAGGGGTTATTTTTCAAATACATAAATATTCTTGATACATTTTCATTTTAAAACAAAATCATGAGGAAAACGACGACAGTGATATGTAATCATTTTAATTATATGTATTTTGCTATTGTTTTCCTATATTTTGTGATATTACTTTAAAGAAATATTTGACATCTAAACATTGCCCCAATCATTAAAAAAAATATTTCTCTCTGACGCATCAATGAAACAATTTAACTTGAATTCTATAGATGACTCCTCTCCTCAAAAAGATGTCACCAAAATAGATAGCACAAGTAGAAGGAATATAAATTATTATGCAAACCTTTTTTGTATATTTTATATGAGTTGAATTTTAAAACGTGTACTATTCAAATGTTGATACCTTCTGAACAATGTCCTGGGACCATACTGGGAGGGTTGACCGTGCTCGACCCACAGAGCTGTCCAGTGCGTGCGTTCCTATGGTTGCGAATAAGGGATGCCTTTTGGTTGGGGATTGTCAGGTCTTAACACGGAAAGCCTGACCGCAGACCACAGAGGATAACTTGTTTGGAGAGTGTCATGCTCCTTGCACAATAAAGACCCCTTTTGTAGACGTCGACTAGTGTAAGCTCGTTGTAGCCGCTACAAAAGGTTAAATTATTTGCCCCTCCCATATTTTATACTTTTCTAGTGGCATTCAAATTTCTGACTTTAGTCTATCTTCCTAAATTGATTTAATTGTTTGTTAACTTGTTGCCGTAATGAATATAGACGAAATACTGGTGCCTGAACGTAACATCCAATCAATCAATCAATCGAAACAATGTGTATTTTAATGATGTTACAAACATGCAAATTAATCCGACATGATCACAGATGCTCACCTGCAAAATTATGTTTAACAATATCTTAGAACATGCTAGTTGTGACGTAAACCCTGTTTAAATACGAACTGTAGAATTCAAGATTTATTCCTAGCTCTCTGTAACACTCGGCCGATTATAGCTAATATGTAATGTAGTCTTATTTTGACACCAGAAATAATGTAAAGCTAACTACTTGGCCAGTTTGACGGAGTAATTTAACATGTATTTGGGGTTTATGTAAATTGAAAGAAGCATACTTTTAGCTTAGATACAATAATGTAGCTCCTATTTTTTTTATGGACGTCCATTAAAAAAGGAGCTACATTAGTGTAGCTAACTTTTAGCTGTATTTGACTTACTTTCGTCGCATGTAATTCAGACGGGCGATGAAACGTTTCTATAATTTCTGGTTTTATTTTCATATTGTATACAATCGTTTTAAACTTACGCTTTATATTACCCTTGGGTACATTGACTGACCCTATCATTTTTTATTTCATAAAATTTGCATTATTTATCTACTTGACTGTACTGTTCTCTCTATTGATATAGTTGAATTATTGTTTTGACTGTTTTGCTTTGAATTTTCGGTTCCATAACAGGGTGTCCCGTACGCAGGGCAGGTTATATCTTTGGTTTTGCTTCATGGTTAGTTTTACGTGGTGTTGTCGGCTTTATCAGTTGATTCAACGAACTCTGGATTATCTCGCTGCATTATTATATTTAAATTAATGTAATCGTTCGAAGAGACATACGTTTGTAAAACGTCAATTCATGTTTTCCAAATGTTTTTATTTATTGACTTTTTCGTACATAATGATATGAATTTGTTCAAACCGATATGTATAAGAATGAAGCGCATGTTTCCTTTCTCGCAAGCATACAGCAAGTTGCACACATGACAGATGAAATATTTACAAATAAATTATTGTAAAAATGTACACACTTATTATTTACATATTCACAAATCACTTCTAAATATTTCATTATACTATCGTTATTGCATTATTTGAACCTGAACCGGAAGTTTGATTGTGTTTATTTATACTCCTATCACTACTGGCTGGAGATCGTTCCGGTGGTTTTCCGGAAATATGATTTAGAGAGCTCCCGCTTTTAGCGGAACTGGCTATTGAGTTTGTTTGCGAATGAGGCGTCCTCGTTCGATGCATAGGTGAGTTACTGTTTGTTGGCACTGGAGTGTAAGAATATTTATCTGAAATGTCTGATTGTTTTGATATAACAGAATAAATCGGATTGTTTTGAATATCCGGTTTAGAATTCGATAATGTCCCGTGTAAATGATTGACCGGAACTGTAGTCATTTCGTCACCCTCTGGTTCGTTGCTGTTACCTCTACTTTGTGTAGTTCTTGCAGCATCTGCTGCCTCCCCTTGTTTCAGTTTCTTAATTCTCTCCCTTTGATAATATACTCCAGCATATATTAAAATATTAATGAATAATAAAGAACAACCTATTGCTACTGTTATACTTAGTGGGACGGAACTTGTCGCCAACGATTCTTGTTTATCTTTACCGCTAACAACTGCTCCTTTATTAGTTGTTGTTGTGTCTTTGCTGGCATCTATGTCCGTAACGTCTGAGTCCGGCTGTCGTGTGGTAGGTCTTTCAAATTTCCGACTTGTTTTGTCGTATGGCGGATAATGGGTAACAACGTGAACATCGTTTTGTGGAGGAGTCATTGGGGGCGTTGGGGGAGGCGCAGGGAAGATACGATGGAAGTTCAAGTTAGAAATAAGTCTGTCCGAATCATCAAAGGTTGATACATTTTTTTCATCGCTCAACTGGTGCGACTCATCCGGTTTTGTTCCAACATGTGAATTTTCTTTCTTGTTTATTTTTGGTATTAGGTCCAACCACAATGCCAGTTCGGAACCTCGATAATGATGCTTTACCTGTGGTCTTTTACCTAAAAACAGAAAGATTGATAACATAACTTTAAGTGATTATTTACTGTTTTTGATCCATTTTTGTATTTACTCTAGTTTCTGGTTCCGTGTGTTTGGTCGGTTGATTTAAAAGCTATATATTTTTGGCATGTTCTATTTGGAAAGATCATTTGTTTCGGCAAGTGGTGGAAAGTATGATAATAAAGTAAGTTACATTTGTTGCATTACATTTCTTTGACTAAATACGTCAATTTTAAAATATATATTCTTGTTCCATTGCGTCCAAGTTAATAAAATTATGTATCCGAATTTAAATCATTTTATCAAGTATATGTTATGCAAAACAAACATAAAATATCCTGTATATATTTATATTTATTGATGCATAATACGCTCCAAGTCGTACTAGTGGATGGTTTAGCTATAACCTATTTGACGTGCCTGTCTATAATACACACTCCCAGTTGATGTTATGGTCTTTCGAGAGAAAAATGTTAGTATTTTATAAAACTGTTCACAGTAATCTTCATATATTGTTTCCTTTACTTTCAGTCCCGATATAAAAACTTTTACATATGTTTAAGATTTTCATATGCATGGCTTACAAGTGGAAATTTTGGTCATTATGAAAAGTCACATTTTAAATGGTATTACAATACAGTTCTGAGAGTAAAGAAGAGGTAGAACATTTATTATTGTTATCTACATAATTAATTATGCATACACAATGTAATAAGTTAAAACAAAAACAAAAAACTGTCGATCTGTGTGGCCTTTAACAGACATTAAAATGATCCAAGTCAGTTTTACAACACTATATCATTATTATCAATGAACAAAACACAAACTCCCATAACATTTTATGTAAATGTCAACACGATCAATGCAATGACACAACACAACACACAAGTTCCCGGATGTAGTGCAATGCAGAGCATACAAATAGGTGTTGTGCCAACTGCCAAGGTTAGATCATGTTAACTGTTGTTGGCTGTGAAATGTTTCCTCCCTCTTCTGTTTTAATCAGTATCACGAGATATTTTATCAATAATGATTATAAATCGTATGCATTTTCAAAAAACATATGTTATAAAGAGAAGAATTTCGACAGATTGTGGTAGATGTTTATAAGAATGATAACATGAACAGGAGCACAAGTGGAAGCATCTGTTTTTATAAGCATCAGGTCAAATTTAACGCACATATAAACATATTCTTTGGTTGCAGTTTAGAAACTGTTCAAAGAGTATTTGCGTTGCGAAAACTTTTTAAGTTTTTATATCAAATCTTATACGAAATGGAAAAAATGGCAATCTACATGTGAGTTATTTAGTAATAATAATTTACAGTATGAAGGTATACTTGTTACATTTAAAAACACTTGTAAACCTCATAAGTGAACTTAAAACAATAATGTTATAAAATATAGACATGTTTAAAGACAAACAATCATGAACGGTTCATAAGTGAACATGCAACATTCAATATTATTCGTGATATTTGTTGAATTAGTAATATGTATCGATTTCTGAGATACGGGTATCGTCATATTTCTTACTCCTCGACATATAATTACTGGTTAACACGTGTGGAATTCAAAACTTAGTCATATTTTCAGTTTAGTTTTGTAAGCTTCTGAACCTTTAATATGTTCTGAAATTGGAAGCATTTCACGACAGGTGCCATATATATATGACAGGATATGCGTATTCTTCGGCTTTACTCCCGGTTTTAAGTTTTTCTTAGTTTCCGAGCTTTTGGATTGTTGTTTTTGTGCTTGTGTATGTTTTAAATACTGATTGTTTACTTTGAATGCCAGTTTGGATCTGAATAGTCTATATTGGTTTACAAATATAAGCAACATGGAATAAAAAAAATCAACAACGACTGTAACAAATAAAGACCCAAGACAAACTCAGATAGACACAGATACACGAAAACACGAAACACCAGCAAATTTAACCAATGAAAAACGAAACCGGTATATCATCCACAGGGCATAATTACACCTTAACAAACGAACCAAAGATAAATGGGAATTGACTAGATTTATACAATAAAACATTGTGACGATTCATATTCTGAATTTGAATTGGATATTCAGGAGACTATAGTTGTAAGTTTCTTCATACGAACATTATTTCACTATCTTTATTGCTACATACACTGCAATGTCATCTTACATTAACTTATTACTAACTTGACACCTTAACCACTAGATCATGCAATAGTTGAAAATTAATATTTGACTTAAAAATGTCATAACGATGTACATGCATCGAATCAATTCATCACATAAAGGATTAACATGACAAACGATGCATTCGAGACGACATAATTGTAAGAAAAGAGCAGAAGGCAGTTATTGAATAACTAATAGAATAAACTGCAATATACCTGACTAGTCTTACCGTAAGACAATGAAATGTGGAAAACAATTCTTGTCATTTCGCAATATTCTCATGGGCTTAGCTTTTAAAGTCTCTTGACTGATTTTGACTCTTCTTGCACATTGTCCTAGATGACGAAATGACATTGACATTGCGTGTCATACGTATTCGACCCTCGTATTCTCATACATCATTACTAACTAAATTTCATTATTTATAACATCTAAAACCTTTTCTACAGCAATTACTTGAAGTCTGACATTATAAAGACAATATAGATTTTTAGATTAAAATTAGTATAGCTACATCTAAAAGTATTAGTAATTTTAACGCATCAATCAGTATCGACTTCAAAATCGTACCCAATATACCTTCAAGTCAGGCAAGCAATGACGCCAATTATTTTCCATCACAAAACTAACGACGTGCACAAACGATACTAATTTTAATATAATAATGTCTGCACTACAGAAGGTTGAAAACAAGATATGTACATTTTTCCGCTTCTGTTAAGAAAAAAAAGAAGTGTTTGAGCACCTATATGTCTAAAACATAATTGTCCCGTAAAGGTTAGCAAGGATATAAAGGATAATAAATTTATTTCCAATAAAACTAAAATGGCGATTCATATACAGAGCATTAACAGGAATTAACAACCACAATGACAACTTGATTATATATTTTCTTAGTTCTGAAAATCTTCAAAATTGAGCATAGTTTCCGAAACGCCCAGCTTTTAACGACAAATTCCTAATGCGACAGAATCTATGATGTCAGAAGGATATGTAACACACCGTTAATACTGTTGCACCTTTTAACTTCTGACAGGACTGCTTGATACCTGCGCTACAATGAACAGGTTGTGACATGACTGCTTGATACCTGCGCTACATTGAACAGGTTGTTACATTACGTCGTGATACCTGCGCTACAATGAACAGGTTGTGACATGACTGCATGATACCTGCGCTACATTGAACAGGTTGTTACATTACGTCGTGATACCTGCGCTACAATGAACAGGTTGGAACAGATTTTTCTTGCAACAAAGTCATCTTGAAACGTTAACATCTGATACATGTACTTAAGTAGGATATTTGTTTTGGCCTTCACACGATATCGACATAATCTGAGCATATATATTTTTGAAATTACACCGGTATATCTGTTTACTGTTCTAGCATACTTCTAACCAGACGTACTTCTTATCGCAAAATTGATTGCCGCTTATCTGCGATTCAGACCTTCAAAATTTAGTCTTTCTGTCCTGCTCCAGAAATCAATGGAGGTAGATTTGTCCTGCTAAAAATTTACTTGTTGTCTGGAGTGGGTTACAAGTAAACTTGCCACAAGTCCCTTTGAATTTTTTAAAAATATTAAAATGGTTTTTAACATGCCTTATAAAATCCTGCCCAAATGTCTTATCAATAGCTTGTAAGACTGGACTTGCCACAAGTTCCTTTGTTTGCTATTAGAGAGATACACCTTTATCATCAACATTTCCTTCACTATCAGCCTTTACAGTATAGGAAATGTTGATAATAAAGTATGGAAGGATGATTGGATGTTTGCTTTACGTCCAGCGAGCAGTATGTCACCTATATTCAGGAGGAGAACAAGCAATAAATCAATTCTGGAAAGATGGATCAAGTCGCAAAAATTGTGAATGTCACTGGTAAAGCAGGGAGTATGGCTCGGGCGAGAGATTCAACCTTTGTAGCGCTTACAACAAGCTTACTTTTACTGACAAAAGGGGTCTTCATCGTGCAACGAGTGTGCCATTCCCCAAACACGTTACCCACTGTAACCGCGATCGGGCTTTCCCTATTATGACCTTATTGCTCCAATGAGAGCACATCCTCTGAACCCTCGTAGCGTGGTGACGTCGCGCTAGGAAGGTCAGGTCGAGGACTGAGAACTCTCCAAGTATGGCCCTAGCCCATAATGAAATATAACTAATGTTTAAAGTTGCGAAAAGGTTCATCTGTAGCACCGACCTTTATTAGAGAGTAAGTACACAAATGTATGGATTTTTTTTAATATTTAATTATACATTGGTCATCCTGATATCTATAATGTTCAGTGTCATAAGATAAGAAAATTACCAAGGAAACTGGCTGAACAGCCGAAAGTTAAGAGACGATTAAAAATCACATCCGGATTCAGACAAACAAATACTACACGACAGAAAACACAAAGCAAACATGTACGGAAGGTGAGTAGCACGAACCAAATAAATTATGTGCTATGGACGAATAGGCACTTAGACACATTGTCATGTCAAAAGACAGAACATACTACCTATAACTAAGCGAAAAATCTGATCATAGATGAGAGATCCCATAACAGGTTTTTATTTAAATCATTGGATCTTGTGAGCGATAGAATCTCTGAACATCAACTTAGGAATAAAAAAACCTGTCTGAGTAGCTAAAGGATCATTCGTCCAAGAATTATGTAGCCCACCATCTTATTTTACGACGTATTTGACTGTTATAAGAGTATGTTCCATGAAATTTTATATATGTGTTTACTTGAAAAACCTGCTTTCAAACAAACATATTGCTATAGATTATTTTTGATGTTACAGCCATCGAGACGTGGAAATGTGTAATTGTTGCTACCATTATGCATATTAGTATATGGTTATTTCATATTTGTACATTTCATGTTGTATTGAATTCACTGTTAAATTTGATGATTATGCGTATGTCAAATTCGTTAGTAAGAATTCGAGTAAAAATTCACTTATATGAACAGCAGACGTAGAATTTAAGTTCGTCTGATCAACATGAGGGAATAACAAGTTCAATATAGTTTTTGTTGAAATATAATATTCAATAGATAGTATTATAGTTTTGATACAAATGATTACGACCAAGTTTTAGAGTATTTTATCGTGTCAAGAAATAATTGTATTCATTAAGAGTTATTAAACATACGTTTAACATTTTTTGCAACCACAATTTATGCAATTCGCCTTCAGGAATTTCTGTAACGTACATATGTTTATTTCTTCTTATGGTTTATTGCGAAATTTAATATCAAGATTTGTTGCTTGTTTTATTTCCAGATTACACAAATAAAATATTAAATGTAAAAATTGCCTCTGTTTACATTATCATCCCATAGAGTTTTACATCTTTTTTAATGGCTATCGATTTATTTTCATAAATTTAACGTAATCAATTACCTTGTTATTGTATTTTACTGCAGTGATATTTCATATAAGAAACTGTCTTTTACTAATGTCAAAAATGTATTGCATTTAGCGATTATATCAACAGGCACTCATTAAACAAATGTAAAGACGTTAATTCAATCTGCTAGACGCAGTTTGAAATCATCTTTGTAACGGTTAAATGAAAGGCAATTAAACGTTTAAACATATATAAAAGTGAAATGTTATAAAAAATCATTTCTACGAACAACAAGTCTTATAGCGTATAAAACAATGTTACTCTGCATTGAGCTGTGTTTATCGCGATGTTTCAAATGAACTAATTTAAACCCAACAAGTTATCAAAAATATCGCTTGTTTTAAGACAAAAAAGAATAACAGGAAGGTATTCCGACGTTTAATACCACAATTAAAATTTACAAAACCGGAAAAGCAGCAGCTAGTAGACTTGATATAAGATGCGTTGGCAGGGTAAACTTTGCTTTTATCTTATTATCAGACGATAAGGTAAGAGTTGTTTTGAAAATTAGACTGTCTGTAGAAGAAGAGAGCGGAAGTGTCTTACCCATTCTTGATTTATTTGTGAATTGATAATTTGTTTGTTGTATAGAATCACTTATTTCATTCCATTAAGAGTTTAAAGATATTGCATTGTGCAACGTAAAGTTGTAGAAAGTTTTAGAATTATATATCTTAAATAAGACATAAGAGACGAGAAAACAGACTTGAATTTCAAAGGTATTTGGAATTAATGTTAGTAAATGTATATTGGAATTATATGTTAAAGCATGCACGTTGTGTACATACCGATGGTATCCCAACATGTTTCTTTACTGTTGTTTATGTAGCATGGGTTTGTCTCTGATTTCAAAAGAGAAACAAAATTTAAACGCTAACACTACAATTAGTGGTCAATGGATTGAAATACCACACAAGTTAAAACTAAAACGAAGATTAAACAAATGAGTAATACGTTAAACAAAGAAGAAAGCAACGGATATATGACTTAAAAGACATACTGAATGTAATGTCTGTAATTTAGCAAAGTGGCTTGATCGCGGCGTGGACATATTTTTGTCTTAAAGACGGCTATGCGCTTAAGCTTTCGTTCAGGAACCGTTTGGGCTTTAAATATGTTACACCAAAGTAAAAAGGTTATGTAGATTAGGAAGCAAAGTTAAATTTCACAAATAAATTAAAACACAAAACACACACAATAGTTTTCAAAGTACAGAAAAGTACTACTCAATTCCACACATGTTAAGTCATTATTTTTTACTACTAATCCATTTTAAACGTTTACTACAACAGTTAAAAACATCATGCACGAACACAGAATTCGTTCTTTAGATCTGGATCTATAGTGGTGTCCTAACATCCTGTTATTAGATACGCATGATTTCTTCTTTTGTTTGGCACAATGAACTGTTTGATTTGATGCCAAACCTTTTTTTGATATGATAGCTATCAAAGATTTACATACGTAGAGAGATTTTACTGGATATCCGGTTTATACGCAGAGGGATTTTACGGGATATCCGGTTTTGCAATTAAAACAACATGTTTTGCAAAATGTATGAGAAGCATTGAACATCATTAAAGTTTAGACGTGGACGCAATTTCATTTAAGCGCACACATGTATATATATTTCCAAAGATAACTGACCTAAATGTAGATATCTTTGTTTTGTCATTTCATACTTCGGCCATTCTAAGTCCGAAAACTTGTCCTGATCTGTGTCCTGCACTGGAAAGTTTGGATTGCTTAAAAAGAAAACAAGTTTCTCGTTTAAATGGAAGTTTAACTTAAATTTACTGAACATTATCTTTAAATATTTATAGATTATTTACGTTTTTTGAAACGAGATACATTTTCTCGTCGTATCTCATCGAAGGGCGACAGCCCTGAGATGAGATGGCGAGAAAGTGCATCGAGTTTCAAAAAACGTAAATAATCTGTTTATCGCTGTTTTGTAACATTGTGACGTCACAGAGTTTACATAACGACGTCTTGACAACGAGCTGAGATGGGCCCATCCCACGCTAGTAGAGTGAGATAGAATAATATCGCACATAAAGATCAAAGGAAAATACTGCAAAATAGCGATAATTACTAATAATGTTTCAATGGTTAGACATCAAACAGTCCTTGTTGACACATTGACGTCCAGGTTTGATGTCATTGATTTACTTTGTCTGTTTGAACGAAACAAGTGGCAATTTCAAATGTTAAACAAAAATCATTGGTTTTACAAATTCATACAGAACATAAACATTATGTCGACAGTTGTAACCAGTATATTTACATTAGAATTATAGCAAAACTCTCTTACCCAGACTTGGCAAAATTTGTCCAAAATCTCATTACAGCAGCACTTAATGTCTTCTCGTTTTTAGTGTAACGACTAGGAAATGGAGAAACACCATCCACAAGAGGTGCCCCAAAAACGTACGGAAGCTCATCTCCATGGACACCACTAGACCATTGTGGAAAGTCTTTGGCCTCAGACTGCGTCGAATAGCCAAAATTATAGAAATATGTGTCAGCTGACGTCTTGGCATGTTCTTGTGCCATTTCTACAATTGGTGCGACATATAATCCGTCACTAAGCATGTCCATAATATTATCTCTTGTTGTGTTTTTATCCTGTTCCTTGTTCCATTCCGTGTATTGAAAGTCTATAATTTCGTATAATTTTTGTCTATGAAATTTATATAAATTGTGAACGAATGTCCGTATGATTTGAGCTTTTCTTTCTTTTGTAATACCTTCAACAAGTTCTTTCTGTTTAAGATACGAGTAAGCCTCGTTACGAGTTACGCCAAACATAACTGGGATTTGTGAAAATAATGTATCACTCTTTTTCAACAGTTCTCTAACACTGTCTGGAAACATAGCATTTCCAGGAGTTGGTGCAAAGCACGAGTAATATTTGGGGGGTAAAGGCACGCGCTCAACAAGATCTGTAGCAGTCTTGTTGCGTAAACATTTTATTAATTCACCAGAATTACTCAAATACTGAGAACAATTGACATTAACGGCTAACCACTGAGTACAGGCTACAGCGTCGAATGATACTGCCCACGGACTGAGCGCTGATCCGCTTTGCAAAATTGCTCGTTGAACATGTTTTGCTGTAAAATAAAATGAGTTATAGTAAAATACCATTGATACAAAAATTAAATATGTTCTATTTCGGCAAAACATAGCAATAATTGTCGATTCAGATTAGAGTCAAACAAAACCTGCCAAAGTAAGGATGGAACCCGCAGTGCTGACATGGACGTGATCAACAGTAGATGACTAACTACCTTAATCCCCTCGGACCCCTTCTGTGCAACTGAAACTGTTTGATTCATTAACAGTTATTTGACAGAACATGCAACCAGGACCAACTCGCTACATACTGATTTTCATTTAATATACATTCCTATATACATCTTTCACAAAATTAAAAAAGTATTTTGCTTTGTTTTATAAGTTACTATAAATATAAGTGCATCATAAAAAATTATTGTATTTCACTATTAGTACATATTCTATTGCCTTGCGCTATTCCGCCAAGACTTACAGAAATTGTATTACATTTCAATCTGTTCACTACACAAGGGGAGCTATTTTTGTATGTAAACAACTAATAAATTCCATTGTAAAATTTGTTTAAATTAACAAAATTCCAACAGAATAAATGTTTCTGCCTCGCAGACTTGGAAGAATCCGGACTTTTACAAAGACATTCCTAATATCCATTAATTTAACGAAATACTTTTATCTGTTATTTAATCAGTGGAATGGTTTCTGTAAAATGCTAAACGTGATTGCCATCGATCTTACATACATAAAGTATGTTCAGCGGCGGTGAACCTGTTTATTTTTCGACTAGAGGACCATACTAGGAGGGTTCCAAGTATTCGCCCCCACAGAGCAGCTCTGCGCTACTGGTTGGCGGATGAAGAGACTCTCTCGTTGGGGGGTTGTCGCGTCATAATACGGGAATGCCTGGCCGCGGATCGTAGTGGGTAACGTGTTTGGAGAATGCCACGCTACTTGCATGATAAAGACCCATTTCAGATTTCGAAAAAGATTTGGCTCATTGTAGCTGCTAAAAGGCTTAATTCTCCGCCCCTACCCAATATCCCATATATTTTGTCCCTATATCCATTCCAACCCTTTTTTTTCGTTGATTTATTGTCTGTTTATTTGTTCTCGTCCTAAATATATAGCAAAATACTGCTCGCTTGACGTAATTAAGCAAACATCCAATCAATCAAATTTTGATCAACAGTTTGAACTATCATTCCTCAAATTTGGGCTCAATCATTTACATTAATTCATGTTAATTAGATTGTAAACAATGTTATGACAGATTACACAGCATTTCGCCTTTTGCCAGTCAAATAGGCTCAAAATACAAACTCGTCCCAAACCAATTATGGTAAAATTCTATATATTGTAAAAATTTTGCTCAATTCATATGTAAGATGCATCAGAACCGTGGTCTTCTTGCATGATGAAAATATTTTCTTGCACCTTGTTTTTTTTTTAAATAAAACCCAGAATTCATAATGTTGCTGAATAAATAAAGATTATTGACTTAATCTACCACTATTCAATTTTTTGTATTTTCCGTTTTTTATATTTCCTTTACTGCCATACTTACTCGTCACCATATTCGTTGAAAATAATAATATATTAACCAACGCAGCGCCGTATCCGTGACCAAACAGGGTTACTCTATTGGTGTCGCCACCAAAGGCACCAATGTTTTCGTTTATCCAATTGATAACTGCAAACAAATCCCATAATGCATAGTTTCCAGTGGCTTGGTCGTCCCCTGTACTGAGGAATCCTATAAAATAAGATTTCTTCTGTAGACTTGGCAAAATATAATTAGTGTCAGATAGTATTTTTATTTATGTTAACTAAAGCTTATTTTTGCAGATGAGCATCAGCTAGAGTAAAAGAAACGTGTTGAAAAACATTTAAAATCATGGTTATTTGTCATAACAGTATAGTAAGTGTATTATCCTGCAAACATGACAAACGCGCCTCTAGCAACATGACAAACGCGCCTCTAGCAACATGACAAACGCGCCTCTAGCAACATGACAAACGCGCCTCTAGCAACATGACAAACGCGCCTCTAGCAACATGACAAACGCGCCTCTATCAGCAAACCGAGAGTCTCAAAGTATGAGACGACCTCGGAAAATAATATATGAAGGTAGAACAGTAGTACATGTTTAGGCTATAGTCGAAAATACTAACATTTCAGAGATTTGCATACCGTTCTAATATTCCTCAGCATTTACTTGGGCAAAGAAATTAATAAACTTTCATTCAACATTTTATATCCGTGACAAATTCGTTTTTTTTTCACTAGTTAAAAACATTCTCAGAAGAGCCCACTTTTACATGCAATTTCTAATGCAATGAATGTAAAAATACAAAACTGTTTAAAACATTTCCAAAATTTCAAAATCCGAGAAAATTTACTACTTTTTAAAACTTAATTTATGCAGGAGCTTATAGACGAATACTTGTACACATCTAACCACTATTAACTAAATCAGAACACAATGTAGTATTCTGTGGTGTCTTTGATGTAGGGTACACAATCTGGTAACTGGTACACATTTACTACTGTTAAACCAGAAGGGAAAACGCCGTTTCAGAAATATCCAGATCAACAACTGTCTATTACAATATGTAAATCGATCTAACTGTTAAACGAATGATACCATGCACTCGTCATATAAAATGAGAACTATGTCAAATTTAATACCAAGATTTTATATTTTCATTTAAGTTTGGTATCAAACATGCTTTTATAATCACATATGTCAGCCCGACTCTTCTATGTGATTCAAACGTCAATGCATATTAAACAAATCTAATCCCGATATTTTCCTCTGGACAAAAGACAGAGACTTAATGGTATGACAAATAAAATTATTTCCACAAAGGCATCAAGCTGACTAAGGCTAGGCCAAACCTTTTAGCAATAACTGGCTTTTATTTCTAAAATTAGTCATTAGAGAGAAAATACAAGAAACATAACTATTTAAACCAGAAAATAAAGTGTCATTTAACATAGGAATTGACGATAAAAAATATTCTAGTGGTGGTTGTCTTTTACAAAACATGCCAACATGCAAGCACTCGTTTATTAAATATGTTCCCAGTTTGACTCTTCCTATAGAATTAAAAATAAGCATCCGGTACACTATTAAACATCAACGATGGTCAAGCGGAACAAAAAGGGAAAAGGTTATACAGTTTCCACTCATAGATAGCAGATGAAAAGATATTTTTGGCATTTTGCATCACACAACGACCAGAAAGACTGCGTAATGCCCAATCAACATAGTGCACGTGCTACATCTAAGCACATACGTACCCAATACACCCAATCTGTAATTAACAGTCACAACTATAACTTCACCATAACTGGCGAGTACACTCCCTTCGTAAGCATTTCCTGTTCCGATTTCATAAGACTCTCCGTGAACAAAAACCATCACCGGTAGTTTTGATGTGTTATTCCAATCTGAAAAAGCATAAATAAAATGGAGTCAGTAGCTAATTACTTGTATTTTTGAAATATTTAGTTCCCTTAATTTTATTCATTATGAACAAAAATTCATATAACGAATATAATATTCGTTGCAAACCAAACATATCATTACAATTTATGAAAATACAATATAAAGCCTTGTTTCCTATAATAATTATTTCATGGTAGACTACAATTATACTTATATATAGAAGTATTCCTATTAAATGAGATAAAAACAACATCAATTTTTCAGTCTGAAAAAAGGTCATCAAATAATTGGTATCATTTTTTCGTCTGATTTCCTAAATAAAGAATCTGTCAAATCTTTGGCAAATGATCAGATTCTTTGCTTTTTGCGTACCGCGAGACTACAAAACTAAAAATAGATCTTTAAATTCTCCCAAAAGAATTACTTCCTTCCGTCAGATCTACAGAAGACTGTATATTGTTAGAATGCATTAAGAGTTTTACATTACGATGCTTTATGTTTTTTGTTTTCTGTTCGATACTTTTTGGTTTATAAATGTTCGGTTTTTAGTTGTTAATTTAACTGTAAGGTCACTCTCACACAGAGAACAAAGCTGGTTCCCAGACATGTCATCTGCCACACGTCAACAACCTTTGAATGCAGTACTACATTCGTCTTCTGCCCGTGATATTTGTAAACATTGACCGATGTTAATAAATATTTACAAGAGATCTTATTGATTGTTGTAAAGTCTATTGATACACTTGTGTTATTGTTGAACATAAAACGTACTGCCCTTGAAGGTAACGCAATACCGCCCTTATGCATCAACCTAGGTGACATATATAATACCCATAATTCTTTGCGTGGAGATTGCTGTAAGTTTGTGTTGGTTTAACACCTCTTTATTTGTACACGTATTATGTTCTACAAGTTTTAAAAGTACATAATGCATGGTCCCTCACAAAGACACAATATTTTATATGAACTGATCAATGTGTAAACTCGCATCATTCACAAGCTAAAATTTGTTAAGTTACTGCAGATCTTGTTTAAACTGACTTTGATAAAGAAATATATTTTTATAAAGTTTAAAAAAGATTTTATGGTAATTAAAAAAACTAATTAAAAAATATAATACAAAAGCGTACGTATAAAACTGATCAAAATGGAATTATTGATGTTCTATTTGAGAAATTCAACTACAAATTGTTTAATATATTAACATATTTTAACTGCAAATGATAAGTCGGTTTCTGCTTACTGATTTAAACTATACATTTTTATTTGGCTTATTGCTAAAACTACTCATTTCAAAATTTGACAACATGATACTTTAATTCAACGTTACAGTTAATGCTTTATAAATACACCATGATTGATACTGTTTTTGGAGTCCGTTGGGAAGTCATCAGCAGTTTGTACTACAACAAATAGGCCACTGAGGGGCTTATTATTGGAAAAACGTCTTAATTAATATCCAAGATGGTTTATTGCAGGAACTAACTTACTTTCGGTGTAATATACAATACAAAAGAATGGTGTTGGCTTATTAGAAAACATATTAACATCAAGCTAGTTAATTCATCATTTAAAAAAAATTAATTGTGTGTTGCAGTCTTTCTAGGAACGTTTACAGAGTACAGAAACTAAATGTCAAGCATCTAGGAACGTTTACAGAGTACAGAAACTAAATGTCAAGCATCTATAAACGTTTACAGAGTACAGAAACTAAATGTCAAGCATCTAGGAACGTTTACAGAGTACAGAAACTAAATGTCAAGCATCTAGGAACGTTTACAGAGTACAGAAACTAAATGTCAAGCATCTAGGAACGTTTACAGAGTACAGAAACTAAATGTCAAGCATCAAAAACTGTTGATTAAGGTATACATTTTGAGCAAATGATTAAAATATGGAAGCTGTTATATTGCAGGAACATAGATGCATTTCATTGCTATAATATGCAAAAAAATTTAATTACAATGTATTTATTGTCTCCATAGCAATATTTCAAATGTTTATAAGCAATGTGAACCGGTCTGGCTTCCGAAAGGGTTTCTCTACCACTGATAATATTTTTACTATGCATGCCTTGATTTCTCTATATTTGGAAAGTCGAAAAAACTGTACTGTACCTTTATCGATTTTCGCAAGGCGTTTGATACAGTTTGGCGAACTGGATTATGGCAAAAACTTAAACAATATGGTATAAAGGGAAAGTGTTTCCGAATTATATACAATATGTACGATAACATTAAACCTTGTGTAATGCATAACAATGAAAAATCTGACTTTTTTGCGTGTATGAAGGGTGTGCGCCAAGGGGATAATTTGTCGCCTTTTTTATTTTCCATTTTTTTTAACGATCTAGAAAGATACCTTCAGCAGTTTAATGCTACTCCACTCGAAATGACGAAGGAAAAAATCCAAAAGACACTACAGTACTATATTGAAATTTTTATTTTACTTTATGCTGACGATACGGTCATTTTCTCTGAAACTAAGGAAGGAATGCAAAAAGCTCTTGATATATTTCAAAATTATTGTGAATTATGGAAATTGTCTGTAAATGTAGAAAAAACGAAAGTTATTATTTTCAGTAAGAGAAAATGCCAACAAAAGGATATTTTTACGATGAATGGGGTAAAGTTGGAAATTGTTGATTCTATAACATACCTTGGTATAGTTTTTAAATATAATGGAAATTTCTCCGATGCCAGAACAAAACTAGTTGAACAAGCCCAGAAGTCGTTATTTTCAATATACAGAAAAACTCGGAATCAAAATATACCACTAGATATTCAGATAAAATTATTTGATTCTCTTGTTGAACCAATTTTGTTATATAGTTCAGAGATCTGGGGTTTGAAAATCTTCAGTTTATAGAAAAAGTACACCTGCAGTTTTGCAAAAGGATACTTCATCTGAGATTATCGACCCCAAACTTCATGGTCTATGGGGAACTTGGTAGGTATCCGTTAGATATCAGAGTGAAACTGAGAATGGTGTCATTCTGGTGCAAATTACTTCAGAGTGAGAATAAACTCAGTAGCATTCTATATAGACTTATGTTTAATTTAGATGCAAACAATGAATGCAATTTTAAATGGACGTCACAAATAAAATCTATTTTCGATAGCGTAGGTCTAGGATATATTTTTGCCAACCAATTCGCTATCGACTTTTGTACTTTGAAACCAGAATTGCTTGAAAGGCTTCGTGACCAGTTTATTCAGAGGTGGTTATCCGAAATGGAAAACTCTTCAAGGGGTAAATTTTACTCTCTCTTTAAAAAAGATTTTGGTTTCGAAAAATATTTAACCCGATTGTCCGAGACTGGACGTTTGCATATATCAAAGCTAAGAACTTCAAACTGCAAACTGTTCGGTGGTATAATATTCCAATAGCAGAAAGAACTTGCAAATTGTGCAGAGATGGAATAGGTGACGAATATCACTACTTCTTTAATTGCACTAACGAAATTGTAACTGAACTTAGGCATAAATACATACCAAGATACTACTACAAGAATCCAAATGTAATCAAAATGGGTACTATGCTTTCACTATGTAACGTTTATCTATTAACAAATATATCGAAACTCAACTTAATATTGTAAATTTGCATGTCTTTACATCCTTGTCAACTTGTTCATCCTGTTATTTATTATTTATTTTTTATATGTATGTTGATATATGACTCTTGTAACACATGTTAATGTGTCTGAGTGTACAAATAAAAGTTACCAAAGTTACAATCAATTAAAATGGATCCGATAAGGATGGAGCTGTCAGTTTTTTTAATTCCCGAGGAACTGAGAAAGATTCAATAAGAAACATTTTCGGTTATCTTCGGACACTTTGTTGTGAAATTTTAATAGCATTTTAGCATCTCCACCAAATGGGCATCGACTGTCGAATCTGTACATCCTACGCAACTGAAAATGATTCCTTTACAATAGTTTTACAGATACAGAATCGAACGGAAAAATCGGGTACACAAATTGTCTGTTCTAGCTGGAAATAGCTAGAATGTATTGAGACATAAAAAATGAAACATTTGGTACAAGTCGAAGAAACAAAATGTGTAAGGTTTGTGTATAAACAAAAATTTATACACAAACCTTGCACAAATAACTCTTCTTCTGACAGTAAAAAACAACGAAACCGAACAAATCTATAACACGCTACTTTATGATCAAAAGACGCACTATTGTATTAATTGAACGGTTAAACTAGAGCTGGATCATTTGAATGTTTGTGATTAAATGTTGATTAGGTTAATGATAAAAGATTTTAAGTGTTCGGATTGAGAAAACGAAAATGGAAAAATGATGTTTAGTTAAATGTATAAATTCAAAAACACTTACTTAACCAAAAAATTTATTTGCGTTCTTTGTAAAATTAAAGTATCTTTGATTACGATTCTATAGAAATATGTCACTCTTTGAACTTTGGAAACGAGTGACATTCGAATGTTTCTACCGCTATTATATAACAATGTATACTAACTCTGACTCGAATAAAACAAACGAAAATATAATTTTATACGAAATAACGCTATATATTTTTTTATTAGCTTCCAGCAGAGGTTTCCGAAGAAATCGACAGACTGAATAATTTTCTTGGCAGATATTAATTACCAATCGATGCATCAGATTTTGTAAAATAGAAACAGCTTGATACAATTACTACGAATAACAGATGAAATCAAAGTTTCAGTTCGTTTTTTAGTGTTTGTGCTGAAAATAGATGCCAGTTATTAAGACGATAAACTTTTAAGTTCAATGAAGTTCGCCAATGACAAAAGATATGGTAATTAATATTAACATGGTTCGATAGTGCAATAAAACACTGAAATGTCTAATTCGATTAACAAAAAACTTTTTTTCTCAGTTTCTCACAGTACATATTGCAATATACAAAATTACAAATTCGTAAAAAACGTACACTATCGTTTCAGTTTAGCTGTGTGCTTTTTAAAGTGATATGTGCTGGTTATTGACCTTAAATAGAGAGTCCATTTCTACAATTGTCATTAAAAAGCTATTGTTTGAATAATATTAGTTTCTGTGGGGAGTAGTTAAGTTTGATCTGCATGTATTCTCCGCTTGTGTTTGATAAATCCTTGTACGTTATTTGTAGAGACTACGTATTAAATAAGAACTGCTTGTTAAATTTCAGTGTTTATACACGATTCGTTATGTTCAGTTAACTACAATGTTCGGAAAAAACGTTCGGAGCTTCACACTACAACAGTACACGAAAACTATTACGTGAGACATGCGCGTGGAAGGATTTAACTAAATACAAAATTTAACTATCGTAAGAGCCATAAAGATTCTCAAAACCGATCACTCCTCCAGCGTTATCAAGGAATCACAATCGAGAAGAGAGAGTAACTGTATGATCCTCACCGAATCAAAGTGTATCTTTAATCAAATTGTATCGCGAAGTTCATTAGCTGAAGCATGAACATCAATCAGATATAAATAAATATGACAGATTCTAGATAAGTATTGATGGGGCTCTAAAATGGTATGAAAAAATTGATCATAGTGCTAGCAATGTACTGACATGTTGAAAAACTTAGTTTTATTCGCAATAAAGGTAAAAAAGATACTGTGGGAAAAATCATACAAAGATAAAGCTTCATATAAATAAAAATATCTGTAGTAATAATATAGTATTTTCTGCATAAACTGAACAAAGACTTGTGCTGCAAAGCCTTCAACTTTTTGGACTGCACTTCCACGCGTAAAAAAGAATTTTGCAATGAAAAACATACACATAAAATAGTTATTAGAATTGTCAAAATGTGTGGACACGCCACATAGATAAAGTCAACTTCTTGGACTGCACTTCCACGCGTAAAAAAGAATTTTGCAATGAAAAACATACACATAAAATAGTTATTAGAATTGTCAAAATGTGTGGACACGCCACATAGATAAAGTCAATTCATTGTATGGCATTTACATATAGTGCTTTTTATTGGTCTTGATTTGTTAGATACAAATCGCATGTAGTAGACAATGCGTAATTGAAGAACTTTATCTTGACTATCAAACTAACAAAAGAAGACAGTGCTATTTTATCAATAAAATTCCAATCATTTTTGCCGACTTCTAAGACACGCATGCAACAGATGGTAAAAAAAATTCAATACATTTACTAAAGATCAAGTGACACACCACGGGGAATGCTATACCAAAACACATTCTGCAAGTAACAAAAAGTATTGCTCCCTGTGTGGAAATAAAGGTTTTTTTTTTAATACCAATGCTTTGCTTAGTATTGAACTAGAAAATGATATTATAACGAAATAATGGATCATATATTACTCTTGCTCGTTTGCAGTAAATGATGACCATAGTTTTCTTGATTCTGAATAACTGAATCAATAATTTTAATATTAGAAATCAGTGAAAGCACAATTGTGTCCTGTTTTTATTAAAGTCATGGTCAAAGCCGTTTCGATTAGTTATTTGATTGTTGATTTGACTAGAACAATACATGCAATATTATCAATTTTACATAGAAATTAAAATGAAAATATATTGCAGATTCTAGTCCCACTCCAGCAAGGTGCGATCGACTGCAATCTTAATTGACAGGAATTGCCAGCTTTCAAAGATTGGGGTTTTCTACGGGTACTTTTGGTTATTCTCACAATAAAATCTGGACGCGACGATGTAGCTGAAAAATTGCTGAATGTAGATTACTCAGGACATCTAGTATATTATCTATTTCTTAAAAAATGTATAAAAATATTTTGCGTCCCATATTGTGACGATAATAGATCAACCATTTCAAAGCAAACACTAAAATCTATTACAAACTGAATGCTAATTTATATTACAAACTAAACGCTAATATCTGTTATAAACTGAACGCTAAAATCTATTACAAACTGAACGCTAATATATATTACAAACTGAACGCTAATATCTGTTATAAACTGAACGCTAAAATCTATTACAAACTGAACGCTAATATATATTACAAACTGAACGCTAATATCTTTTACAAACTGAACGCTAATATCTGTTATAAACTGAACGCTAAAATCTATTACAAACTGAACGCTAAAATCTATTACAAACTGAACGCTAATATATATCACAAACTGAACGCTAATATCTTTTACAAACTGAATGCTAATTATACTTTATATAGTTAAAGTGTCGGGCAAAAATATGTCAAAAGTTCTAAGTGTCAGAATTAGATTAATATCGCATAAACACCTTAATTGAAGATGATTATACACGCAAATGGACTTGATTAAAAGTTAACTTTGGGCGCATCGCGTTTAATCGAATTTTTGTAACTGTCTTTTTAGGCATCCCTTGACATTTTTGGAATAATGTAAAATTTTATATATCATTTATGCGGAGGAAAGGGAATCTTACCCTAGGTTGTCTTCTATAATTGAAAAATTGATAACCATAAAAATTGACAGTGGTAATTATTCGTCAAATGCCAATCTTATGGATAGATTTTTAAACGAGGAAAAGAACATTTTTCCAAAAATAGCTGTTTACGCGATTCGTTTACAGACGAGTACTACTTGTAGCATTAGATACAATGTAAGTACATAGTTTTTAAGAAGATTTTCAGTTTTAAAAAGTTCTCATCGGGTTTTCCTGCTTTCTTTCAAATAAAAAACTGGATGAGGATATCACTGAATATTGATAAAAGTTGTGTTAAACGAAATTCTAAATATTTTATAGTGTATATATTAGATCGAAGACTTGTACTGTACGGCATACTCTATTACAACGTAAACTCAGGCCGTGATCCATCACTGATGTCATATGTAAATACAGTGTAAATGGAGCTTTTAGTTTATTTTTTGCATTTGCAGCCAACGTATTTCATAATGTACCATAACTGAGCAACAGGATATAATGTTTCTCTCTTTTCTTGTTCAATATAGGATCCCAGGACATTATTACTCATCGACAAGTTAACAACTTTTGCCTAAATGCCTCTAATAAAAAACGCATGCATGATATGAAGCGTAACTCATGGCCCAACAACATTTTTGATGATGCAAACAGACAGCTGCCAAACACGTTGTTTTCATAGTTAATGAAACCAACTTGAAACAATGCGACAAGACATATTTTTTAACGGCATCTCTTTCAGTATCGTAGTTCAAAGTGCTATCTTTATTTACAGCTTTTGTGTTTATTTCTATAGAAACGTTTCAATGGCAACCATCCGTGTCAAAGTAACTTAGTTCACTTAGTTGATAGACTGGTTGCAAAAATAATTTACAGAAACAAGAATTACGTTTGTCAGAAGTTAATACCGATCAGCATCGCCTGTATAAATGTTAATGCAAAAAACACGCCATCGCAACTTGTTTCTTAAACCGCAGTTTAAGCACAGAACACACATCAATATTGGCATTCCAGAAACGTTTAAATCGGAAAAGAATTCTTTTGAAAGACACAGAAGGCTTTAGTGTAAGACATTGAAATACAAACTCGATTTATATTCAAAATGCAGTGAATTTCTTGAGATCAATCTTCATGAAACAGACGTATTTAAATAACTTTATCGTTTTTCATTTTCTTTCATTGTACTATAGGACGTTCTGTAATAGATCCGAATTCTCTAAAGTAAAAACGCATTTATCTTTTGAAATGGACACACTCGAAGATTCCTTTTTATTGTTAATTATAAAGATGGTTAAATGCAGACTTACGTAGTCCGGATTCTATAATATCTTTTGAACGCCGTTCTTCACAGTGTATTAAGTGCACGTGAGGCAAAATCATATAGCATCCCAGAAGGTAAAATTCATGTATAATATTGTATTTAATTTTTTTTTAATGTTTCTGAACTGTTTAACGCGTCGACAGTTGTAATTCCATTTAGGCCATCTTTAATTGATTCGGCGTGTTTTAAAATAATAGCTTTAGCAGACGATTTCCTGTGAATTTTACAGATTGCGTGAGACACAGAATAGGAAATACGACATTTTCTTACATTTAAAATATCAAGAGACTAACGTAATGTAGTATTATATATATTTTCAAACTTTTTTTTCTTAAATTTCGATATTCTACACATAATGACTTGTTGACTTTTACTGTTTTCTCCTTAATGGACAACAAATTACTGTTAAATAAAATTTAGACTATTTAATCTAATGTTGGGTAATATGATATTTCCAGGGCCGCACTTACAGAATTCAAGCGCGTTCCCGGTTGGGCTAAAGGAGGGTTCTAACGATAGGGAAAACCTATCCGCGGGCCATAGTTAGTGACGTTTGGAAAGTGCCAAGCTCTTACTCCATAAAAGTTGTCTGTTCATCCCATTCAAGTAACTAATTTGTCAATCGATCGAGGTCCACGTGTTTAAAGAAAAGTATCGAATAAATTAAAACTCGACTAGTTCAAATGTTTTTTATATGAAAAAGACACTCATTATTTGCATGATATAAGCAAATCTGAATTTCATGGATTTTTTAGAGTTATGTTTTAGTGTTGTGTTTCTTTTCATGCAGTGCTCATACCTGTTGTAAGACGTTCTGTTTTTCAAGAATGAAACCATTTTGCAGAGCGTAAATTCCCTACTAGTACTTTTAGCAAACATGTTTACAGCTCATTAATGCAAGTCATGAAACATTTCTGCTGAAAATACTTAAAACACTCATGTTGTTATTGCATTTAAGAACGCTATTTTGTGGTATTTAACAATTAACTAGCGATAGAACAGTAATTTTCTCTAAAGATTTTGTAATTTGGCATCATTTGTAAAGGTTTTCCTGAAGCCAATTACAAAAAAAAGAACGATGGGTATTACGCAACGAAAAGAACAGATTTGATTACATTTCTGGGAATGTCAATTGTTATTTCGGGTTTTAATAAATAAGACACTTTACTGCACAATCATAATTTTGAATTGCGGACACAGGGCAACAATTGCGTGCTCCGCCTTCACTATATCTATTGTAGCTGTTATTGATTTCCAATCTACTGGGACTGAAAAAATGCAGTAAACTAATTTAGAGAAATTTAATTGATGAAATTACTGTTCTGAAGTAATAGTTCGGTTCAAATAAAACCAATTTAATCGCTGAATCATTTAAAATTAAGGGCCATTTACTTTGCATAGCAAGAGTTAGGAGAAGAACTATACGATACTTGACACGTTAAAATGGCACATATTGATAAATATAGAATATAGCGGATGAACTTTTCCATAAACTTCCACTCATAACAGGGTAACCAATTTAGAATTAAGTTCTGTTACATTTATCTCCGTTGCTGATGACATTCTTTAACCGTTTGAAAGATGTTATATAGATATATAAAGATCCAAATATATTAAGTAAGAAATAAATAATCTATTTTATCTAATATATTTTGTGCAAAGCAATGTTGCCGCTATGGCTTGAACATTTTTAGTACTCCTTAACATATATACATAAAATAATCAAAACTTCGAATACACAAGAACAATAATTTTACATGTTAAATTCAATACAATATTTCTCACCTTGTGTAAGCTGTTTTCGATACAATTTTTGAAAAAAATGTAAATGCATGCTTTATAACAGAATTACTTCTTGGGTTCTTTTTATCAATACTGATCCTTCGAGGTAATGTTGTGTGTTACTGAGTAAAACGGTCAGTTCAATGTTTTCTGTGTGTCAAGGAAACCATCTTCCGGTTAAAGTCATTAAATAAACTTGTTATTTTGTCATACTATAATTAAAATCAATTACAGAAGGCATATGTTTATATACTTTGTTTACATATTTATAGTGAAACATGTTAACAAATTTCTCGATAGTCAATTTAACTTCAGGTTATAAAAGAACAAGAAATCGCTAAATTTACTTGAATCTGAATCATTTTACACCAAAATCACAAAAATACGTAATGGAACCAGTTTACCATAAAACCCGATTTAAACCAAATGACGGTACCCAGTCAGGACCATTGATGCAGTTGCTATATTTTTGTTGTTTGTTTACAAGTGTGTTCCGTATTGTGGTATTACCTTTATTTGCTTAGGCACAAAATCAAAACAGAAACAGTGAACAAGAATATGCTCATTGTAGCCTCTACAACAGGCTAAATTCTGCGCCCCTTCCCATACTCCATATTTTCCCAATGGAAGTTAAAATTGCGTTCCCTATGACCCATCCCGTTTTCAGGTTAATTTATTGTTAACTTGTTCTCGTCCTGAATGTATAGCTGAAAAGACAGCTCGCTGGATGTACAGCAAACATCTTACAATCAATCAATCAACGATTTAAAACTTGCCATGATTTCTTTTTTATATTTAAATACATAAAATCTTTATCAAAGTTGTGTAGGCTGATATCTTATCAAACGTCTCAGTTCCAGAATAGTATTGGCGAAAAAGAGCCACTCACGTCATGATTAACATACAGGGCGTAGAAAAACGTTAATTTCTTCATTAATCATCTTATTTCTAGTATCTTTATTACACGGAATATTTTTTGTTACAAAATCAAAGAAATGCATCTCAAAACAGAAAAGGTCTGAAACGCCTCAGGTACTTAATTAATTGTTTGCTTGCAAAAACCATCATCTAGCTCTACCAGATTGCAAATATGAAACCTCACTTGTTGCGTAAATCATAACAAACCATTACAAATTCTTCCTGTCAAATAAAAGGCCAATTAATCTGTAAGATTATATAAATGGCTTAATTCCCGTATATTTTTTAGATGTTTGACTGATTAAACTCGTAAGGTTTATGAAATTCGTCTTAACACTACGTACAGTAATCAATATTTTATTTCTGTTAACAAATAGTATATAATTATTAGAAAGAAAACAACACTGTAAATCTGAATAAGTCTCGACACGGCCGGTGTGTTGCAACAGACACAAACTGCTTACTCTTCTTTTAAGTTCGTGTCGTTGGCTTTTGTGTGTGTTGTTTTCTCATTGTTTTGTATTACTTTTTTAAATAAGAGATTAATTGCCCTTAAAGTATTTCTTCGCTCATTTTTTGGTTACTGTATTAAAAGAGTTAATACATCAACATTTACCACTGGCATGTATAAGATAAATAATTAACAAGTTGACTCATGGATTAGAAAAAATCATTTTTACGAAGGACGAGCAAAACAGTGAGCAGACAACAGATAAAACTTAAAGTAAAGAAATACAAATCATGAGTGTAACTAGGTCCTTTGGAATGTTGCGCTTCTCCATCCCTTTCAGTAATGTATATAAATAAAAAGTCAATGTCAGCAAATAAAAAGACAAATCTATTAAATTTTACGTGTATGTAAAGATCAATTTCAGGTTAATTAGTTAATTGTATTGGTTATGGATGATTGTTTGTTTTAATTATTCTGCCATATTGCCATTTCATACAAAAAACAAACTGGAATTGCGTGCGAATCCATCTTTTTCCTATTATATCTAGTTTTTACCTCACCGGATGTCCCATACATTAGACAGATAAGTACATTTAGGCAGGTTAAGCAATGCTTTAAAAGACACACACACACACACATGAACAATAACAGCAAGGAAACAAAGCCTCACAGAATACATGTATGTACCGATTTAAATTTGAAAAGGCGCCCTGTGGCCAACAACACCAATTCCCCCGAAAATAAGCAAAATTATGTGACTTAGTTATTAACATAACAATGTTTTATGAAATATTGCCAGACGTTTTAAGATCCTATTGTTGTTATTTTTTTACATACTGTTATGTTCACTAGATAGGACAACGTCAACAATTTTTACATTTTGTTATATTGTAATGAAGTAGACAGAGATTGGGAAATGAATATGACAGTTTGACAGGAGCAAGATTTCCGCTTGATAAAACCAATTAATGGATGGTCAAATATACACATCTCTCAGATGGATCTTAAGTCACTGGTAGAACTTTCATGTTAGACAGGACAGTTCCAGAATTAGCGTGTCTTGTTTTATCATGTCCTAAACGGAAGTTATCGTTAGTGCATCTCATGAAAATTCTGAGACCAAAGACTTGGTGACATTCACAATCAAAAGATGAAAGTGACATATATTCGTTTTGTGTTGGCTCGCATTTGACAGAACAGACACTTTAAAAATATAACTTCATCAAGCGACTAGTACCATATGCAAAAGTTGAATATGTAGTTCGTATATTGTGTCTATTTATAAGACGTTCTTACAAAAATATACATTTCTAGAGTTAATCAAGTGAAACCGTGGTACATGACATAAAACTTTTTAAAACTACAAATAAGTTAAAATTTGTAATATTATAGAATGAAAATTCGATTTGGCGTGAAAAAATCCTTCATTTAGGTCTTTTATTATCTGTAACATATTTGAATACTTTTTTCATACAATTTTGTATTCCTCAGTACTATCTGGAACTTTTTTTGTCTGACCTAATGATCATATTTCTACATTAAATAACTGAAAGATATTCCCGTGATGGGTTAAAATAAAGTTATTGGACATGTCCATGCTAACAATGCTACAAGCCATAAAAGACGCTTTATAAATGCTTAAAACATGCAAACGCAGCGTATCTTGTATGATTGTATGACATTTGTATACTCGAATCGAACAAGCAAGCGTAATAAACCTCTATACTATTGATCCAAACCACAAATGACAGCAACAAAAGCAATCAAAATCTGCATAAATAGTATTCAAATCATAAACGAATTCTGCTGTAATTTTCTTACAAAGAAACAACTCTATATAAAGCATTATCTAATACGAATCTCATTTCAACAAGCATACAGAATTGTTTCTATTTATTACCAGAGTAATTCTTCCGTCCTCCCGTCTCAATACCAAACAAATAATGACGTCAATAACTGGCCAAAAGATTAAAAGATATTTTTATGACATTGCAAAGAAGATGTTTCAATAGGTCGTGATCCGCTTTACAATCTAATGGCAACTCTTTAAAGACCACCAATAACAGTTAATGGACAAAATAGAAACAGCGAATTGATTTTAAAGATGACAACACCAGACCCATTACAGTGTGTAAATAGTTTTTGTCATTGATGGTATAGATTGCAAGAGATATTTCATTTCTTTTACCAATTTTGGGATATTGTATAACGTAATAAAAGTACTTTACAGTCGAAGAGAGGTAACAATGGGTATAACCAAATTGTTCGGTATGTTTTTTCATGACAAAAAAACTTGAGATTTCCTTCACAGTTTTATATTGAATGTAGATAACTGAATACATGTTGACATCAGTAACCCGAAACACTGTTGTTGAGCCATGCCGAAAAGCTGTACTTGATAATAATATATTCGGAATTCTGAAATTAACAATCTATAAACACGATATTGGATGAAACCAACAACATCAACAACAAATTGTTAATTTTGCCAATACAGGCGCCCACAGGGGGGAGTGAAAGTAGAATAATAAAAGCAATAAGAAAAATAAAATATACAAAGTAAGGTTTATTATCAACGATAAGTACAGATTCAGATTAATTAGCTCGGCCAGAGACATCTCGGTCTGATATTCAAAACAAGTCACCCCGGTTTATGTGACAACTGTGACTACATTAAGACAAATCGGCCAGGTAAAGGGCAACTCGGACCGGCTTTTATATAAAATAATTTACTATCATACTATATATAACTTTTTAAAAATACAAATGTTTAAATTTGTGGCCAAAATCTGGGAAATTGCGTTGGTTCTATAAGCTCAGTTTAAAACATAGCCGGCGAGGTTTCTCTAAAATATTACAGAAACTTTAACTTTTTCCCAGAAATTATAAATATTAATTACAATTGTTTATAATAAGTTAATTTGATTAGTGTTTGAATTGGTAAATAATTCAATAATATAATTAAAATCAATTAAGTCTTAAGTCAATTAAACAAATCAAATATAGTAAAAACAATTGAATTATTAGCTCGCATGTCACACCGAACAGCAAGTCGGCTCCTGAAGATGTGCGGCCGTCTATATTCAGCAGGTGTTTACTTGTACAGATACGTAGATACGGTTATTACATGTTTTCAGCGAGCATAACTCATACATAGTACAGTAATGTACATACAAGTCAGATATCATTATATTCTGCATAAAAAAATCTATAGAAATCAGTAACTTGTCAGGTAACGTCCATGTGCAAAAAAGATAATATATATTAAACGCTACAATTAAATAGTTATGTTTTCTACAAATGATTGACATTAAAAGAAGCACGACATAACAACTCGTTTTCGTGTCCGTGTCTATTACAGAACAACCATTAACCGAAGACTGATAAAAAATCTTTCTTCCGGTTCCAATTTGTTGACTTTGATTATATTATATTATTTATTTATTGTGAACAGAAAGTATGAAATTGGCCAAGTCAGTCCTGTATTTTCTTTGATGTCAAGGAATATAAAGGTCTTTAACAAAAGAAAATGAAATTGTCTGTTTTGCAACTTAAAATTTTCTAAACTTATTTCTTAGTCAGCATTTCAAAAAGAATCAGAGGGACTAATTACAATAATAGATGTACGGTTAGAAAGCAACACGAGCTATTCTACATTCAGATCAAACTAAAATTATAATTTTATTTTATGCAATAAAATGATGAGCCATTTGTACGATATTTCGAAATAACTGACTTGCTTTTTTGTATCCTGTTGTGATCACAAAACTAAATTATATGGAAGCAAAAAAGGAAGAGTTTTCAATAGGAAATAATTTGTTTCAATAAAAGTGCGTGTGTGAACAATATTTCCCCTCAAGCAGCGATGCAGTGTATTGTTATATAATTTCTTCACGATTATAAAATTGACGTTAAAATGTCTGTAACCTATCCCCAAGAAAACAATTTTCGTAACAACACAATTTTAAAACGCCTAATTGCATACATGCAGTTACATGTGTAATTGCCGTACTTTAATAGTTTCTTTTCAAAAGTACTTAGAATTTTGAATATTTTTGTTAGATGCATGTACTACACATCTTCTGTCTGATCTTACCTTTACATTCATCTTGTATATAGCCGCTACGACAGGCGCAATTGCAGTTAAGGGTGACAGAATGCATACTGGTCGGATATATATAGGCAAATTGCCAACTCCTTCCCACTTACTGTGGTTTACCACACCAATAATCAGTAAGACGTTTTCATTTTGTTTTAAACGCCGCGATCGACAACATTAAATATTGTTTTTGTCTGGTTTCTTACTATTATTTTTCTTTTTTCTATTCGCTCAATCTTGTCCGCACAGGTTTTCTGAGATTCAGTATGAAACTTTGGGACCATTTTGAAATCCACATTTGGAATTTAAAAAATAGCTACCGTTTCCATGGAAACATGGGTCGTAATATAGGACATTGCATTATTTTGGTAAAAATTTGAATTTGAGGGGGTTTTCAACATGCTCAAGATTATAGTGTGTCAATGGGGGTTCGTTTGGGGGAAATTTTGTGTTGGCCTCCCAACACAGTTATTACAAGTTTATAAATTACTTTCTCAACCGTTTTCTTTACAAGAACGTTTTATTTATTAAATGCATTTGTATCTCCCGTTTCTTTATCTACTTTTGTAAGCTTACCAATAAATGAATTGCACAACTGTACATTATAGCCTTTGAAAGGCAAAATAACAAAACATGTAGAAATTAAGACAGTTATGTCTATAATAATCGTTGATACCGAATTAATTATTCTTATTTCTTGATTTAATTGGCTGGTTATGGTTTTCTTCGGCATTTGGAACAAACTGATGTATACTCAAACCTACTTATAAACAAGATTTCAAAACAGACAACGATCATCTGGAATATTTTACTTTATTCTGCCCATTTAGCATATAAATCTTCATCCGGGCACTTTATGTCAATTAATTAAATGGAATCCATAGACTTGTTAGTCGTAAATAATTCAAGCTAACCTACGTTCATTTCTATAACAATCTTTTGAACATTATCACCGATTACTTCTAATCAAACCAATTAAATGAGAGGGATTTTTCAAGCATAGGAGACGAATAAATGTTTCTGTAGACCGTTATTACATATCAGTTTAAGAAAACAGCCAATTTAGTTGTCCTTAATGGCATGTTGCCATAAAGGGTTGGATAATTCATATCACTCTATTTGAGGCAAAACACAGTCGGTTTAAGCTAGCTTTGGTGGAACAAAACCAAATGCATTCAAAAGTATGTGTTGGAAACTCGTTTTAGGCAAATAATGTAATATATATAACAGTATAATAACATACAGAAAAATACGTTAAATTATTTCTTGGAGCAGATAATCGAAAACAAAGAATTGTCAATGTTCAACACTTGTTACTTGCTAAACATTAGTCTACCATAAAACAGTACATAAATTAATACTTGGCTTTGTCATTGTTTTGTAAAAGTTAATTTGACCACAGGAAAAGATTATTTTAAATCGAATCACACATAGTTACAAAGGAAATTTGCAGACATCAGTATAAATAAGAATTACCAGCAACACTGCTGCACTCATAAGACTAATCTAAGGACAGTTTTACAAAGAAGACGGCTACAATCAACAGCCTAGTACAGTAGATTGATTGATTGGACGTTTGCTTTACGTCCAGCGATCAGTATTTCAGATAAATTAAGGACGATAACAAATTAACAAAAAGAATCAATTCAGGAACGATGGACCGAATAACAAACATTTTGAATGCCACTGAAATAGTTATGGATATGGGTAGGGCCGGAAAATTTATCCTTTTGTAGCGGCTACAACGATTGAGCTACTCTGATCTACTCTTATCGACATCTTCAAAAGGGGTCTTCATCATGCAAGGAGCGTGGCCCTCTTAAAACACGTTAACGTTCCTCGGCCAGGCTTTTTTCTTATGATCTTATAATCCCCAACGAAAGGGCAACCCTATCTGTCACGTGGGGACGCGCTGGGCAGCTCAGTGGGTCGACCACTGAAAACCCTCAATACTATAGTTTATAATTTGCAGGTATGCAATATACCTCCTTACACATATGCCATAGTTAAATAAATGATATGTACACATTTTAAATAAACAGCTTATTGTCGAATAAAACGCGACGCGACAGATTATTCTAATGTTTGTATCCCAGATATTACTCTCCAATACATCTCGATAAACCAAGTAGACACAATCACTCTCTTTAGCAACAGTGTCTGGGCTTGATTGCTTAATTATCGCATCACTTAAGCATAGACAAGAAGACTATATTAATAAATAATGTTGTACAAACGAGAGATTTATTTTCTAATTTGTTGATTCCGAAATTACATTTTCTTTTAACTTAAGATGAAGCAGCTCAGATAGACTAATAAGTCACCGCTTCAGTTACATTCCATATGCCCATCATATGTAATAATTGCTCGTTTATTTAGCATATTTGACTGTAAATTATAGATTTCATTATAATGTAAGTATTTAACATGACAACAATGATTTTTTATATTAGAAAGATTTTCTATTGTAAGTCCTTACTGAATACATCGTATAGTGCTCTTGCAAACGAGTATCTGTTCATCAGATGAACTATATTTACATATGCATGAACATCAACAGAATGTTGTCTGTAACAAAAATGTCACAACTCAATTTACGATAAGCTCAGACAACTACTATGATCTAAACGGTCATGTTAATTTACATTAATAAACGTTCTGAAAAAAAATCCCACGATTAAGACTATCTTTTTGTAATATAAGTATTATTTAAAAATTGGCCACTGGTAACGGGGCTGATCCAACTGAAGTGTCCAGAGCTAACACTGAAGCCCTGCAGTTTGGAAGTTCAGTTTAAAGTATGGAAAGTCTGACGGTGGGTTATAGTGTCTGGAGAGAGTAACAAATATTTTTCGAAACAGCATACGCATTGTCGACGCTTGAAAGCCTTAATGTTTGGTTCCTACCCAACTCTCGTTAATTTTTTGGAATAAGTAAATGATTCCTTTTGGTAACTCCATTTACGCGTTTGATTTAATGTTTGTTGACTTGTTATTGTCCTGAATACAGATGAAAAATTGCTTGCTTAAAGTTAAACAGCCAGTCATTTGCATTAAAACAAACTCCTGTTCAGTATTTGGGGGGTTTTTTTGCTTGCAATTCGAAACATCTC
Source organism: Limnoperna fortunei (assembly GCA_944474755.1). NCBI lineage: Eukaryota > Metazoa > Mollusca > Bivalvia > Mytilida > Modiolidae > Limnoperna > Limnoperna fortunei. The sequence continues at coordinate 98,807,465 of OX104113.1, read as the reverse complement.
TTTTATTTTATCATTTAAACCACTCTGTCACTTAAAGTATAAACATAATCTACGTCATTTGCAATAAGATGAAAGATTATTTGAAAGATTGTTTTAAAGAGAATTTCAAGACATAAGAATGATTATATAGACATTCGGTAAAGTCAATGGAAATTATTCACTATCAAACAAAACGCAGTAATGCATGCTGTTTGCCATTCAAATATTTTTAAATGAAATAGATAAAACTAAAATAAACCAAATGAAAAAAAAAACAATAACAATTCACGGAAAAGTAACAGTAAAAACAAATGCATGGATACGGGGCATAACTACTGGCTTGTAACAGTCACATAATGCATCCACTTGAGTATATAAAAATGTAATTATTCTAGCTTAAAAACTGGAATTGCAGCATAGTTTTATATACGATTACATTGATTCAAGTCTAAGGAACAAATAACATTTTTAAGGACATCGTTAGTTGGAACAAGTCGATAAAGGACAAATGAATACCAGTGATTACCACCCACTTTCAAAGTCAATCTAGTTAAATTACAAACTTCGGTCGTAGCATTTTGCGACACTTTATTTACCAAACAAAGCTAATCACTCTATAACAACGTCTGGATTTATTTTCATGTTTGAATGATTCGACCAGCAATCAACATTGGTCAGATAATTATTTCCGGACTAAACGAATGTACAAGACTTGAAGTTATCCTTTAATAATTGAAAGGTCCCTATGGTTTATTAAACAAATCACAATAACGATGTTTAGATGAATACAGTACAAGCGCATAACAACCGAGGCTTATAATTTTGGATTAAAACGTCTACTATCCGGAACGATTTCGGTATCAAATCATTATCATTAGCATCCATTATGCAGTTTAATGTTGAGTGGACAAACGAATAACGGTCACTGATTGACCAATGTACACAACATTACCCGTTTCTAATGGTAAATCCATTTAATACGTTTTTGCATTTCTAGGATCCTGTATTGATTAACTTGTATGCGAACGGAAATTGATCGACGTATGTAAATATGATAAGATTCCGTTGTTTATTATGGCGTCAGTAATAATTTTAAAACAGATATGTTTTCAGTGTCTTTCGAGGTATTGGTAACCATTTGTAACAATAGCTTTTCACGAGTCTATTAAAGTATGGCTTCATTTGGGAAAGAGGTTTATAATCGACTGCGAAGTGATTATTTTCTTTTAATTGTGTCGCATTGTTATTATTATACCCCCGCTTGAAAAGTGGAGGTATATTGTGATGGGGTGTCTGTCATTACGTCCGTCTGAATACTTGGGTATGCACATCTCATATCTGCAACTTCTATTACACCACCATTTGGAATTTCATTAAACTTTAACAGATTAAGCTTTGTCACATAGTGCCATTGTGCACTATTTATTTAATATTTTTAACGGCTTGTTATCTGGGGTTTTCCATAGCAAAACATGGACTTTGCCATTCTTTAATATACAGAACCTGGGGTATTAATTAGTGAGCATTGCTCTCAGTTTGTTTTTTTATAGTTCATTTTGGAACCTTACTCCAACATGAAAGTATCAGTTAGACAACAGTACAACCTATTCGACCTAATATTTGTTTAATTTCGGCGAAAAACTTTTTATTAAAATTATGCTCAAAATTTTAATTCGTGCAGCATTTGCAGACATTTGAAATTCTATGTTTTCAACTCTTACAATATTTCTCTCACTTAAGAGGTGCTATGTCACGCGCACTCACTACATTTGGCAGACGAACTTCTAATGAGCGCGATGTATCAGTCAGCAGGATAGATGCAAACAACATGTGGAAATAAAGAGAAGAAAAAATGCTTTAATGAACAATTTGTCTATCCGAAACATATTCATTATTTTATGATCACAGTATCTTTACCTCCCAATAGACGCGGGCTAAGAAATGCTGCACTGTTTCCGTTTCAACAGAGACAGGTGCTTCAAGCATGCCTCAGCCTAAATTAATCATTGTTAAACGATTGAACTAGAAAGAGAAGCTGGCCGATTCAGATATTTATGCTATTTACTTTTGGCGTGGAAATAAATATTTTTACTTTCAACAAAAAGTAATGTATGTGACATCATAATATCAGTAATAATAATATCTTTATTGTTATATAAACATATATGTTTGGGACAAAAACAAAAAAACAAGTACATAATACTGACAAAAGAAAAAGAACTATATGAAAGTTAATCCTCTTTTGCCCTCAGTTCAAATGACCGTTTTAAAAAGGAGCCAATTAATTTCAAATGTTCTATAGACACTGGATTCAAGAGACTTTACAGATTTTTTGTTTCTATTTTCCAATCTAATTTATCAAATGCTTCTAATCTTTTTTGTTGACGGTCATCTCTAGGCGTTTTAAAGTATCGACCCCTCTCTATTTCTAGATTATGATCGCTTAAACGAAGTTTTGTAATCAACACGAATATTTCAGACATTTTATTTTAATGTAAAGTACGTTGTAAAAGTGTTATTTTGTCCATATTTCTGGTATCTTGAAAACTCAATATCAATGTGTTCATATTGGATTGTGTTCGAGAAAAACACGTGCTAATTTAATTCTTAAATTTTTTTTTACTAATGCTTGTCTTATGTATGTAAATGTATGTATTTGCACTTCGTTTTGATTTAGGCTTGTTGATTGAATATGGTTTTCTCCTTTTCCTCGTATTTTTTAAATTCAGCAACATATAGCCTTAAACTGATTATCTCAATAGTGGGATGTCTTTTTTGTTTCCTTGAACTTGATTTAACAATGTTTCAAAATAAAAAGGTTTTTTATTCAATGTCATGAATAAAAGTGTTGCGATTTAGACCCTTCTCGAAAAACCTTAAATTTCCTTCATGTAACTATATAAGGTTAACTAATTGTAAGAGTACCCTCTGCACGGGATAGGAACAAGTAGAAAGTATGGCCACTAGTTCGTTTTTATGATTTAGAAACAAAGAAAACCGGGTGGAAAAGAATACCACGGTGGGACAGATTCAGACAAAGACACATGACACAAAGTCAAAACCTACAAAAACCACCAAAGGTGCTTAATCCAAAACTAAACTAATTAATTGTTGTTTCTCTTAAAGACATATTGTTAAACAGCAAAATGAGTTTGAACAATGTCTGATGTGTAACGAAGACCGTTTTGCAATAAAAAAACTTCTGATCTCTTCATCAAAGGTTGATGCAAATCATTCATTATTATAGAGAAAATGGTTTGTCTGAATCCCAGTCCATCGATCATGTTTATAAAACAATCAGCGACTTTCCATAAGTCAGTACTGCTGTTGCGATCTCTAATCACGAATTGAAATACTATGGTATAATTGGTAAAAATCCTAATTTTCCGAATAACTACATCGATAATCGGATTAATACAATACAAAAAACAGTGCTACATATATGCTGTTAGATTTGCATATCAGTATTTACATAAATAAATTAGGTATCGAAATTAAAACAGTAATTTTGATCAAAACATATAAAATTGACATGAAACTTGATTACGTGATGGTATTTACGCTTTCCGGTTTGAACCCAGTTCCGTCAACTTGGAAAAACCAAACCCGTAGCTACGGATAACTAAATGAGTATATATTAATTTACTTTCATAGATACAATGTTTTAAATTTAGCTGCGTGCATTTTCTAAGTGTTCGCTGCATGTTGTGAATATTTTGAAGTGTTCATAAAAATATTGGCTTTTTCTTTTTACTTTATTTCTTACCGAATTTGATAAGTGTGTGTTGTTTCTTCTTTGAAATTTTGACGAAACTGATAACAGAGCTTAAAATAAATAGCACATTTTCAAGCTGATATATTTCTGATTATAGGCGGTAATTTATTAACTTTTATTTCAAACAGTGTAATAAGAAATTAATGTTTGTTTGAATGGTGTTAACTTCACTTTAGCAGCTTTTTTTTCAGCTAGATCAAGGCATCCAGTTTTATTCGGAAAAGAAGTCGAAGTACCCCTTTAAAATTCATGCCTATACAGTAAGACTGGAACCCGCAACCTTAATGTTGACAGGCACATGATCAATAGTTCATGACTAGTCACCGATTATCCTTAAAAATGTACATTTACTTTAGGTTTCTACAAGTTAGTTAAACGTTTGTTTTAATACACGCTAACAATATTTGTTTCTGCACACGACAGAGAAACGGTGTAGATATAAATATCCAATATTTTAAAACATTTTGGGTTAATCGAACTGAATATTATTTATTTATTTATTTTCTTACCTGTTGTTGGTACATTTATATTTAATCTTAAACAATCCTCCGTTGTATTAACAGTAAATGATGAAATATTTAGCATTTTTTCGGCAAATCCTTCCGGATATTCCTTCCGTAGTTCTTTTTCCTTTACTTTTCGCTGAGGACATGTTGCTATTTTCGTCTCGTGAAATGTTTTTACATGTTCCCATCGTTCTTTAGGTGTGTTTGCCACTGAAAATCTGAATGCACGACTTGTAATTGATGCGAATTGTAATCCGTAGTATGCTTCCACTGATTTTAAATGTGAATAATGTGGCATTTCTACCAACAATCCCCTCATTTCCCCGTACGGAATAGTAACTTTAGAACTACCGATATGCTTAATGGTCACAGGTGCAATACAACCGCTAAAAAATCCAACTATCAAACACAGAATTTTCGTCAATAAAAAATTCATATTTCCAGCTTCTTGGTGAATGTTATCGGAAATAAAGTCGAGAAAGTGCTATTGGCACTTCTCATCTTAAATGAGCAATCAATTATGATATACTTCAAAGTAAAACAAGCGTGTCATAAAAGTATAAATCATACTTATTCTAAAAATCCAATAATTATAAAGATCATCTTTTCATGATAGAGATTTCAATTGCAGAATTGAAAACAGATATTTCTTCATGGTATTTCCCTGATGTTACAATGAATAGTTGTGACTGTTCTTGTCAAAACTATAAAGCATCTGGAGTTTTAATCACCCGGGTAATTTCCTTTGAGAGGCGCATGCGTTTCGAGAAGAAACGTCCTTTTTCCAAAACGAAATGAAGAAAGAAAACTTGAGACAATTTTTTCTTGTGACTTTCTTGTAATATATAAATCGATCTTATCCCTTGGTGAGATCCATTGAAATAGTTATTATTGACTACGATCTCTGATCTATAACACAGATCTCTCCAGATGATAAAATCTTGTGTATCAAAATGGGCTGAATATTGAAAATGTCATTACATTCCCGATGTTGGCTAAGTAACTTGTTTAGCAAAAGACAATTAGGCATGTCTTCAGTTTGTACAATATTAGAATCTAATCTCATGTCTAGTGTTCATTAAAATCTCGCTATTGCAAAAGTATAGAATCTAGTGCAAAACTTAAAATGCTAACAAAAATCTATAAATACGAAAAATTAATCTTTTGAAATATGTATGTGCTTAGGTGAAGAAAATTGTATAAACAGCTTTCAGAGAATGACGATGAATGTCTTTAGACTCCTATATATTTCGTGTCAATCCAACACTCACATACCGGTATATAGGTTGATAAAAATAAATCGTTTAAAGAGTTACAATAAAAATTTAATCTTACACAAAATTATGAGTCAAAACCAATCTCCATAGGGTATCATTGCATAGCCTTTAGCTTTTATTTGTTGGGCTTTTTGTTTGACCCTTTCTTTATAGTTATTGGCTGATTCCTTTGTAGTTTGTAAAGTCGAAGCAAGTTAAATGCAATCATAGATTGTTATCATTGTTCGACGGTTAAAACATGCAGTCATAATTTATTTTATTTCAAAACAAAAGCACAATGTTCATTACAGGGGAGAGTAAGAGTGTGTCATTTTAAACCAAGTAAAAACATTTCTTTTGTAAAAAAAACACTCGGTATTTATCATGCTGGCACACCAACAGTCTACAGCTGGAATATAATTGGTCCACATTGACCAAATATGTTCTAGTTAATACTATTCTTGTTATAGTTGACATTAAAAATGTCCAAGTCACGAAGACAGATTTAAGATTTCTTCGTTTGATGTTGTTTCAATATTGAAATTAGTATTTGCCATTGAACTGACCCTTTTGGTTTCGCAAAATTCATAATTTTAATTAAAAAATAATCTCTAATGCGCAGGTTCGTGCAGTTCCATATTTAACTTTTATAAATGTAGTTCTATTATTTACTAGGAGTCAATTATGGATTGGAAATGATACGTCAATATTTCAATATATTATTTAGAAAGACAGACAGCATAGCATCATTATGGGTTAACTTATCACGCAATTTTGTTCAAGTCTAAACGACAGAATATAATTTGACAGGGAATACAGGAAAGCTATTAAATATCGCAACAAGATATTTTAACGATTTCTTTATGCAGAAATTGGTATAACATTGCTATGAAAGATTAGCGAGTGCCGAATTGCACTTTGAAAACTATAAATATTATATCAATATTCTAAAGCTTCCACCATAGACAAAGATTGCCGTTATGAAGAAAAGTGTGATGTAAATCATTGTGAAATGCCTATCCCTTCCGGAATACCCGAATACACACCAAGTTTTCAGTGTCAGTGAGGGCCGTGCTCCTAATCCCACGGTTTTTGTGAGTTTTTGTTGATTGATGTTTGTATTTGTCTTGTTTGGTTTATTTTGGTCACTGTTTTCATTTTATATTGATTTTTTTTCTTATCACGTCTTAGCATCTTTCTGCCTTTCGTACTATTGTAGGTTAACTGCACGAATACTAGTTACTGTCCCGAGGATAATGTGATACTGTATAAGTACAAGAACAATTTAAATTCTAAACTTGTTCTCGTCCTTAATAAGGATGAAATATTGCTCGCAACCATTCAATCAATCAGGCATTACAAGATTTCTAGAAAGCTTCATTTTCTGTAATGCTTAAATATTTATCTTTTCTGCTCGATGTTGAATGAAGTATACGCCTCTAAGAATGCGACATGTACTTAGTTAAGTCGAATGGACTGTATGTTATTGCTTAAGGCCTTTTCCTGTTCATGTTAATTTACATATATTATTATCCTTTTAATCCTTACAGACATATATTTTATAGCCACGCCCCAATACAACTGACACAACAGTTTTAAATGTATGAAAAGTTATCTAAAAATGTATGCTATAAATCATTTTAACAGAAAGGTTAAGAAACTCTTTCAAAATTTCTATTTTATTTAAAGAAATGGCCTTGTTATGTCACAGATATCAGAAATAAATCCCATTTAATACTCTCTGACTTCGTCATAATATAAAGTATTTTCGTTGAAAAAGATCGAACTCGAGAAAGTTGACGTTTTAATGCTTCGAATTATTTGTTAAGGCAGTTAGGTTCATCGTCTGATAAACATATGAAACAAATTGCCAAGCTCACATACAACGACACCAGTTAACAAAAGTTAATTCTGATCAATATCGGCATTCCCGACTTAAATAAGTTTATTTCAAAAACGCTGAATAGCCACAAATTGATTCTTTTGATTCAGAATGGTATAGAATACAATTGTTATTTACTAGTAAGAAATAACCTTATTCAAGCGTTCTTGTTCGTTTAGCTAATTTGATTTCGTACTTGATTGACTGTTTGACGGTAAATACAAGACATCCCATACAGTATTGATCTAACAAATACACGGGAATCATGTTCTTTTGCGTTTCGAGGTCAAAATTGTGCTCTTTCTTTTAGCAAGTTCTGGAACCATGGACATGTAACACACCAATTATGTCCTCTCAATTAAGTGAATGATGACTCAAAGATGTCAGTTCTAGGAATTCTTCTTAAACTGAAAATGACGACGGCGATTACAATGAAGTCATACAAATGTCACGCGATAGTTTCGAGTTTGTTTTGGACGAACGTATAAAAATTGGAAATGCTAATGTCACATACACTATTTCCAATGTTTTATTTTATGTAATTGTAACAATTCTACTTAATGGAACTTTTTTAAGCATGTATACACAACACCAAGACACCAATTCAAATTATTGCTAATAACGGATGTGCAAACACTGAAAGAAAATAATGTTTCAAAAGGTAACAGTTGAATATGTCTTGAAAACAAAGCCTCGTTTTCGGCAATTGTTTTGATATTCCATTACATTTTAAGTCATAGTGAAATAAGGACTCCATAAACCGACCTGCAAGTAAACGTTCAAATGAATGTTCTAATAGAGTGCACATTGTGAATTATAACGGTGTCCGACCAGTGACAGTTAATTAGACTAAAGCATTTTAAGGAGAGTATGTGGAAATATGTACATGCAAGTATCAATAAGCAAGCCCATAACTTAACAGATCTATTTTATACTGTGTTATCGATGACCCGGTGGACAAGTTTTCTAGGTAACTAGTGAAATACTAATGATCACCGGTATGTCAACTTGGCGTTGTGAGTTCGAGCATAACATCGAATTATCAATGATTGTTTTTCTACCGAAGGCCGGACTCGACACACTCGGACGCAGAAACGTATCACATAAACAAAAACTACGCAGGAAACTAACAGCAGTGCCATGCATGATATGATCAGACGAATTTTGTATGTGCATTTATGCAATGTGACCTTAATATCTTTCGCCAATGTCTATTAGAGGCATTGTTCTAATCGATTTTAGCAAGATCCTAGACGGACATTGATTTGTTATACCTATTTTTGACATTAGAAAATATACAACGTCTACTTCATTATACAAATGACTAGAAAACAATTGTCTTCATGCTCTACAGATTCTTTTTAGTTAATAAACATTTCTCATCAAATAATTTTCGCAAAAAGTACGTTTTATCATTATGGTATTCCATCGATCAAACTTGTATTTAGAAACAAACACTGACGGTAATCTGACATTCTGGCTCTTATCTGCGTTTTATTAAAGCAAAGGCTGATGTATCAGTTAGAAATGACTCTGGAAACAGTGTCTGCTGTATCAAATAAGTTATCTGATTGGCTTTATTTCATTCAGAATACGAATTTGTAATTTTACAAAAAAAATACTATTCATGTTGATAAAAAGGAAATTAAGTCTTATGAGCAGAACATTAAAACAAGATTCTAACGTTGAATGTAATCAAAAATGTAGTCATAAATAAATATATGGAAATTACGTACTTGGGCTTTGATTTTTAACATAAAACTCTTATGTTAGTACATGAATTCAAACATACACTGCACATTCGCCTACAGTGTAAAAAGGTAGAATATTGTACTTTCCATATGACCCACATGGATGCTATAGAAAAGAAAAATCAGTTCATAGTGTTAACTTGTGCTTGAAAAACAGAGATGCAATAAATTTTCCCACGGACGGGATGTATGATTCCCCTAAAAACCTTCAAGAGTATAACTGGTAGGTGGACCGTCACTGGAATTGTTGTAATATAATTTTTGTACCCTTGTTTTTTCTACATGCAAAATTATCCCTTGCTGAAACGTCCCTTCGCAGCGTTTGCCGTTACTTCAAGGTGAACGTGTTCTGGTCGTTTACCATTCAACCATTCATATCTTAACACATATAATATGTTAATGGAATGCAAGTTAATTAAGCTTCTGTAAAGGATCTAAATATCTCCATTTGACACAAAACAAATAGACTAAATGGCGGCGCGTCACGAATGGTGAATATTGGTTTGTATTGTAAACACTCCTAGTCTGAGCATATCTAGCTCGCTAAACATAAAGGACAAACACAGACTCGTATTGTTAGTACATGTTAGACGAAGATTAAACATGATAATACAATGTCGTGTTTCTTGTAGATTCTTGGTAATTTTTTTATTTAGATCCAAACAACAGTCAAACATAAATCACATTTACGTTCCTAATAATAACATGCCGAGTTTCCTGTTGGTACGCCTAATTCTTGAGTCCATTAGCAATTATGCTCGAACACATCACATCCTACAGTAAAATTCATTATTAAGAACATTACAATTTTCTCCTAATTTAAAGACATGCTACATTTTTGAAATCGAGCGCTTTTCATAATTACGATTGTATTTGATAAATTAGTTTTATACAGCTAAGCAATACCACTTAATTGTTTCTCTAAGTAAAATCTTAAAACCTTAATATCGGAGACTGCGGCAGACGAAAGAAAAATAGTGTCGTTCTAGACATCGTCTTAAAACTTGTTGACAAAAATCGTTAATTATTCCCACAGCTTTTTGTTATAATCTCTTTTCCATTTCAGATTATGGATGAAGATATAAAAACTTACTAAAAAGTCATGTCGTTTGTAAAATATAGATGGCATTGCAGCCGTAAGTTGTTTTAACGGAAAATTGACTTGTAGCAATTTAGCAAAAATAATTAATTTGTCGTATCAAGTAACCGACTGTCAATTGCCAACCAATTTAAAGATTTTTTAGCGAACAGACAGGGACTGGTGGTGTTTGGATTGAGAAAACGGGGATGTGGGTAAAATGGGACGTAATATTACATTTCTGGGACCAAACTGAAGGGTTCAGTCTAGGACAGAACTGCACAGATGGCAGATATGGCATGCCCTTTTGTAAGGAAGGCATGGACGCATCACGTAGTGGGTGACGTGTTTATGAAGAGCCACACACCATGCCAATTAAAGGCCCCTTTTTAATATGATGATATATCAAGACTTATTGTAGCCACTACAAAAGACTTTGTACTTTCACAACTCTCTATAATTCTCTAAACTTTGCATAATGTCTTAGCCTATTTCCCTTCGATTTATTGTTCGTTAACTTGTTCTCGTTCTATTTATAACTCAACTTCTGCTCGCAAGACGTTAAGCAACAAATCAATCAATAATTTAAATCTGTGATGATGCTTGTTTGTGCATTTAATTGTAGACTGCCGTTTTGACAGTTTCCTTGGTATTCTGGTGTTCGATATTTTGTTATTACCTTGATTCGGATGATAATATCGTCGAAAATTAAATGTACATTCCTCTGAAACTGATATTATTTATAGCGTGAATCAAGTAAGCCGAAAACATGACTGATGTGTAACTTGTATATAAAATAAAAAAAAAAAAAAAACCAAAAAGTTGAAAACTTTCCAGCTAAAACTCTAAATTGCTATTGTCAAACACTCCCTTGATAAAAATACATCTAATAGCAATTCGTATGTACATGCAAATCTATCTCTTTATATCATTGAGCATGCGCGTCATAAAAACGAATCAATGGTCAAAGAGCATCAATCATGTCTGAACAATATAACGTTGTGCCAAGCAAGAAACATGGTGTTTCGGGTGACGCTTCATTTGCATTTGTAAATAATATGCACATCTTAGCGTCTAACTCAGTCCCAAATATTCTTGATTACAAGTCTTGATGTTTATTTAACAACGACCAAAAGTTTTTTTAATTAGCTTTGGTCAATATGAGATCAGATGTATCCTCTTTTTTTTTAATCAGAGTTTATTTATTTTCTATTTTTGTAAGTGAATAACACATGTCCAAAAAGCATAGAAATGAATGTTCGAGCTATAGAACTACGACAGAAGAGAAAATGGACGTAAAAGACGGATAGATCGACTAAATGGGATTAAGAAAAATTTCTTTGTATCACTTTTCAACATTTCTGAGATAGCAAGTTAATAAAAGAAGCCAATAACATCCAATAAATATAAAATGCGAATTTTAAAAGAATTCTGATGGTGTGGACAAAACAACAATAAAAAAATGGCCAAAATGAACTATGTCAACAGAAAGAAAAGAATGAGCCATGACAAACCTAAGACAAACGTCAATGGCACCGAAAAAAATAAGCATAAACCCGACAAGACAATAAGGACTAACTAAGACACAAAGATCGGCAATAACAAATTGCGTTCAGAAAAGTACTAGAAAATAAGAACCGTTGAAGTCTATATTATTAAACTATGTGCATCATTATATAAACACTGTTCAACAAGAAGTTTTTAATGCATTAAAATAATAATCGTATTTAAATAGTGAGAGAATTATAGTAATGAATAGTTTTCAGTGGCATAAGCTTTGTCACATTAAATATGAAATAAATTACATCAGCTGTGACATAATAAGATCGACAAGACACTGTGTACTGCGATGACAGTTATTTTAAGTAGATGCTTTAAGTAAGCCTATGAGTAATTTCCTTTGACATACGAATATTAATTCATTCCAAAATCCATAGAAACAAAGAAATTAAGTGAACATTAACACCTTCCTACGTAATCAACTTAGTACTAACACATGATGAGCAGAGTTCCTAATGTCAGCTAACAATTACAAATCCTATTTTCTTACAATAACTATATTTACCGTAATTTCCTATATCAATTGATTGCCTAATAGACTTTCATACGAAGCTGGAGAATTGCGAAAGTCTTTACAGAAAATCTTAAACAGTTTTAGTAAATAATATGCTGGAATTTTTACAGATGTCTTAAAGTCCCAAAATAAGCGTTTCATTATTGTTTACTGCAAAATTCGAAAACTTCTTGCACTTTAACATGTAAAAATCTTTCGCAGTTCATGCAAACATGCTAGACATGGTACATGTAGCTATCGACGTGTTCTTGTGATGGTTATGTGTTTATTTTTGTTTACTTGCGGTATCTTTACGTATTGTTAACAAACCATTTACTTTGCCATACACGAATTCCGTACTATTATTGTACATAGTACAGGAATCACTAACTAGGATAAATATTTTTTTGTTTTTCTTGACTTAAAGCACCAAAATCGATTGGGCGGAGTACATATAAAAAATATGATCATCACGAGTTTAATCTTATGAGTAAGGCGACATGATGATCATATTTTTTGTTAAAATTTTAATAGTTAAGCCTAACTATGATGAACGTCGGAATAACAACAATAATTTTTTGCGAAAAAAAACCCGAATCTGGGCGGCGATATATTTGTTTTCATTTATGTTGCGTATGATGGGTAAAGAAGAAAACATTTTCAAGTAAACCATGAATTACATGTAACTGAATTTCCAAAAAGAATGTCTATGATGGAAGTTGAGTTAAAAAAGCAAAATAAAATATGTCGTAGGACTGCAAAAATGCTTAAGTGATGTCTATTTTTCATATAATATAAAATATTTTTTGGTATTCAATTTACGTAAGGGAGACCGTTTTGTAGCCTGGTACTAGGTCTTCCTGTGAAACGCTATCCGATGAGCGTAGCTTTGAGAATACGAAAACCAGAATAAAACAAGTGTGGACTGTGAGCTTTGAGAATACGAAAACCAGAATAAAACAAGTGTGGACTGTGAGCACGCTCACAAAGGGATACCCTCCCCTCCCCTCGCTTCGCTTCAAGTCCAATTATCTCCCCTGAATAATATCCGAAAGCGACCAAAATATAATAAAACTGTGTGTATACAGTTCCGGAGAAAAGATCGAAAACTAGAAAAAGGCTATTTTAGGTATACAATTCTGGAGTATGCCGAAATAAAATAAATAAATATGTGTTCATATAATTGTCAATAATTATTTTACGAAACATGTGAGCATTAGTTTAAATATTTAAGTATATTGATTTATGATTTAATATAATGAAAAAAGATTTCATGTACGCCAAAACGCGGAAGATATTTTAGCAGTTGATAAATAATTTTAATTAGATCGGTTCCAATATACGTTTACAATGCTTTTTGATCCACTAAATATAAAACCAACAATTCAAATCAAGAGCTCATACATGTTTTATAAATTTTTGAGACATATTTTAGAAATCGGCAATTCAAACTAGCCCCCACTGCAGGACTTAGCTTAACATATGACCTCACAGGGAACAAAGTTCAAATGCCTTGTTGTAAAGGCAAAGCTGATATGCGAATGTTTATTAGATAGTCCCTAACAATTTTCTTTAAATGCTTCTTTTGTCTTCTACAAGTACAAAGTATGTTTATGCCAATCTACAAAAATGACAATTTTGCGTGCAATCTTTTGACATCAAAATATCCTACTCTTATAGCTTCCGTATTGTCTAGATGGTTTCTGTTGTGCATTAAAGCACATGCAAACACATTTTTAAGGTTAATTAAAAAAAAAATTATAATACAGCTTTTTAAGCCACACCCGAAAAGTACACTATGTTGTCAAAAACAATACGCTATACATACATGTTATATGAACAAAACCATAAACGTGTGCCCCGTAGTGTTATCATAACACTCATGCAGAATAAGTCTGCGGCATATTGGTGATCTGCATCAAAATTGTGGTTTTCATATGTGATTACGTGGAAAAATTCAATATTTCATCCCTGTCTCAATAATAAATATTATTATTATTATTATATTGTATAATTTTAAGGATTTCATTAGACAAACATGTCGCATATCAAACTGTAAAATGATCTAAAATAGTTAGAGGACTATGTAAAATAGTTGGCAGACTAACTGCTTCTAAAAATAGTTTGACGACTAAGCCTTACTAAAAATAGATTTTTATTTTCCAATTTTCCAGATCTTTGTTTTGATTGATTTTCTATTTTGAAAAAAGCCAATCAAAATGACTTTTTCATATGCACTTCGGGTTCATCTAATGTTTTAGCTAAAACAAAATGGCAAATGTGTTATTGTTAAAGCTAAAAATTAAATTGTTGTTACTTGGAAATTGTCTTGATCTTGACGAAACAATTTGTGTGATAAATATTCAGGAGACAAATGTTTATTTGTTTATTAATAATTTTATATAAAAATATCCATAAAAACAAACCAAAAAACAACAACATATTTATGACATGATACAAGATATAGCTTTTCTAGTTTCGGTCAATACATGTTTTATAAACATGACGAACTTCGTCCTTGGTCGATATTATTTCATCAAGTCGAAAAAATGCATTGACCTCATCAAAAGGCTATTACAATTTGAATTGTTTAAAGCAAACTGTGACAATCGATATGACACACTTGACTGATTTTTTTATTGCAATCGTTACATGATACGTAACACAATATAAACAATAATCAGACAGACTAACTCATAGACGTAGAAGCCGGTACGGCAGGTACGGCTTTCGCCGTACCAATATCAAATGCGATGCTACGCCTCTGTAACTACTGTATACAATCTTTAATATGTGTGATGTATGAATTTTTATACATATGTGGTTCACTAAATATACAAACTGAAAATGCAAATGAAATCTCTTTTTCTTATGAAGTGAATATAAGAACTTTTGATAAAGAAAAAATTGTCGCAAACCACAACGACTATTTATTTGAAACATTTAAAATTAAAGCTAATTTTACTTTTCTTAATCAACCTACTTTATCTTTCAACACAAGCTTCTTAGTTTTAGCTACATGAACCAGATGTATTTCGTGTAAAATAGATTTTGTTTGGCAGGAGTTACATAAGACAGCCTAATATAAAAAGTACTATCACGAATAAAAAACATTCTGTAAAGGGTTTATTTAAAGGGGACTATTAGAAAAACTAGGGCATGGCTCGGGTTAGGGAATGTTCTTTGTGGAGTTGAGTGCTATATGAAACTCTTTCCTATTTCTTTATGAGGATTTTCGCCATTTTCAGGATTTATTTAGTGAAGAAGTCGGGGTACCCAGTGAAAGTCTACGAGATTCGACAGAAAAGCTACCAATCCTTGGCAATTCAAATTTTTACCAAAGGAGATTCTGCCCCAGAAAAGCTCATACCTGCAACCTTAGTGTTGACAACATGTTATCAGAGGCCCGTCTAAAGGGGAAATAACCGGTATTACAAAAAGGAAGACTACTTCTTTCAGTAAGGGCATAACATAATGTGGAAAACCTAGAGAATCAAGAATGAATTATCAATTTGAAATAAAAAGCATATAATAAACATCATGTTAATGTAAAAACTATGTTCGTGAATTTAAGAGATTTTAGTTGAGTGTTATCTTTATTTTGGATCGTAATATATTCTTTAATGCAATTAAACAAAAAGAATGTTACTTTTATTGGACTATTTCGAGCTGGGAAAAACAAATTACCAATAGAAACAACACATATTGATATGCTTAGAGATAGCAATATACTTTTCAATGTTTATTTTTATTCTTCTGTCACTTATTAATGTCTTTTGTGGTGCCAAGTAAATTTGTAACTGTGTGGCCTGAAGCAACATTCTTGCAGAGAAATTTATACTTAAGTTAATTTCTAGTCTCAAGTACACGTTTAGCAATCTCTTTAATTTCTTTTATGATCCAAATGTCAGCGTCAATATAGACCAATTTTAAAAAATATCTTCCCATAGAAACATTTATGTTGTATAACCAAAAGATTCAGTAGGAAATCTTAAGTGAATGAACATGCCTAGGAAATCATAAACGAACCCGAAGATTTTATGGACAAAATGTTGTATCATGGCATATGGTTAGCAGTGAAGTAGTAAATGCTATTTTTGTAAACAGAAGTCATAAGTACACTTAAAGGATCTCACAAACCATAACATCCTGAAATTATTTATAATTGATCTAAGTAATTAGTGTGGGTATGAAAATAAAACATTAATTAGGCTCGTGTTACCGTTTTCTGTTTAAGTATAACTTGGTTTTTTCAAATCTGAAGAATTTAATTTACAGAAAATCTAGTTGCCATGTTTTACATATAAATTCTCCAACGTTTAAACGAAATGTTTAAACGTCGTGTGATTTTGTTGCAACATAGGACTTAAGCATTAAATTTAACCACGAAAATTCTACAAGATTATGGTTGTATGTAATCGGAACAGTGTAAATTGCAACAATCATGACATTTTCTGGTTTTGGGGTTTTTTTTTCGTGTTTTCGTGATGCAGATGTTAGTCTGAATCCAGATTTGTAATCTTGCCTTGACTTTCGGCTATTTGTCTGTCTACTAAATCATATCGAACACAGGCAACGATACAAGATTTCTTTTTGATATATATTGATAATAAATATCTCATTTTGCGTCTAATTTAAAGCGATCTAAAATCAATTCTATGAAATGGCGGACTAACGAAAACAGTAGTTAAGTATATTCATCCATGATTTATTTCGTATCATCGGTAAATGCCGACGGACTCGTTGATTAGTGGGTAATAACTTCACTTAGGAATTATCATCGCATCTCTTTTGCCCTATACTGATGTTTTATACCGTGTAAGGCAATTTGTTTCTCGTGATGATAGGGTTTGTAAGTGTGTTCGTTATCGAGATTGGATTATGATAAACGTTTTCATCGGAACTATTTTTTACAAGGCCGAGGATCTCAATGGGTGCAACAGATTGTTTCAGTACAGTAAGTTTGAAATGCAGAAGACAGGATCGTCTGCAACTACAAGTGCATTATAATATAACACATATCGAATAAAACGATCAAAGTCTAAATTAGTAGCAAGACATGCATTTTGTATAGCTGCTAGGGCTACATTCACCATTTCAAGTAGTCACAGAATCCTCTCTTTTTGCGTAGGACGGCAAAGGATTCTCGGACTACATTTCAAGTAATACCATGGTTTTTGTTTGTTTTAAATGATGAAATGTCCTTTTATTAAGAATCATTCCACCTTGCGTTCCACTTGGGTGCGATTGAAATAGAACGCCGATTTTGTTTGAATGGTGTTTAAGCCACTTTCAGCATTTTTTCAGCTATATCATAGCGTTCAGTTTTTATTGGGGAGGAAGTTAGAATACCTGGAAGTAATCCCGACCTTTGGTAGGAAAACTGGCAATACTTATTCTTAATACTGGCGATTTTTTTTTTAAATTCGAAGTGTTGAAGTTCATTTTAACACTGTTTCTCCATCAAACCTTTAAATCGCAATGTTTTTATCTACCTATTTTTTACTTACTTCCTTGGGCACCAATTTTGCCATTCTACATCCTTATGACGAATTATTAAAATAAATGCCAATCAAAATATATTATGTATTAGAACACATTACTTTCCAATCTACTATATTTAGTTTGATATTCATGAGATGGACAAGACAGTTTTAATGAATATCGACCTATAAAGGCATCTTCGTTCCATCACAGTAAAAATTTTCCCATTCTATATTATTGTAGGTGTTAAATTTGCTAAAATGCAAACAGTAGAATCAATTTTTATTTGACATTTTAGGCATTAAAATATTTAAAGCTGTGCAGATATAAAAAAATTTAAATGTTATAAATAACAACTAAAATATGACGAGTAAAGAACAAAACACAAAATCAACAATTCAATTAATTATATCTTTATTAATGCAAATTTATACCGCGAAGGGTTGAAAGCATACAAACAATTATAAATACAAAAAGGTAAGAAAACATATAAACAGCATGTAAATTATACAAAGAATATAATAATACCATCAAAATTACTGTCAGTGGTGAATCATGCAATTGAAGTTTCCATTTTTCTTAGTATAAGTGACTTTTCAATAAATGGAGCAACGTATTGCAAATGATCCGATAGTGACAATATTTCAAAAAGTTTATTATTTTCGTTTGATTCATTTTCTATTTGAAAAGTATAATTATTTTGTTTCTTAAATTCTTCTCTTATGGAGTTGTATTTTGTACTTCTAAATAAAAAGTGTTTTTCGTCTTCCAATACATTTAAATTACAGTGTTGATAGATTCTGTTTTCTCTTTTTATTTTTTTTATATCTTCCTCTCTCAATTGCATTTTGCAAAAAAATATTTTTCCTATTTTCAAAATTAGATTTTTTTATAAAATTGTCTATTTCATATTTAGTTTTAATCTTACTGTATACAAATATTTTGCTGTTCTCTGTACAGGTTTTTAATTTATTGAAGAAAGTATTTTCATATTTGTGTTTTAATTTTTGTTTAATATTATTAAGTTTGGATTTATCTTTTATATAGTTTATGTTTTTTAACTGTTTTATGTCTATTTCATTTGATTCACATGTTTCATATAAATATGAATACCATGAATATGTTCCAGTTTCATGAAGATCTTAAGATGAAGTAGTAAAGTATTGCTAGTATGACTTAGAAGTCTTACTAGATACTTGATTAATTGTGTCTTGATATGTGTATCAAGTGGATATTGAGCTAGTTAAGCTCTTGCTGCTATATTAACAGACAGTTTACTAAGACCCAAATCGAATTTACAGAGTTTTAAGTTTGTTAATCATGACAGTGAAAGGAATCTAAAACAAGTAATGAAAACAAATAACAGAAAGAAATAAAAAACAGTTACATAAAACATAATGTGGAGGGGTTGAACCGGTTATAGGGATCCCTACCTCCTGTATTGTAGTATGTGGCGGAGTTGGACCTGTTATAGGGATTCCTACCCCCTGTATTGTAGTATGTGACGGGGTTGAACCGGTTATAAGGATCCCTACCGTATCATAGCAACGTTTTCAAAGATACTGGTCTAAATTGTAATTTAATAAAACTTTTATCAAGTTGCCATAAACAAACTGAACTGACACCATCTTAATAAATCTCATTTTTAACCGGGCATTACTATATATCTTTTCTCTTCTAAACTGAAATTATCTCGTTATTTGAGGGTTGAAAGGAACGCAACGAATAATTAAAACACGAAGATAAATATAACTAGCTGTACAGTAGAGACCAATTTTCCATCACATCTCTTTAATGAAAAAACATACTATACTAATTGAATTGTTGAAAATTGTTTTCCGTTAATAAATTGACATTTACGTAAGATTACCGATGTCTGTATACATCGTACGGAAACAAATTAAGTACATGCTAGTGTATTATATAAATTTGAACATTACGTATTGTCTGCAACGAAATTAGAGACGTATATCATGGTTTTACTGCCTGACCGATGCCGTTTATTACACAGTCAAATAGAAGATACTGTGGTGTAATCAGAAGAACAAACTATGAAAACAACAGAAAAAAAAATCGATCAAAGACAAAAATGGCCGGATTTCGTTAAAAATTAACTAAGACGGTTAGCAGGAATTAGGTGAGCGACAGACCTGAAATCGAAACCCACGTTATGGGAGGCCATGCTGATGCTGCATACCAAATTTCAAGAGAATGTGATTAGTAGTTGCTGAGAAAACTGTTACGAAAATTTTTTCCCCGCCCGCCCAACATTCACCATACTATAACCCGGATTTTCACTCTGTGAAATCCGGCCAATTATCGATCGAACTCTGAACCAAGAAACCAATAAGTATCAAGAACCCACCGCTCTTAGCCAAGGGCGATTCACGTGTTCTGCTTCACGAGTGCCACGAGTTTTTAAGAAAAAAACATGGTATATGCATGCGGTAGTTTCAATAACATTTCAGACGATTTTAAAAGATATAAACATTGAATAGCCTATTAATAATCAGGGTTACCACCGCTCGCGCATGTCATACAGGTGGATATGGACACGATATTGCACCAAGTGGAAATGTTAGGTCAGTAAGTCCCGGCTGACCAGACCTGCATGTTTATTTACTTTGTAGCAAACTGGAAATCGTTTATGTGCAGTCTTGTCAGCTTTTCCTATTAGTGGTTAGGTTTTTAAATATTCAGTCTCAAAGAAAAGCTGACTGTACTAAGTCTGTTAGGAAACCAGTTAGACCTATAGTATCAGTCCAAACAAACCATACCAGGTTGTGGGTATTAACTCGAAAAACATTTTCACGCATAACCTGGCTAGAACACAAAATGGAATCTAGTTAGCTTTAAGCTAAACGATATTACCTACCCAAGTATCGTAGGTTTCAAGCTAATGTCAAAAATGCAAGTTATACCGAACACATCTCATTCAGTATCCAAGTTAGAAATGTGTGAAAATGACAGCCATTATGCCGCATGTCTCTAATTTAAAGAAAGAACCCTAATTCCTCTGTTTTTATGACCAATATAAAGGATGCATTATAAAGTTGTTGAATCACTCAAAATTCGTCTAAGAGTCAGTGATTTATATGTCTAGAAATAACGTTTTATGCGTGTTTATATCGTTTATTTATGTGATAACATATATCCGACGACATTCCCATTTTTAAAAGATGAAAGAAACTTCTAGGGGAAAAACAAAAAATATTCATTTCTTTTTTTCTAGTTTTGTAAAGTGGATCTTACAAGTGGCGAGTTGAACATATCAAGTTTCTGTCATACGACTAGATAAGCGCATTTTTTTGTTTGAATAAAATACGGCTACAGTCGTGTAACTCCTGTGATTAATTTGAATTTGGCTTTGCTACAAAAATGTCACATTTCTCGTAATAGGGCCACAAAAAATTCGTCTGATTTTAAACCCTGGGAACATACGGGAAAGGTTTTCAGTGTTCGGCCCAAAGAGGTGCCCATTGCGTCCAAACTGGCGGATAGGGAGGCCCTCATTGTGGCGATTGCCATATTATAATGGGAAATAATGACCGCAGACCGTAACGAGAGAACCATGCTCCTTGCTCGCTACAAACCCCTCTTGTAGATTTCGAAAAAGAGTAGACTAATTGGAGGCGCTACAAAGTTCTGCGTTCCTAAACAATGCTCCATCTAGTGACTGTCAAAATTGTGTTTCTATTGGTCCTTCACTTTACCCGTTGATTTTATTGTTTGTAAACTTGTTCTCGTCCTAAATGTAACTGAAATATTGCTCTCAGGACGTTAAGCAAACATTCATTCAATAAATCAATCAACTGTAACCTACATAAATCCCATTAACCAACCTGTACCATTCATGTTTCGTTTCATGTTTGTTTGATGTTTATAGAAACATGCATTTCCGTTCGACTTGCAAATTAGTTTCTACTTTAATAAATTCCGATGTCCTCCAGCTTCGCGCTAAATCAATTTCTTCTATATCAGGTAAGTTTTAATGCTATTAATAGATTGCTGAACTGCAAAGTGAGGAGGTGTCTTTTAGTAGTAGACAAAAAAGGCATGTAAGAGAAACTGAAATAACTCCGCCTTTATCATTATGTGTAAGGGCAAATACGGGAGTAACTCAATAAGACTGTAACATTCTCGTACATAGTATGGGGTACTCTGTCTTCCTCTCCCAATAAAAACTGGACGCCACGATATAGCTGAACAATTGCTGACAGTGGCGTTAAACACCATTCAAACAAATCAATAATTAAAAATATGGTGTCTACTGTCTTTCTAAAGCCTATACTCTAAAGTTGTTAAGTTTTTTAAACTGGTACATGTAATATATTCTATGTCAATGCAAAGCATTTCCTTCTATAAAGTTCGTGTTTGGAATCTGTAAGCTTCTAATCTATTTATAATTTTTCAAAGTTAACTCCTATATAATTTACAGAAATGACAAATAAATTTAAATATATATTAATACATATACATACAATATAATTCATTAAGTCTCTTACAAATTAAATTGACAATTGAATACCATTATTGAAAACATGAGACAGGTTGGCATCACCTCTAATTAGGTTCAGTACACATGCGACTACACTACACTTGTCTGTAATCATCTTCGTCGAAAGCACTGCAATTTCAGATGAACTAAATGGGCTCTGTGTATAGACGCTCAATTCCTTGTATAAATTTTTAAGTGTTTTTCATGAATTTAAAGATAAATGTAACTACCAACGCTTTGTTTTGATAAACATGATTTTCACAATTTCAGGGGTTTTTTGTGCCTTTTTTCTTTCAAATTTTCTTCACATTGTCTTTATTCTAAACACCCTCCGATTTAATCATTCATGAACTTTTTATGAACAAAGGGGAATAAATCGAGCTTGCGCAGTATACAAAATATAACATACAGGGCACAACGAGAACGGTGGATACATTTTACTTGTACGTAAAATACAATATACCTTCATATCATTTCTAGAAAGCAAAGATTTCATACCGTATTAGGATAATACGTTCTCCTTAGCCATTTGTCAAAATATAAAAAATGTCATAAAATGGTCTTTTTATCATATACTTAAACCAAAGAAAATAAAAGATTTTGATATATGGGCGGTTTCAAAAAAAATGACCCCAACAGGTTATGGTCTCCTAATTTCGTCAAATTAATAGATATATTATTTCTAAATAGTCAAAAATGTATGTCTAGTTGTGGGGAACATGTCTGCAAAAAATCTTAAAGATATTTCAGAAAACAAAAAAGTTATGCCAAAAAAACATACCGAAATTGTCAGGAGTGCAACACTTTTTTGTGACACTTTAAAAAAATGTCATTTTTTAAAATGTCACCAAATTGTCAAATCTAGCAATATGTGCATAATTCTTTTTTTTATTACAAAGTTTCATGTGTTAACTTTTTGAGAGATACAAAAAGAAGGTATGTTGCATTTTAAAAAGTATGAAAATATTGTTTTGAAAAAAAGAACTACCCTGTCAGGAGTGCAACACAACTTTAAGCCATTTTGCATTAAGTTCTTGGTAGAAACTTTTTCCTTTTGTTTTCAATAATTAAACCAAAACAAAATCATAAATATACCTTTGCTGCATCAAAACAGTCACTGCAAGATACCCTAAAACTGGTAATCTGAACAGGGACACCAAATAAAACAGAGCACCCTCAACTGTCAGGAGTGCAACAAATGACATGTTTTTAGATATATTTTCTTTGTAATGTGACTTATTTTGTGTTTTTCTTTACTTTTTAGCAGAAGCTGTACAGAAACATTGAATAAATATTTTAGATGGTTGAAAAATACCTTTTACATTAATTTTTTTAATGTCAGGAGTGCAGCAGTTTTTTTTATTAATCTTCAATTGTATCATAATATGAAATATTTTACGAAGATTTATTTATTATAATTATTTTAATTTAAGTTAAGGAAACATTTCTTAGAAATTAAGTGTTACAATAGCATTTTATGAGCGGAAAATTTGATAAAAATTCATATTTTGTGTACAATTTAGTTGTCCCTCATATTGATACCAACTGTTTTTTATAATCTAGAGACATATTCCAACAGCTAATTCTTTTATATGTTCATTTTTCAATTACCATTAAAAAATATATTGTTGAAAATCATATCAGTTCATTTGTCCTGTTTTATATGTCATCCATGTAAATGTTGCACTCCTGACACAATATTTAAATGAATAGACGATTGCAACTATACTGCAAAATTATGGTTCTCCATATGGATGGAACAAAGACTACAACTGGGAATGGTGTCTCTAGATTATAAAAACAGTTGGTATCAATATGAAAGCCAACTAAATTGTACACAATATATGAATTTTTATAAAATCTGAAGCTCAATTTTAAACAACCTGCTACACCCCTGACATTAAAAAATCATCCATCTGAAATATTTATTCAATGCTTCTGTGTAGCTTCTGCTGAAAAATAAAGAGAGAACACAAAATAAGTGAACTTATAAAGAAAACATATCTTAGAACATGTTATTTGTTGTACTCCTGACAGTTAAGGGTGCTCTGTTTTACTTGGTGTCCCTGATCAGATTACCAGTTTTAGGGTATATTGCAGTGACTGCTTTGATGCAGCAAAGGTATATTTATGATTTTGTTTTGGTTTATTCATTGAAAACAAAAGGAAAAAAAATTCTACATAGAACTAAATGCAACGTTGCTTAAATTTGTGTTGCATTCATGACAGGGTAGTTATTTTCAAAACAATATTTTCATACTTTTTAAAATGCAACATGCTTTCTTTTGATATCTTTCAATCAGTTAACACATAAAACTGTGCAATAAAAAAAGAATTATGCACATATTGCTAGATTTGACAATTTTGTGACATTTTAAAAAATGACATATTTAGGTGTCACAGAAAAGTGTTGCACTCCTGACAATTTTGGCATGTTTTTTGGCATAACATTTTTGTTTTCTGATATATCTTCAAGATTTTTTGCAGACATGTTCCCCACAACTAGACATACATTTTTAACTATTTAGAAATAATATATCTATTAATTTGACAAAATTAGAGGACCATAATCTGTTGGGGTCATTTTTTTTAAACAGCTTATATATTAATTTTGTTCTTTCTCAAATATCATATTGAAAATGTTAAGATATATGAAATGTGTTCCCAGCAATATCACAAAATTGCCTCAGTACTTTTTAAAGAATGTATTTTCTTCTTTCATTTGCTTTAACCTGGAGTGTCAGGAGTGCAACAAAATCAGGCTAAACATAGTACTTTTTCTACAACCTATCATTTTCAAATGGTTTAACTTGATCATGAAATTTTTTTTCTCCAGGGATGACTTATAATTACAATTTAATAATTTTGTTGCCATATGCAAAAATACATACTACTTTTGACTTAATAAAAATTTTAAGAGGTAGATAACAAAAGAATTTTCAAAAATTCTTGAAAAAAATTTTTTTTTTTAAAAGTACAATTGCATATTGTTCAAAATCTTGCACAGGAAGTCATTAGTATTTGTTACTAGTTTAAGAAAACAGCAACAAGTTATATGAAGCATAACATTGTTAAACTGAAGTAAAATGTATAATGTTAAAGGTGTTTTATATTTCAAAATTTGTTCAATAAAATATTATAAAAACTTTATTTCTTACCTTTTGGTTAATTTCTTTTTTGATTTATTAACTTCAACGTATGCACATTTGAAAATTATGAACAAAAACTTGATATGCTCATGTTTGAATTTGACATTTTTTTCACATCTTGGGGTCATATTTTTTTAAACAGCCCATATCAAAATCTAATTCAGTTCTGGTACCGGAATATCTTCATTATTCCTGTGCTCCGAATTAGTTTAAACAAACTGAGATAATATTTGCTTTAACTTACGGTTTTTCTTTTTGCATTTAAGTTTTTTCGTTGACTTAATATATCTAAGGTATTGTCAAATTCCGCTTCATTCTGATTCTTCATGTCGTCTGCTACACGATATTTGTAAACAATACCAGTAATTTCCGATCGCTTACGGAAAGGCGTGTAATAACTTCCGAAAGCAGTTAATAAAATTTTGATATCACCCGCTTTGCCAATCTGGGAAAAAAAAGTTTTGTTTCTTTTACTAGTTTTATCACATACTTATAGTAAATAACTTATATTTTTTACTGTATGAAAAAAAGAATAAATGGGCAAAAATTTTATATTTTACCAGATTCGTAAAGCGGGCTAATATCAAAATGTTATTAACTGCTTTCGAATGTTATTACACGCTTTTCCGTAAGTGTTATCACATGCCTTTCCGTAAATGATCGGAAATTACCGGAATTGTTTACAAATATGACGTCGAACGATAAAGCAGACGACATGCATGATACGAATGCATGGAGATGGACAATACTTTGGATTATCTTAAGTCAATGAAAACTTACACACAAATAGAAACAAACCGTGAGTGATCTGAAAATATTATCTAAATGACTTTAAAACTAATTCGGAGCACATGAATAGCGGTACCGGAACTCGATAAGATTTTGATATATCCAAGTCTTTTGATATATCCAAGTCTATTTCATTTTCCCCTGCTGAAGCATATGATAAAAAGACCATTACATGACATTTTTGATATATGCATTATAAGCCCTCGGTTGACATCGGCCCTCGAGCCTGTGGCTCTTGGGCCAATATCAAACCTTGGGCTAATAATCACAAAGTAAAAAAAAATAACTTATTTTTTATAAGTATATGATAAATTCTGATACCACAATTAATTAGAAAAAACACACTCAGGACAATAAACACAAACCCCAAATACATAAAAGATGAGATAGCGATTGTTAACACAGATACATTTTTTAAACTTTTAAACTTGTACTTTAAATTAGCCTATACTTTTTATTAAGGACTTCAAATCTTGAAATAACAATAATATTTTAGAAAAACATTTCACAAGAGATTAGTATTTTGATTTTGAATCGTCTGGAGTTGTACATTTTGTAACCCTGTATCTTTGATGACATTCTTTTACAACCACTGCGTAAAACCACTGTGATGCCTCTACTAGTGGACTGTTAGTTCAAGAGAGTATCAGAACAGTAGTTATACTCGATGATGAAAAGAATGTAATTAATTCTTTTAGTCATTGTCAACATTTAAATCTGATTTGGTATAAATTGTTGGAATTTTGATAAAAAAAAACATACATTATCTTATTTGGATTTAAAATATTTGTTGGGGTTTCAGAGCCACTGATGAGTTTGGAACAGACGACACGCGCGTCTGGCGTTGTAAAATTTATCGTAACAATAAGCAATAACAAAATGTTATTAAATTTCCTTTCCTCCAGAACGCGTGTACAAAACTACTTTTATAGTTTGAAAATTGTGTTCTGCTGCATTATTAAAATTTCGTAAAAACGATTAAATATAGTATCTTATCGACACAATTTTAGGGAAGTTTACTTTATCGGCTGGGGGACAACACCAGATGCAATATGTTCACAGATTACAGCAACTGTCATAATGAAACTATTCGTTATGCATTTGTATTACATGACTAGAATTTTACTTGTTTCTGATTGGTCTAAAACTTCTTTCGTGTCATGTTATATGACATCAGTACTAAAATTGCATCAAAATTTTTTTTCGTGTGCACAGTTTCATTCTAGAAAAACAAAAGGCTACAAGCTTTTAAGCATTCCAATATTAAATACGACATTATACCGTTACTGACTGATACGAGGTCGCTATCAGGATTTCTCATTCTCCGTATATTCACCTCGCCTTGTGGCTTTGTTGATCTTCACATTATCCTCTGCTGAAGAAATCCTGATAGCAATCTATATCAAATTCTGTAATTGTATAATATATGTAAGAATATATGGATAATAAGTTCTATTTTTAAATCATTTTTAACTTAAGATTTTTCCATAGAATTTTTTTTTCCTTTTGGAAGTAAAAAAAAATTTTCTTCAAATTTTGAGCTGAACAGGAGTTATCTTTCTTGACATATAAAATCTATTTTTGATTAATGTATATATTATACCAATAAGCCCTTTCTCTCAGTCAATACAATAGACTTGCCACAAGTCCCCTTGGATTTTTTTTTGCTACATATAGTTTATTCTCACACAGCCAATAATACAATTGGTACAGAGAAAGTAACAAATAAACAAACAAAACAACAGGCTATATACAATATATACAAACAATAATAAGGTTATGCTTACACAACAGGTAAGCCAGGGGCGCTAACATGATCATTAATAATATTAATAAACCTGCAAAGATTTCTTAGCAGAGATTTTCTGCTATTAGAGAGATAGATTTCAACATTTCTTATACTATCCACTTGTGTACAAAGCCTTTGTACACAAGCTGATAGTATAGGAAAGGTTGATAATGAAGGTGTATCTCTCTAATAGCAAATTCAAAGGGACTTGTGGCAAGTCTATCAATACAAGTTTATATCGACAAAGGAGGAGTGCAGCATAGTTTTTTGTGATAAACTGAAAACCCCCAAATTTAATTTGTTTTATGGCTCTGTATAAAATTAGTGGCCAAACTAAAGCAATCAAAACATAATCAAGTTAATTGTCACATCAACTGAATGGCATTACAAATTCACGT
The DNA here is from genome assembly GCA_944474755.1 of Limnoperna fortunei. Taxonomy (NCBI): domain Eukaryota; kingdom Metazoa; phylum Mollusca; class Bivalvia; order Mytilida; family Modiolidae; genus Limnoperna; species Limnoperna fortunei. Next base: position 98,779,078 of record OX104113.1, on the reverse strand, counting down.
GATTACTTTTTCATATAAAATGGAATTTTGATTGTCATTGAATATGATAAAATCTTCAGACTCATTAATGAATAAAACTGATGCAAAGCCAACATGTTTATGACCCAGTCTGCAACTGGAGACGGTTTAATTGTATTTAAATGTAATTTTACAGTAGAAAACTGAAGTAACAAGGGACTCGTTAATATTAATGGGTTGACATTCCATTTTAATAAACAAACTTTATGATTTTTGCCTATTAATTGTGCTACATATTAGAAAATTAACAGATTAAAATATATATTCTTATAAATCAATTACACAAACATTTATATGTCAAGATCTAAATCTAGAATGTCGTTATCCAACTTTTGCCCAAAGATATTAATTTTAAATTCAGCTCGTTTTATTATCCGCATATAGAATTTTTTAATTCCGGCAATGTAGCAGTATTATTTTTTACATCACCTGAAGCAAATTAAAATTATTGTTATTAAATCTTTGCTAAAGTTGCTTAGTGGTGCACTTTCACATGTTGTTGTTTATATTATAAATCCTTACTGTCATTATTTTTATTTTTTACATATATTTTATATATCTGAAATGTCAGGTTTATAACTGTCGCAAAAGACAAATTAATCAGCATATAGAATATAATAATGTCTGTGGATACAAAAATATTCAGATTTCGTGTCGAGTCGCTTTCCTACTTATATTCATTCAGAAAGGAAAACCCAACAGCAGGTACTTGTATATACATGTATATATGTACTACACGTACATGAACGTATGAATAATATACCGTATAAGTGGTTTTTTTCGCGTGGGGAAAATTTAGCGTTTTTGTTGTATTCTCATCGGTATACAAGATAAAGGGAATTAAACTCTGCTGACAAAAACGTTTATCAGACAATATAATTCGTGTCATCTTTTGTCGAGAGTTTAATGTTTGTTGAAGAATAAATATTTAGAGTGAAAAATAAATCAAACGGAACTGTTTGTCTTTGTGTACCTGCATGCGCAGATATAAATTTTGTTCCTATATTACTATCTTTTATAAATGTACTGTTTTAAAAAGTACTCTTAATATTTCATTTTTAATATTTTATAGATATTAAATAATAATTGTAAACTGGTAAAATAATCATTTGAATATAAAAACCATTTAAGATACAATGATTAAAAATCCCTTCGCCAGACGCGCGTTTCGTCTAATCAAGACAAATCTGTGGCGCTCAAATAAAAAATCATTAAAGGCCTAATAAATAAGATACTAAAGTGTTTTATTATTATACAAAATTTCAAATGTTATACAAAGGCCGTCTGGGTATATCTGGGAATTGAAAACCCATATTTTTTGCATCTTAGAACGTTTGGAACATGTAACGAAATGTATGCTGTTATTAAAAACAAGATAATCTTACAATAAATCACTTCCATTTCGACCTCTTTTTTAATATAAAGTGTTAAATATCACCTTCGCATGACTTCTTTCGATTCAATGCACATTGAATGTAGTGAATGATTCGCATTAAGTAAAATGTAGCATTACTACTAAAATAAATACTTAAAAACAGAAACCGGGTCTTATTTCGGTGCATAAAGCAATGAATCTTTGAAATAAAAACTGTAATTTGTTCTGACAAAAGCGCTGAATCGATAATGATTTTTCAAGCGTTTTGGATGCTGCTGTGAGCCTATTAGTTTCAATAAACATGGCACAGGGATGATTTATGCAAAAATTCTACTTACACGAAATACGGAATGTAAATCAAATTCAACAGATCAAACAAAAGAAAAGTTTAATACTAAAAGTTGCATAGAAAATAGCAATAAAACAAAACGAAAAATTGTGTTGAAACAACATATAAAACACACAAATCTGAAAAAGAACAAATTAATCAAATGACGATTGATTGAAAACAGACATGATAAATTCTTTTTGCATTTTCCACAAAAACGTAAAATATCAGCAATTATTCATTAAGAATTTATTTGTAGACGAATTAATAAGTATAATTAGATACAAAATCACGGAGATCTTTGTAACATTTGGATAACATAAACTTCTATTCAATCAAAGTTTTAAAGCATACATGTCATATAGCAGTATAAAAGACTGTTTTCAGAAACTACTTCTTTAATGTGTTTGATAATTTTCTATTTATTTTTAATCAAATAATTTAAAAGTGGTATTTTTGTCATGCCTGTTCTACTGTCCTTATTCCCAGTCAGTAGATTATTACCCAAGATCTTAGCTAAGAAAGAAGTTCCCTTTTTCAATATTTAAGAAAGAAGATAATTTGACATAAAGAATTACATAACCGTTTCTCGTCCTGATGTTACAAGATTAGACCCAACTTTCTCTAGTTATTCAGATATATCATGGCGACCAGTATTATTATTGGCGAAGTAAGAAGTCTCGGATGGAGTCCTCCATCCTAGGAAGTATCGGTTGAAACCCTCCACCCCAGGAAGCTAGTCTCGGATGGAGGCCTCCACCCCAGGTAAACGTTTCTGGTCAGTGGATCCAGACACGCTTTTATATTTCATATTTCATATTCATTCATGATTAGACAGGCATATTTTTAAAAAAGTTTTATAATTGTTGACGTCTAGATCTAGACAATACGTTAAAAATAGATATTGGCATATGTTGAAAGAAATTATGAATTGTTATAAAACCAGTACTTCTTTTGTCATTACATCTCTGTTCATGGTTTGATATGCTAACATCAACCGGCTTATAAACTTCTTGAGATGTACAATAAAATATGATAACAGAATTTATATGCATGTTCTAACTTGGATAAAATAAATTGATTCTTTAATCGATTTAAGTTTGCTAGTTTAATAGTTCGGTAAAATACCGACGGTGACTAACTAAAATACACAAAAATGAATGATAATCGTATCTATATATATCATAATTGTGTGCATGTAGTAATTTACGATTTGTTACATCTCACTGTCCAGCAAGTACTAGTCAGCCACAAGGTAAATAGTCCTATATAGAACGTGGAACAGAGAAAAATAGGTGTCTAAAATTAGGAGATAAACCCAGTAGTTTTGCTATGTACTTGAATTAGAAATACACGTGCAAATGTGTCATTCGCGCAGTCTTGGATGAAGTAAGAGAGTCTCTAGTACTATATCAAGACCAACTTAACATCTCCGCTACTTTAAAATGAGACATTTAGGGAATTATTTCATTATTAACACAATCTAATTCTGCAATATATTCCGTGCAAACTCACAGGGTAAACAAAAAACCATCTTCCCGACTACCTTTAAGGTTGCTGGAGTAACTTGAGTCTCATGTTTTTCATTGCCAATTGTAAGAAGGCAAACACCTATGCATTTTCAAAGAAAATTCTGCACCTGGAGCTTCAAACAATACGAAAAGATCGTGGCAAATACAGTTTATGAATAAAACTTCTACTTACTTGTGAAAACAATTAGTGTACAATCTTTAAAAATTCGTGACTTGAAATTCTTTAAATTTTAATTATCCCTAAAAGCATACATGTGACTTTCGCCGCCGATCTTTTTAAGGAAATAAACGCTCACATGTGATCTTTATTCCAGATTGACGTGCGTGACAAGGATTAGGATCGACTAATAAATCCTCCCGGTACTATTATGTAACGGTATTAGTTCCGGATAATAATAATGATCACGCATGCGTTACTTATTGGTTTTAAATTCATTTGAAAATAGCTAACACTAAAACAATACATTCTTAAATAAGAAACTAAAGAACATCAACAGCAAGACGCCAACGTGGTACAGAGTTAAGAGTTTCAATGCTTTTGGGTACCATTATTGTTTTGAATTATGGATTCTTAATATAGATTAAAAATATTATTTGTCTAGATTTAAAAAAATCACCGTGTGTTCTTCCCATTTAGAAGCACTCGAGTAGACAAATTATACTTAAATGTGTTTGTCTCAGAATGACTTGCATCACAAGAAAATCTTTATTATATTTTGCTCAATTAATGTTCTTTCTTTTAACATATGTCATTTAAAACAAGAAAAGGGGGGGGGGGTATTTTCGACAATTGTTGTTACAACTCACGCATGCACAGAACTCTTTTAAAGTATCTTCCATTATGAATTACACGTTCCAATGGTCTCATGTAAACCAAAGAAAATTAACCCAAGAAAAAAAATAAGATACCATTCTTGTCAAAAGACTGTATTTGAACTCGACTAGGATAGAAAGTTGAAATTTTCGTTTTGAAAATAATAACTATTTGTCACGTTTCATTATACGATATCAAATACTAACTTCTTAGATCGATGCCAACCTGAACTGAATGGCCAAGTGGTTAAGGTTGTTAGGACTACTATTGATAACGTGACTGCCAACATAAGGGTTGTGTGTTCGAGCCTTACTACGTGCAGAGTGTGCTCGATTCCAACCATAATTGACAAGGATTGCCGTTTTCCTGTCGAAGGTCGGTTTTTTCACTAGGTACATTGCCTTTATAAAAACTGAAGTTTAACTTTGGTGCTATTCTATGTAGAAACGTTTTACCAAACCGGAAGTGAAATCAATTTAAATGTGTATCAGCATGTCGTAAGTTTTTGTTGTCGTAAATTATTTCCTAAGAATATAAATAAATTGTGGAAGAGTGAAATTTTAATTGGTTAATTTATTTCAATATGATTTTGTGAAATAAAAATATTTAAAAATTCATTTGTTTGATTCCTATTTTAATTTTGATAATAAAGTTATAAACATGTGCTTTTGTTTTGTTTATATGCTAATGAAGGTGATGACCTCAGATTCTTTGGTCATGCTAATAAATATTCATATGTGCTTCTATTTATAGTCATTTGTATTACATATAGGTCACTTTAGAATCTGATTGGCTATTGAAGTCACATGGATTTTTTTGGAGGGAAATTTCTATTGTTCTTTACATAAATGATTTTTGGCTCTGACAGTTCAGACAGACATTTTTGTGTCTCTGCATAGAATTTCTATCCAGTTACAATTTCTTATTGTTTTTGGAGTTCATAATTCTTCTGTAAAGGTATTTATAATTACTATCCCTAATAATTGTCAATAAGGTAATATTTCCATGGTTAATTGGTTAATTAATTGACTGACTGTTTGACTGACTTATAAATGGATAAACTTGTATAAAATAATTTAAATGACTGATTATAAAGAAGTTATTTAAAACTAATGAATAAAGTGTTAAACTTACTGTAAATAATATATTTTATTATAGCACACTGAATATCAATTATAGGATTTTTTTGTGTTGAATGTTGTCCAATATGGCACAATAGTTATTATTGCAAATTTTATATTCAGGCTTATACCAAGATTCAACACCTGAATTGATATGTAAATAGTTTATACACTTCTGTGGCCTTCACACCAACCAGTGTGAGGTAAGCTTGTTATTTTATTTGCTTCCATGCATTGTTTTTGTTTGCTTGTATTTTTATGCTTATTCTAAACTGCTAGTACAGCAAAAGCTATTTTTGCATGTGTAATGTTCTCTTATATAGTTGTTGAATAGCTTGCTTAATAATTATTCAGCTTGTTTACTTTCAATAACATATTTGATATATTTTGTTTGGATAATGAAATAGAGACGAAACCATAGTTAAGTAATTTATTGTAATTTCATTTAAAAAGTCCATTGTGTGCATGACCATGTACTTGTCATGCTATATCTTGATATAGTATTTATGATTTTATATTGTTTTACAGGGTTCTATTGTGTACCCGATTTCTTTGTTAATTGACAATAAAGAATCCACAATTGATTTCTGTTCTTCTGGATACCCCCAGAATTCACAAGATTACAAATGGCGCCCAACGTGGTATTGTGATTTTTCAAAGAACCGGGGATCGGGATCAGCTGATCATCTTTTAGTGCACTCGTACTGAAAACAACAACATCCGGTGAAGAAAAACAACGTGTTGACAGACAGTGACTGCAGAAATACTGTAATTTCATAAATGTAAAGGTTAGCTATTGATTTTTGTGTATGTTATTCGTTTACTATATGTTGTCGAAAACGATTGATGAAGTTATACTGTAATATTGTAGAACATTATACTGGAATTTGTGTATGAAACTTAACCTGTTTACAATCCAGTTTTTGTAATATACAATTATTTTTTTTTATCTACACACGTGTATTGAAGAACATAACCGTTTGAGATAAAGCCGACAAATATAGTACACATGGGTGTATATTGATCCAAGAACAACAAGCATTCCAGACACTTAAGGACCATCTAGTGAGTGCACCAATTTTAGGTTATGCAGATAGTTCCTTGCCATATGAGTTGCATACCGATGCGTCGGGGGAAGCTTTAGGTGCAGTACTTTATCAACAACAAGAAGGAGAGAAAAGGGTAATATACTATGCCAGCAGAGGACTTAACAGGGCAGAGAGAAATTATCCTCCACACAAGAGAGAGTTTTTAGCATTAAAATGGGCTGTATGTGACAAATTCAGAGATTATCTTTATGGACAGGACTTTACGGTGTATACAGACAATAATCCACTAACATATGTATTGACAACTGCCAAGTTGGATTCAACTGGACATCGTTGGTTGGCAGAGTTGGGAGCCTTCAACTTTGATATAAGATATAGACCTGGCAGAACCAATGCTGATGCGGATGCACTTAGTCGGTTACCAGTTGATTCTGTAAAAGCCATCTGTAATGCTGCTGTACCAGAGTCTTATGTTGACTGTCTACCTATGTCACCAGATGTCATAATAGATGATTTGGACCCAAGAGGAACTTGCACAGGAAACATTGTTGATTGGGCAAAGGCACAGTCTATGGACCCAGATATCCATCGTGTTATTGAGTATGTCAGAGATAACACCAAGCCTTCAAGAAAAGACCAAGGTCCCAATCCATTGTTTAGACAGTATAATCACCTACGTTTGATTGATGGAGTTCTTTATAGGATTACAACAGTAGATGGCGAGGAGAGACACCAACTTGTATTGCCTTTGGAACATGTACCAACAATTTTGGAATCATTTCACAATGATATGGGACATCCTGGAAGGGATAGAACCATTTCTTTAGTGAAAGATAGATTTTATTGGCCTGGCATGCACCATGATATTCAAACTTGGATAGAGGAATGTGGTAGATGTATTAGGAGGAAGGCAGCAACTTACAACCAGCGAGCACCTCTGGTTAATATAACATCATCATCACCACTAGAATTGGTATGCATGGATTATTTATCATTGGAACCATCAAAAGGAGGATATAAAGATGTACTAGTTGTTACAGATCATTTTACTCGATTCGCAATGGCTATACCAACAAAGAACCAACTCGCTAAAACAACAGCTGAAGCTTTTTACACTAACTTTATATTACATTATGGAATACCAGACAGAATACATTCGGATAAAGGAAAGAACTTTGAAAGTAACATCATTAAGGAATTGTGTACCATCATGGGAATGAAAAAGTCCAGGACAACAAGCTATCATCCAATGGGAAATGGCCAATGTGAGCGATTTAATCGGACATTATGTGATATGCTTGGCTCCCTTGACAATAGTAAGAAGGTGAATTGGAAAAGTTATATTCAGCCTTTAGTTTTTGCCTACAATTGTACACGACACGAAAGCACTGGACAGTCACCTTATATGTTGATGTTTGGTCGTAATCCACGGTTACCCATTGACACAGCACTGGGATTGCGAGAGAACCAACAGGACTTTACATCAAAGTATATCGCTGAATTGCGAGATCGAATTAGTCATGCCCATGGATTGGCTAATGTGGCAGCAGAAAAGGCTAGACAACAACAAAAAGAACAGTATGATACCAAGGTTCGGGGAGCAACTATCAGAGTTGGAGATAGGGTATTAGTCAAGGTCCTCAGCTTTGAGGGTAAGCATAAGCTGGCGGATCGTTGGGAACAGGATCCTTATACAGTGGTTGAACAACCAAATGAAGACATCCCAGTGTACAATGTTCGAAGAGAAGATGGCAAAGGACGTATGAAAACTCTACACCGTAACCTTTTGTTACCTATTGGATTCGTGAGCGACACACCACGTCCGGTACCAAAACCAAGAATACCAAGACCAGAGACACGAAAAACAAATCCCATCCCAGCAAAGAGGACAAAGAAAAAACTGGTTAACACTCATGTTGAACCATCATCAGAATTTTCTGATGAGGAGTCAGAATGAGGGTTCTATTGTGTACCCGATTTCTTTGTTAATTGACAATAAAGAATCCACAATTGATTTCTGTTCTTCTGGATACCCCCAGAATTCACAAGATTACAAAATCACAACAATTTCGGAGTTCTTATTCGACTTATACTGTAACTTCCGAGTCATTAGAAAGATTCAATACATGTGGTTACAAGAGAATACAGTCTATAGTGGTGTCTTATATAACGACATCGTGTATTTGTTGCACATAAGAAAACGTCAAAATAACGAGATTTTAAGTGGACACTAATTAAATGTGCATGACGTTATGATATCAGAGTACAGCATTTAATTTTTGTTTTTTAAAACGTAAGGTTAAAGTTCAAATCGTCCAACAAGAAACTAAACTGTACTCACGCAAAAAAACAATACAACTACATTAACTCGTGCGTAAATCAAACCGTGCAACATGAATAACTTGTACGCGCTTCCGAATCTACGAACCGCAGTACTGCAAGTACGTAAGACCTATATTTGTACTTTTGTCCTTGTTGAAACAATCTAAAAACACTTATGTGCACTTCATATTTTTTTGTATTACATTCAAATGGTATAAATGGGATTATATACAAACGCTGACGTCTTTACTGTTTTTTCTGTCTTTGATAGGAATGTTATTATTTTATTATTATTATCCCTTTATATAATGAAAACATTTGAATGCAAATAGCTGTCTAGAAAAACACATATTATGTCATGAAAAATCTTTGATATAAATAGCTATAGTCTCCATTAACAAAGGTATCATTGCACTATTTTCAGTTTTAAATATGCATACACAGAGAATGTGACTGCGTTTCATTTTTATTCAGTTGATTGATTTTAAATTTTACTACACTTGCCCCAAAAGGTTTACAAAAATTTTAAGCTTGCGAGTTTAAATTTATCCGTTTCCAATGGTCGCCGATTGAACATTCATGAACTTTCAATCGGTCTGTTTCTAACACCGATCGCCTCAACATAGAGAAAAAATCCTAAAAGTGACGTAAACAAAAAAAAAAAATTAGTATCGAATTGGTTTCGTATTTACGTTGATAAATCATATTTTTGGACAATTTGTACAGACGGACATTGTTTACGTCTAATCTGTTCTAATACTCAGAAGCACGTGTTTTAGTAATACTGTGGATTCATTGATTATTCGTGGGATACATGCCTTTCAAAGCACGAATTCAGAACTCAGCGAAATACAATTCTAATTTGCTCTGATACAAGCACAGAACTAAATTTCTCCACACGGAGGGAAATTTGTTTAATTTTGAATTATTTTTTTATATTTGTTATATAGTTCATTCACAAGTTTAAAAATAATAAATTGAAGTTTAACTGTCTTGACATAGCTCACCAAAACCTTTGATTCCCTTTATCTAAAGTGACTTTGGATTGTACGTATGAGTATCAATGAAACCAAACGATCAGTAACATTTGTGGCCTCCTTTATTGACGATTCAAACTCTTTAAAATTGTTATACTAGTAGTTCTTGCAAAATGTCTGTTTTTAACACATGCATACTGTTAACATGTTTCAAGTGCTGCTACACAATTAAAAGCATATTTAAACCCTCTTGTGAGAATTACGTTGTGTGATACTTGTAAAAACTATTTCTCTTAAATTAAAAGCGAGTTGTGTGGTACTTAGGTATTCTTCCGTAAATGGCCGATTTCTGGTACAGATGAGCTCACGCTCACACATCTGTACTTGCTGCGTCATCCAATCAAAACGCCAGAAACAAGAACGTTGTTATGGAAGCATAACAACGTTCTTCTATGACGTTCTTGTTTCCGGCGTTCTGATTGGACGTCAGAGACAATGGAGTCTACAACAATGGAGAGTCTATATGTTATAGCGATGTGAAAGTTGTTGGTTTACGGAAGAAATAGGTACTTTCATACGTTTTTGGGAAAGTCCGTGTGAACTTTCACTCGTAATAGAAATTTTTATGTCTTTTGGCTCGTTTCGCTGCGCTCCACTCGCGAAAAGACATCAAATTTCGATCACTCATGAAAGATTAACCGGTCTTTCCCAAAAACGTATGAAAGAACCTATTAATCTTTGTTATGGATTGGCAATCCGATTTTTGTTCGACCACTTCCTAACTCCCATCTCCCCATATATACACATCCCAGGCCTATAGGTCTGATATTTGGATATCCTTGTAATGTTATTTGCTGTTTTGCAGCATTGAAAATTGACTACGATTAGGCGAGCTTGTGTTTGTACTTAATTAACTGTCTGAAAATTGATTTCATTCGCTTGTCTTCTCAAGTACTATTTATGATCGAACATTAACGTTATATATGATTTTCTCTTTGTTCACTACATCAAATAGAGTTTTTTTCTGGAATGTGCAGAATATTTCATTTAAGTGTTATCTTCTATGTTCAATTATTGTTTGGAATTAATAATTACTATAAAGTCGTTACAAAAAACAAAAAACCGATTACACAAAAATGATGGTTGTAGAATTATAAACTTGTCTTCAGAAATTGCTTGCTTGATGCAAACAATAGTTATGTCGTAGAATACTTAAATATAGCTAAGCAATGGAATTCGTGTACAAGATAATTGTACTAATAATGGGTACTTGAGTGATGGCTTATGGTTGTTGTAGATGATTTGTGGTTGTAATCACATGGGCGCCATTCTTGTTTGAGGCATTTGCAGGATTATAAACCTCTGTTTAGGGTCGGATTCTTGATTAATTGAAAAGATTATTTATTGTTAGTGTTTGTCGTGGGGTCTTACTGCTGAATAAATAACTACAGAAAACAAGCACAAATATTGTTCGATAATGAAAGTTATAACCAAATGTCAATAAAACTTATGAAATTAAAAGAAATAAATAATCATACGGGAAATATGGGTAAATATTGTCTAAAGTTGATTGTCCGCTGGCAGGTGGTAGATTAACGTTCAACTAATGAAAAAGAGGAAAATTACATTTTTTGTCAAAGTATAATGTGTAGCTATAAAATGAATACAGCGGCGTTACTGCGCGTGTCATTTTCTGTAGCTTGTTTTATAACGATACTATTTATACAAACAAATTGTCGTCACGAAAATCGCCTAATATTTTGATTTTATATCCTTTTGTTTTTCTTATATTTGTGTCCATTGTTGACGACAGGAGGTATATTTTGGTCAAAAATATTTGAGACATCTTTCATTATGTAAACGACTTGTACTTAGTTTTCCCACTGTTTGATTTTATTTCTTTCATATATCCTCTTGCAATTTTATCGAAAATCAGTTCTTCACTTACTTTACCGAACAGATATTTATTTCATGAAAACCTTTATAGTTGATCGACGAAGGAATAATAAAATTACTTTTATTATTTTCCGCGGTAACGAAGTTATTGTCTGAAATACTCGCAAGGGAAAACTTCATTTGCAGAGATCAAACAAAGCCAAAACATGTAACTGACATTTCCAATTATTGCTGCGACCGCCATGATGGCTTGTAACATTTTCTGCGGTCCTGCAAGAACAAGCCCGGATATTGTTTTTATTGATTGAAATGTCCGTTCACGTGGCGATATGAATGAAAAAATGAAACTTTGAGTACTCTATGTACAAATAAAAAAAATCACTGCAAGATATGATTTAGTTAAGATGGCAGTTAGTAATTCTGTTTCTTTATTAAGCTTATTATGTGTGTCTGGTTTACGTCATCAGTCTATATCAATAGAGGTCGCATCAGATACAGAGAAATATAAAACGATTGATTAGCACCAAACAAAGGATTCTATTTTGCGAAGGACATTAATAATATAAAGATTTATCTACATTTCAGAATTGTCGTTGTCAATTCCAAAATCTTTCCATCAACATCATGCCAATTGGATGAAAGTAGTAATTAATATTTATGTTAAATTACAAATGAAATAAAAACGTTAACTTTATTAAATTGACTAGTTTATGTTTTAAATGTACATGTATGTATAAAAAGTATCTACCACCATACAAAATAAAACAAAAAGAAACCAACAATTATAGTTCCAGTTAACTTTTGGAAGAATGTTACGCTAATTTATTTCTAAACTTAAGAAATTGTTTGATCATATAAAAAAGACAACGTGTCACAAATGTTATTTCTACTATACTCAACGTCATTTTGTCTTTCCATTTCACGAATTGATTTAACGCCTATATATATTGAGGTATTAAGAAGGGTGACGTTTATTATGCCAGAAAATGTTACTCATTCGGAACACAAGGTTTTTCTGTGGTCAGTGTGTTTCCTTCATTGGTTTTTACTGCCCTTTGGATTTTGTTTCAAACCCAAGGGTTGCCATTACTCACACGTGTGCAATAAGGAGTATGTTATACCAATATATTTTATGTACTTTCACATTTACTTATGAAAACAGATAATTAGGTCTCATTTTATACGGCAAATTTGCATGTTTTTATAAATGAATTAGATATGTAAAATATGTGTAAATGTTTTTGATTAGGTGCAATAAACCAAAGGCATGCAAATTGGTACTTCTTAATGGTACCTGCCACGGAAAAAATAATTTATAACTCGTGCGCACGATTTACTAACAAATCTTGGTCGCACGGGTTTCAAATCTTGTGCGCTAGAGTTTATAATCTCAATAACCCGGTTTTAGACATTTCAAAGTGCACATCCATAAAAGGGGCCAAAACTACTATAAGAGCTCATCCGGCAACTTTGCCACAATGGAGACTTATGTAGAACTTTGATGCTGGAGAGCCTATGATACATCAGATTTTCCCAATCTACTTTCGGAGTTATAAGCCATTTTAGGTGATTTTAACATATGTTATATTTAAGTAACAGCGGCCATGTTTTTATTGGATCGATTCAAAATGTGGATCGTTTGTTCCCAACATATCAAATATCATTCCTGCAAAGTTTCAGTCAAATTAGTTCAGTGGTTTCAGAGAAGAAGATTTGGGAAATTATTAACGATGACGACGGACGCAGAGTGAGGGCATAGGCTCACATAGCGATTTAAATATCGTGTACACAAGATAGTAAATCGTTACTAACTCGTGCACACAAGATTTGTAACTCGTGCGCATAAGATTTGAAACTTGTGCTCTCAAGTTAGTAACTCGTGCGCACAAGTTATAAATTATTTTTTCCGTGGCACGTACGGGCTTCCATATTTCTTAAAGTTGTCCATGGAGACTTGAAAATGTTAATTAAGCATTATGGACACTTTAGAATAAGTTATTTGATTGTTCAACCAAAGAAAAGAATTGGATGTAAGAAAATGTCATAAAAAAGGCAGCTTCTATCTTATTTAAATTTTAAGTTTGCAAACAAGTTATTCCCAAAGGTCATTGCAGTTAAACTATTTTTCTGAACTCTCGTAATCCTTCTGACAGTTGAAATTTAAATCTTGTTTCCGGAGACAATCCTGAGTGGGTTACTTAACTCCGAAATTGATATGTAATTTAAATACCGTCCTCTTATCCAAACCATTTAAGTATTTACGAAACTTCCTTCCTTTTATCTTTAGAGTTAATATTAAATTTCACAATAACCCAATGAAAAAGTAATCAGGCGAGATAAATTCTATACACCAGTTCCCAATCGATGACAAATTGGCTATTTACAATTCTTCGAAATCAAATTTGGAAGCCAATAATTTTAAACGTATTTTATTTCATAGTTTTAACACGCAATTCTTTGACGAACGACATCGTATCATTCTACAAGTCAAAGTTGTATTCAATAGAGAATATTGCTATTACAGTTCGCTGTCATAGCAGACGACACAATATTAAAATCCATGTGTGATGTAAAAAAAACATCTTTAACAAATACCATCGTGTCTGCGAGAAAGAATTATGTCTGGTTTTGAAAGAAAAGCCATAGATCTTATACGGATTTTGTCAAATATGTCATTAACTAAGGCTAAAAAATGTGTTGATTAATTAAGACACATTTATAAATCTTGACGGGTAAATATAAATGGTACAAGGAAAGAGTATAAAGTATACTTACATGGATTATTGGATTAGAGTCGTGATAAAGAAGGACGAGATCTTAACAACAACATACACAAACCGAATGAATCACAATACACTGACAAATCATTATAAATGTTAAAATTTCGGTTTTTGTGACATTTGTATTTTTCTGGTACATAATAGTGTATTAATTTGATGTTTCTCATTCACGCCAAAAAAAAAGTTTTATTTGACTTAATTACGACGCCGCTGGTATGAGATAGATTTTTAAACAATGTCCAGCGTAAAAATTATGGCAATGTCTCCACCTGCTGACTTCAGTACAAATTGTATTTCCGTTTAATTAACGATGCTAATTTAGATAAGACATAATAAGATTGAACTTTTAAGTTTTGCCAAGACAATCTAAAAAACTATCAAAAACATCTGTTAAACTCAACTCTAGAGTAACAAAAACACTTTATAAAGTGGTTTTTTACTGCTCTGTGCAACGGATTCTGTTGACAGTTATTGTAATGACTGCTTGTTTACCAAATGTTTTAGTCAGACTTGTTCACAAAATATCGATAGTTTGATTCACGTCCAGTATTCACCACAACAGTATTGCTGCTATAAATACTAACCAAAAAAAAAAAAAAAAAAAAAAAAAAAAAAAAAAAAACACACATACAAGCAAAAACAAAAAAAAACAAACCAAAATACTCCTACAGAACAAATGAAGGCGGGAAATACTCAGGAAGTCTCTCAGTGGATAGGTTTGTAAATCCAAACACCGTTTTGCAATAATTAGCAACAAAACATTTTCTGATTTAGAAGAGACGGTTGGGATTATAGTATTTTCTATTAAAGTATTAAAAAGTAAAATGATAACGTTTTCGCCACAAATACATGAAAAGCTTGACGAAACAATGTTTATCCCGATACACATATCCCGATAATATGGCTTGAAAAACTCACTTTGCTTAAACATATTACCTCCTTTATTCTTCTTATCATCCTTGATGTGTATTAATTAAACAGTGAAATTAACCGAAATATAATGTTAGTAACTAATTTAGTTCTGTATCGTTTAAATAAAAAAACCAGATAATTGTTTTAGCTAAGTTTCACTACTACACGTATTGTTTTAAATAAGAGACATTCAACATTTTTGTCATCAGAATGATCAATCCTTACCATAGAAAATATAACGGAGTGCGTATATACATGTAAAATCTATACTAAAACCTATTGATATAATTGACGACCATTGCAACATTCAAGATGAGAACATACTGATACACAACAAATACAGTCTGATGCATTCAACTTGGTAATGTGATATATTAATAGCTACTGATATATAGATTTAATTGTGGAAAGTCGGCCTTATGAAACCACTAATTCGCCCACAGAATCATAGTATCTGCAACTGACCTTCATATTTTTCACAGCAAAACGTTTGCTTATATTCGAAGTTTTTCTTTAAAATTTGTTTATTACAAAACGGGTTGTATACTCCAGCCTGTTTTGCAATAAATTTGTAATGTCGACAAGCATGAGTAATCCGGATGTATATATAATTGTACTGGGTTATCTTTGTTTGTACCAGTGTATTCAAAGTAAATACCATAATCATAGAAGTTTTTACAGTTTGTGTTGCGGATTGTCTCTGGGTAATTAAATTTTAAAAAATAAAATATATGTGGCTGAACATTGCTTTAAAAAGTGCTTCTTAAATAGTTCTATTTGAGTTTTCGTACACGAGGTAAGTTAAACATGATAACAAATTAATTTTGTCTTTTTAATTATTTTTTCGAAACTGGTTATCGCAAAATGCGTTTTAATTGCAAAACGGGTTAAATCTTCCAACGCATTTTGCTATAAACCTTTGATGTCGAAAAGTATATATAATTTAACCGATTATATACGTTTGTACTGATATATCGTTTTATCTGCATTAGTGCATAGATAAGCCAAAAGTATCATATATGTTGCAAATTTTGTCAAGATGGTAATAAACTAAAATTCGCGTTGAACTACAACATGATTAAATGTTTAATTTTTACTTTTGTATTGCACCATGGGTTGAATGCTCTAAACCGTTTTGCAATAAGTCAAAAAGTATGTGTAAATCGATGATATATTACTTGTACTTGATGAGTTAGAGCATAAAAAACCACACCATAATGGAACGATTTATTCTGTTAAAAATGTATTTAAAACTGGTGCATACCTTATATAATCTAGTATTATACCAAGAATGTAGCTGAAAGAAATCCTTAGGCATCTTTTTTCTTTTTTTTTGACTGCGAAACTGATATGGTAACTAGTACTATCATTCTTGCCTTTTTTAAGTATTTTAAAGACAACTCATGTTTATGAACTCTACACGATATAGACGTAAATAAAACAGAATTATTTCAAACATTTTACAAACTTTGATTTATGGTGAATTGAGAGACAACAACAAATTTAAGGTAAACCGCAAAATACGACATGCTTTAATTAAAACAAGAACAGAATGGCAAAATCATAATTTGATTAATCTGCCGTCGAAATTATTCACAACGATGGACATGCAAATTCTAATTATGTCAATCAAGAAATGGAAACGCAATTACAATCTGCATACTAATATAACGCATCGATTGTAAATATTCGGTCATAAAGTAACTCACTGACCAGTCGATTGTAAACACTCGGTCATAAAAAGAACTCACTGACCAGTTTATTTTAATGATCAAAACTGTGTTTGTTCCAATTATTTATTTACAGCCAAAATAAAATAGGAATAAATAATGAAACGAACGAAATGTGTTTAAAAATATCCAACCAGGAAGTTATAACACCCAATCGTATTTGCAAACTAATTCGTCTAGAATTATGTTATATTGGAATAGATGACTGGTATGCTTTGGAACTGATGCCACTATAAAAGTCTGGTCTAAATTGTATCTTTATGTTTTCATTCTCCACTGGGAAATGTCACTGTCCGTATTCAAGCATTTAATAATTATATATCTTAAAAAATATATCTATCTCTTTTATCAAGTTTTATTTTGACAAAAAATCCGATAATATATAACGTTACTGAACACAAAACGTCATAGTCTAGCACAAAATAATCCGAAGATACCGAGACGAAAGTAAAGGAACAAACTCCAAGTATAAAGCTATAGGTACCAGAAAACTGAACTAGCAACAAACACTCGAAAACATCTACACACACACACACACAAGTTACAAAAAGCCATCAATAATTTCTAAAAGGTGTGATATAATGGGTGCAGTAAGGGTGAGCATCTCCGGCTTCAGTAGTGACACCTGTCGTGTTTCTTCTTGTCAAAATCTTAATAAGTTCACTAACAAGTGTATAATTGTATTACCCAATAATGTGTGTCATCATCTGTTTAACAATCATTCATGTCGATTATTTACGAAAAACATCAAATGTTTGATTAAACAGCTTTTTAACAGACATTAAACTATCAGTTGTGTCAAAATTTAACTCGCATAAAAAGTCATTTATATTCAAACAACCTCAATATATTAAACCAGAGCTGAAGCAAGTCTTTCTTCTGTCATCAGAGGCCTTGAAACAATGCCTAAACTAATGAAAAACAATCAAGTCAGCGAGCAGGGGAGAACAGTTTTGTACCCATTTGTTTGTCAGAAAACACATTCAACATATATGAAAAATACGTTGTCGATTATAAGCAAAATACTGGCATCTGGGCAGTACAAGTACAAGTTCGACGTGAACAGCAGTGTATAAAGTAGATAAATCCGTACTGTATCGTAACTTTACGGATAGAATTCTAAGAATTCTTAAATGATCTATTCCGTTTTTCAATAATTAAATCTTATTTACAACACTTCCAAAGTATCAAGGTTATCATAATCTCTAGTGCCCATATTTAGATTATCATTATTTAAATATTATCTGACCATATCGTATAGTTTGCTATAATATTTCTTTTCTGAGATTGCAAATCAACATTTGACATTTGATTAATTGAAAATATCGTATTGAACTCTAGTTATATGTATTCCTTATGTAGTCCTCTACACACAACAAAGATATAAATCCCTTCCTTTAACTAATAAAGATGTTATGATTAGATGGTAATCGACTGTACGTTATTAAAAATCGGACTTTTATAGTGGAGGCAAGAACACTATATATGGGTAATGTAACATTTTACCAAATGAATCTTAACTAAAGTGGCCAGACAATGTTTCTGTTGTCTGGCAAGACTTGATAAATTACACGACCTTTCATTTAAACAAACCAAGTTAATTCAATTTCCACATAAGAAAATATGTTGACTAAATATTCCATGTTCCTGATAAAGTCTACGCAATTATTCTGATAGTTATTTGGAAGAAATTAACGTACATTTACCTGCATTGGTGCATTGTTACATATAAACTATAGAAGTGGTGTCGAACAAATTATTTGATAAACGTAAAGATGCGCAATTTAGGATATATTTTATACTTTAAAAATTCCTACGAAAATACATTGATTTGTTAAGTGACGTCATTGAATAAAATCCTTTGATATTCAGTGTCAAGTTGGATCGTTCAGCTTTTGATTAAGTATTAGTACTTAGGTCCAAATGCAATTTCCACTACACTTAACACAGATATGTCTTGAATTAAATAAAAGCTTGCTTTATCAATTAAATCTTTCAAAGGAAACAGACTTAAACCAACACACAGACATCTTTTATAACAAGATTCCAGTTATAAGTCCTAATAAAAACCGCATTGCGTGGATGTGAATGAGTGAAACAAATGTAGCTTTATATATGAACCAAAAGAAAACGTGCAAGGTCTGACATTATACTTGTAGATTAGAATGAAAATTGGAATTCGTTCATTAGCAAACCTTAATTTTTGTTTCCATATTCGAATACTGAACTCCTCATTAGATGTGTTGCGATATTTTTGTGTGATTATAACAGCAAAAAAAAAAGAATTTATTTAACAAAGGTATACATGTGCATTTTGCGGAATGAACTTAAGTTAATTTCACCTTTCGGTATAGTTTGGCGTACCACTTATGGTCATCTAGCAAACACAATATAGATCAAACAAAATTAATGTTAAGTACTCATTCACATACAGTAACACAGAGTACGAGTAGGATGGGTTTTTTATCATGGCTCTGAAATCTTCTTCCATATCACCTGCATGCATTGTAATATACTTAATCGATATGTAAAGTCCTGTGGTACCCGATATAGAAGAGCAGATGACTAATATAACTGCTATTACTATAATTGACATTACATTGACGTTATTAATTAATTATCGTGAAATAGTTTATTTGTATACAGTGTTTGTTTCGCTGACGACTCAGAATTGATTGCGATTTCGTAATTTCCTTTCGTCCTTTTTATCCTTCTAGCTGACTCTGGCAATTACCTTAAGTAACACGACGGGTGATATAGGTGGAGCATAAACTCCTTACTATTACATCAAATTTAAGTTTAACCCTAGTTTTTTTTTATTGTTTGTTTCCTCCTAATAATAATTTTTGTTTCTTTTTTTTCTTTTTTAATTGGTCACGTGTTTTTGGTATCTTCTGATTTTCTTACATCTGTCGCCAAACTTAGTTCGTACCAGACTCGTATGTACTTTAAAAAGTAAACACTTACAACATTTAGTCACTTAAAAAGAAATCATTGTATTTCGCTTTCAATCTGGTTGTGATTCTAACAACTAATATTCAAAGAAAGAGAAAAGGTAATTATCAAGTCCTTAAAATGTATTTAGTAAAATTGGTATGAAGTGATTCTTGTTTGATATTGATATTAAATAATCAATGTTATTTATTTTAAGAATGTATGTACATAGTAGCATTTCTGATAAGAAAGCGATGATGTACCGATGCTGGTTTTTTGTAACGAAGCAAAATATATCTTCAAAATGTCAGATATTTTCAGTATATTTTGTTACATAAAATTTTTATTACATAAGCAAACATTATTGCAGCTCTATGTCATTGTGTATTAACTTTCCAGAAATTAACACGGAAGCAATAAACGGAATCTCACAAAATGTTTCAACAATTTTGAATCCGTCTTTCACATTGGCCTACTCTATTCCTGTTTGCTATTTCTGCCAGGATATAATTATACTTTTATGGTTTCTGTCAGTTTTAAAGTAAACGGAGCTGTTGGTTTTTCGGTGTTGAGATTTTCAATTTACCAAATATGTTTGTTATTAATTATGCTTAATACTGTGGTCAGCAAATAAATATACCCTAAGGAATACATACATACTTTTACACTCGCAGTTCGGAACACCGAGAATAAATATAGGTACACTGTTACTCAGTGTTGAGCAACATTGGAATGGTTATTTTTTAATGGGAACATTTATTGACTCGCATCAACTTTTTATCACAATCTAAATGTTGCCTTATCTACAACAGACAAGGTGACCTGTATCATTTGTATATTGTGCAACAGCATTTCAGCATGGATTTAAGTTTAAGCATGTTAATTGCTTATTTACATAACGAAAAAGTTCATAAGGAACTGCTTCGAATCCTTTGAAAATGTGGGGTTTTCTTTTTACAGACATCATCAACGTCCACTTTTCTCTTTTATGTCAATTTGGCAGCCTCTTGGTCTCGTTTATGAAAATGAATACTTCTAGCAATTCTATACTTTATACTACTGCAAACTGCTACTGTAGATTTAAACAGAACTAACTGACAAACAGACCTTTTAAAATATCAATAATTATTAAACATACATTAGTTTGTATTTATCAGAAAGGCACTTCGACCACTTATGTTACCTGTTACGGGCGATGCTAAATTTATTGTACATTTGGCTGATGGATCATCTTAATACACATGGATACAAAATCTTTAGCCATTGTGAATCTGACAACTCAAACGGATGAAAACAATTAAATAAACGGTACATACTGAACTTAAGTTTCTTGAATCTGAATTAGGTACAATCCCATTTACATGTTTAGGCATTTTGTAAAACATGTACTTTTATAAGGTTTAAATAGTTCAATGATGTAGACAAAACTCAAATTCCCTGTGGATATAATTATCAGATTCATCTGAAATTAAACAGATACACTATTTTTAATGTTTGTTTCAGTGTTCATCCCAACAGTTTTTGTCGAATCGATGAAACCGTTTATCGTGGATTACAAACACGATCCGTAAGATGATATGTCAGAAAGGGTTAATTATGGTCCCGTATACGATAAAGTAATGTTAATATCAATAAAAAATACTTTGAGCTATGGACCTTAATTGTGTGTTCAAAATTTACAGAAACGTCGTTATGAAGATTCTTCAAATATGGGGACTCCCATTTCGAATAAAGGTAAATACACATTTCAATTTAAAAGGTAGTGTAAAACCTATCGTTTCGTTTGTCTACAATAACGATGTTTTTATGAATATCAGAAGACAAGCTAATAACTTTGACATCAGTGCACGAAGTCATCAGATAACCAAATCGATCTGCCTTCATACCGAACAAGAAAACAATTAACCCATCATTTACACTTCCTCAACACAAAATGACACCTTATCAATAAGGCAATCAACAAATTCATTATCATCTTTCATTCCATACAAAAAATGATAAAAATGATATTCAATCAATCTGCCGTTTTCATATTTACTAAGATTTAGATAAAGAAATGAATTCCTTATTTTACCACCTTCATTCCAGGAATCCATTAGGTCGTCAGCAAGCGCCAATTTTAAAATTAAGTCTGTCAGTGATAATTAGCGAACTGAAGACATCACAGCATGCTTAGATAACACGGCTTCTGTGATCACAACGTGCTCAATGTGTAGAAATCTTTATATTTAGTTAGAGCAGATACATCTCTAAGTCATCTAATTAAATTCTATTGCAGTTCTGTATTAAGCATCAATAAATCAAATTTCAACAATTTTGCATCTTTACGCTTGCTTAATTTTCAGAAAAAGATTAAATGGATCGACACAAATTCAATACAGGAATTTTAAATCTTTCATGAAATCAATGTTAAAATCTATGGTAATTGAAAGTATTCTTAAATCATGTTACCACATCAACAGTATTTTGGTTAAATGTTTTGCCACTAAAGGTTATCAGCTTGCCTATATCATTTTTGCTTAATCTTAGAATGATTACAAAATGTAAATGAAGCTTCTACAGGATCTATTGCTTTCTGTAAACCTAAATTGTAAACTTCCCTAAACAAGATATGTGGCAAGTGTAGAACTATTGTTTCTTAGCTTGCAATAACTAATTTTACAGAAATAAATATATTTTAATTAATTTGTGTACAAATATTATTATCTGTTGCGAAATATTAACATGTCATGCGATGACAGTAATGCATCCATTCAAATGATTAAATAATAAAACGTATATGTTCTTGAAATAGTAAGTAATTGCTAAAGGGAAAAACTATGATACGTGTATCTCGTTTATAATAATAGCGGAACTGTGTCAGCACCGAAGTAACAATAGGTATTCGATTAACCTTCTGGAAACCACACTTCATTATGAAATGAGATATATTAGAAACCACATGCGACATTGTAATATTCTAATAGCGCATTTATTCTAAGGTCCGGGGTTTTATCCGGGTACTCCGGCTTCCTCCCCCAATAAAAACTGGACGCCATGATATAGCTGAAAAATTGCTGAAAGTGGCGTAAAACACCATCAAACAAGCAAACAAACATTTATTCTATAAATCTTCAATGAATAACTATACAGAGCTTTATAAAAAGCATCCAACGTATACAGACCGTCTAATTCTAAAACGTATACCGACCGTCTAATTTTACAACACCATCCTATGTATACCGACGGTCTAATTCTACAACACCATCTAACGTATACCGACCGTCTAATTCTACAACACCATCCTATGTATACCGACGGTCTAATTCTACAACACCATCTAACGTATACCGACCGTCTAATTCTACAACACCATCCTATGTATACCGACGGTCTAATTCTACAACACCATCTAACGTATACCGACCGTCTAATTCTACAACACCATCCTATGTATACCGACGGTCTAATTCTACAACACCATCTAACGTATACCGACCGTCTAATTCTACAACACCATCCTATGTATACCGACGGTCTAATTCTACAACACCATCTAACGTATACCGACCGTCTAATTCTACAACACCATCTAACGTATACCGACCGTCTAATTCTACAACACCATCTAACGTATACCGACCGTCTAATTCTACAACACTATTAAACATACAATTGACATACGTTGTGGGTTGCTGTTTAAAGCAACTTCTCGAAAGCACAATAACAGACTTTTTAATTATTGACTCTTTGCCGATTTACTTATGTTCTACAAATGTATCTGTTCCCATAGTAACTTAGGAATTAAATGTCAAGATTACATAAGCTATTTACACCTGACAATTGATGTAATAATTAATGAACAATATTGTCAAAACGATTAAAATCTTTTTCCGATAAGACATGGCAATTTATATATTTCACTACTACTTAGAAATTACTTTATTCCCAAAACTATAATATTTCACACAAAGACCATTGAACCACATCATTGGACTTAGTAGTTATGCATGCTAGTGTTTTCCGTTGTCATACGATGGGCAACAATTTGACATAACTACTACTTTTACAGCGCTCAGTGTACACAACATGTATAAATAAAACCATAAAAATCAAAACTAAAACAAATAATCACACGACTGAGATCCGAATGAAGGGTTGATTTGTTGTACCGGCCTTAAAATGTTTTAAAGTGTTGACGTGAGAAATTGTTTCTTGAAGCCCTGACAAAGTAACTTTGTACTTGTAGCTGTACAAATTGTGACCTATTTCAACGCGTTCTGGCATATCTTTTTCAAAATTACATATGCTGCATATTTGAACGAACTAAGTCATCATGAGAAAAGCATTAAAAACATACTGTATCAAAATTGTTTAAACATCATTATGATCTTGATTCACTTGTTTATTTTTCTAGAAAAATGCAGGCTAAAACATTTTATTGTATACATTGCACTTTTAATATCACTATAATGAGAAAACATATTGTTTAATTTTCATTTCAGCATGAATATGTTTTTTGAAAATTATAATTCTAATATTTCACGGATTTATATTCTAGCAATGTCATAAAATCTCGATACTTGCTTTGGTAATAAACTTTATAACGAAGATGAATGTGGTTTTATCCATTACAGCACAACGTTATACATTTATTTCCGTCTTAACAAAATTATTATTTTTATATAGCATTTCCCAAAACGGAAAAACTGAAAGGATGGAATTGATGAATAACATAGGCCGTCTACCAATAACCTTTTAAATATATTTTGGAGATTTGATTATGGTTTAAGTACCATTATTGAGAAAGCGTATGATAAAAACAAATTACAAAAGACTGCGAAATTGAATTGTACGGCCGTATGGCAGACATCTCAAAACTCTTTTGACAAATATGTCATTATCGGTCTGTATGATAAGCACAGATTGCTATGATGGTCATTTTCTGAGGTCCTATGTGGTTATCGATAACCATCTGTAAGAATTAGATTTCACAATAAAATATACATAGCTCTGCAAAGAATGATTGCCAAATGAATATGATTACCTTCGTGCATGAATGTTGCTTGATAAAGTATCTTGTACAACACATAAATAATAATAACTCATGTATCATTCAAAATGTGCGTTGGTCCCTATACTGTAATGCCTTCAGAAGCTAATTTGCAGTGTGGTGGTTTTCTGTAATCTGATATATTTGGATAAAAGGAAGCCAGTTTTATTTGATCACCACCTGATTTTCAGGAGTCATAATAGAATTGTAGAACTAGAATATTTTATTACCTTTGATCTTACAGAAATTCAATTCAGTGTATTTTTGGTTTCAAAACAAAATTAACATTTCACGACGTGAAATTAAAACACTATTAGAACTTTCATTTGAACCTAAATTTCTGAACAGAGACATACAACGTGACAATATCTAGAATAAGGAGAAAGATTTATGTAAAAAAAAACTGTTGTGAAATGTTACGGTTATATATACCAGTAACCGGTTGAACTTCGTTGCATGATTTTTATATTAGTTACTCGAATTTATTCTTTGTGATTTTTTTTCTTCATTTTTTTATGTTTAGGTGTTCTGTCTTTAATTATTAATTAAATTGCATTTGTGTTTGTGAAGCCCTCTAAGACGAATTTAGTATAACGTTTTGGAAATTCGATTATACAAGCACAACACCTCCCTAGTCATATAGATTTTATTTTGTTGTTGTTTGTGTTTTTGCGCTACGGAGTCTTGATTATTCGAAACGCGCGTCTGGCGTCGACAATTTTATAACCGTGGTAATTTTCGCGACGTTTTATGGTTTTCTTTTGTATCGTTGACCTATTACTTTTTGATTGGGCGTCTATTTGGGTAAAATAAATGTTTAATGTTTAAACATTACAAGGTAAGCAGGGATGTTCTTACATTTGATCACTTTTAACATTGCATTACAAAAGATCCGATTTCTTGCTGAAATAAAGATAATACCAATAATTGGCGCAATAGAACACGATTTTGAAATTAATGAGCCTCTTTTCACTGTACAGTGTATTAATAAAAGAGTCTTAATTCCATAGGTGTAAGCACTATAAAACACCGAATTTTACATTTAAATTCTTAAAAAGACTCACTTTAACAACTACTTGCGGAAAATAATGTGTAGGTAACGTAGACACCACTCTGAGTAGCCCCACATTAAGTACAAATGTCAGCAGCATGTAATTTTTTACCAGACCCTTAATTAAATGCATCACGACTCGTGTTTTTCAGCATGTTCATGTATTTTTTAATTAGCAACCGAAGATCTGAGAAATACAAAAAATAAATATTTATAAATAGTTTATAATAGCATACTTCCGGTCATTGTTTGTCACCCGTTTTCCATGTATCAACAGGTCCATTTTTATTTAGTTATTTAAACTGTTTGTTCATACTAATGACCAATTCAGATAATACAGTAACAATAAAGCTGTTTCGCGAACGTGGTTTTAGTAATAGACCGCAAATATCAAGATGCGTGTTCTTGTTTAATACCAACGTGAGATATTGTCTTATGTATTGATGGTGGGTCTGAGGAATTTCGAATTTCGGCACTGTCGGGGGTCCTTACTTTAATTACTGGGGTTTATGAATAATCAAGACACATTTTAAATTTTGAACTTAAGGTAAATTACAAGGTTGCATATAAATGATCGTAAGCTTTATTTTCAACTCGTAATTGATCGACCCACTACTAGAGCCATTTATGTAGTATTTGAACCGCATGCCGATGATAGGGCTGGTAAACTGCTATGACGTCAGCGTTAATATTTGATCGTTTAAGGATTCGTACGTTAGTACTATCAGTTTTAGAATAATGCATATGAACACAAATGTGTTACTCTAAAAATGATTAGATGTACAGTTGGAATTACCTCGAGTAATGGATTTGTTCACAGCCAAATGACAAATCGTGGTTTTGTTATGACGACTAATAACAACAGGGATACTTACCTAAATGTATATTATAGACGTCAAAAGATAACACGTGACTTGTATATTTTTAGGAAATCCCAAAGTAGAACCGAAATGTACTGTTTGTACGTACTAAAACAGGTAAGCAAATATCAACTGATTGTGTAAGGATTCCGTTGAAATATTTATCAAATTGACCCAGTCTTGTATATATTATGAAAAACCTACATAAGTAAAGGTAAATACGTGAAGATAAAGACACACTTTCGATAAATAAATAGCACAACTAAACCACAAAAAATATGGTCAGGATAGCTACGATCTTTTTTAACTTGGAATATTTACCTCCTGTGGACCTTAGCCAGGCAAAAGTTTATGGTCATTTATAGTAACTGCATTTCTTTCGGGTGTGTTGTTTTGAAATTTAAGCATACTTGTATGAAGCATTACAGTGGCAATGCGTTAATATGAATATGTCGGGTGGGTTCTTTTATGCTATTTTATTTTTTTATTGCTTGTTAGAATCGTGTTTTATGCCACTTGCGTAAATTTTAGCTATATAATGGCGTCCAGTTTTCTACGGATAGGGATGAAGCCGGACTACAGGCTGAGATATGTTTGTAAACAGAGTACCTTTTTAAATTTTGCTTCTGTTACACGTGTACAAATAACTTAATTTCATCAAACGACATAATTTTTTCATTATTGAAACAAGAATTCAAACCAAAAAATGCAAATCTAAGGTAACAAATTGGAATTTATATGAAGTACTAAAAAATATATATTACATTTTTATTGGAATTTATCTCGTGGTGTAACATGTGAACATTGTAAAAGCAATTTTTGTCACGCACGTTTTTACCATCTTGTTTATATTCTATCACTTGTCTAAACGGCATAGTTTTATACTAATTGTTTCTACGGGACAAGACAAATCCGATACACAATTCTATCATTTATAAAAATCATATATATCAGCGTAAGTTTGAAACAGATTAAAAGAGTTCCTCACGTTTGAGTGACAATTCGATAAAGTCATTTTCATTAAGATTATCTTTGATATATGTTATTGATTAGGAAGCAAACCATTTTTGTAAAATCTTCATAGAATCAATCATTATTTAGATGAAACAGTACACTGATGAAGGCCGACTGCTTTATACTTAAGTATTTTATGCTCATGCTCGAATTTCGGCAATGAAAAGAAGATTTAAAACAAAATAAAACAACACGGATTAAAAAAATGAATAATCAAAAGCAAAAAAAGTAAGACTAAAATATCCAAACATGTAAAACCATGTAAGCGGGTAGAGGTAGAATATTTCAAAATTCATATAATTGTTATTTAAGTTTTAAAATCAAAAGACTTACCTCTAGTTGGAACAAATATATTTATGAAAAGACACGATTCATGCTGTTGACCCGTTGATTGCATTATCCTGTAAACATGTATTTGAGATCCCTTAGGTTTTTCACTTCCGGAAAACAATCTATCGTGCCATTTTAGTTGCGGACACGAAACGGAAGAATTCCGAAACTCCTTAACTATCTGGGAATGTAATATTACCTCCGATGGTGGCATAAATCTAAGCGAACCAGAGGCAAATGGTATTCCGAAATACCCCTCCACAGTTCGAAGAAGGGCTTCCCGCGGAAATTCTACAAGAACACCTCTTACTTGTCCTTTGCGAGTGGTAATTATCCTTGGCGCAAGATGCTTAATTGAAACTGGTGCAATACATCCTTCGAAAATTAATAAACAAATACAAATAATAGAAAACCAATAACTTGTCATTGTTGTATAACTCATATTTGTTTCAAGTTATGATAAAGCTATCAATCCTCAGAATTAGAGAAACTAGAGAAAGCTTGACGAATCCGATATCCAGTCATTTATTGTCATAATAATAAACATTCCCCTGACTTTATAAACCAATAATGCCGTAACGCAATCATTAGATCATGCGTTTTGTTGACACAGAACTGTGGCGAGCCACCTCAAGTATAAATAGAGCGTGAAACGTGTTAGCTTTACTAATTGATAGATGAAATTAAATTTTTCCAATTCAATCAAATCGCAAATTTCAACATCAGCACATCAAGAATCCATTAATGAGTACGATTCCATAATCGCATTTTATCACATACATCATAACGCTTTTGCGTACTCTCATAATATTTGAATTTCTTATATCCGTCAAGGATTATTGAAGCAGGAATATCTCAAGTGCAAAATACCTGCATGAGTTAGACTGCTAAACCCATCTCATAAACATCGATGTATTGGATAATTAAATCTATATCTAATATCAAAAACACCGTATGATCTCAATATAACGATTTGATAAACTGTATATCTATCCGGCGTCGACAGCATGGAATCTTCATCAAGAAGAAGGGATGTGCAGTAAGTCACAGAAATGAAGACTATTTGATAGATTGATCACAAGAAACCATTACACTGTGAACAATAAGAAATCCCCAGAGTATCAAATAATTTCAAAATTTCACAAAAGCACATTTTACAAAAATAATTTCTTTCGTCTAAGCTTCAAGATATTTGCGAAAAATTTAACACAGAATCTAGTCATCGTAAAACAAGAATCGACTCATTAAACTTCTGATG
Organism: Limnoperna fortunei; assembly: GCA_944474755.1. Lineage (NCBI taxonomy): Eukaryota > Metazoa > Mollusca > Bivalvia > Mytilida > Modiolidae > Limnoperna > Limnoperna fortunei. Next base: position 98,749,745 of record OX104113.1, on the reverse strand, counting down.
GTTGAACACGAATCCCGCTTGGTGTTTTTTGTTTACACTATGTGTCAGAAGGACGTGAAAAATTTCGTCTATATTTTTTGATGAATTACCCAGGTTGCATTTTCTGGAGATGTCAGACACAATTTAGGTCGAAACAATTTGTAACAACATTTACGAGATTTTTAACCAATGAAGCTTTTGTACGTATGCTTGTTTACGACCAGAAATTAACGGATTCCCATTTGAATCTATAATACTACATATACAATCACATAAATGTCTTGTAAGCTGAATGAAATATATTTCACATCAAATGTATATTACTGAAGCTGTTAGACCAAACATTATCCTTCAAAACTATAATAAGTCATTCAGAAACTTTATGTTAATCGCACAAATTCCTTGTTCTTTACTGAATCCTCAGAGATTAGTTTCTATAATTGGTAGCTTGTCAGATTCAACGGTTCTTCAGTGTCAATTGCGCACGTAGCAAAACATTTAATAAATTATACGACTTTAAATTTCCTTCATATATTTCAAATTTACCCAAATATCATACACAAAAATACTTAAATATATACAAACTTCGAAACAACACGAGTTTAACTCTGACAATACAACAAACAACCAATCATAGCTATATTAATAATAACAAAACGAACTGATTTAGCAGATACGTCAGACATCATTTGTACGAAAACAATTAGGGTACGAGTGAGGTTTAGAGATGCTGTAAGTTTGCCATCTAACTGTCACAGTCATTACAAACGTTATCATAACGTGTCCAGAATTACAATCATTTCTGACGGCATCGTCTATTGATCACGATATTTAACCATATTACCAGATCTTAAAACAGAAACATATTATTGTCCACATTGCGGAACGCCAATCACTGCACATGCTAATTTAATAAGTGTATATACGAAACAACAGTTATGGCAACTCTACTTAATATACTGAACTTCCCTTGGACTTGATAGCCATTCGGAATATTTCTTTCGTGATTCTGATCCGTAATTAACTATATTAAAAGGTTTTGATGCTAATTGTTTTCTTTGTAGTTTAGTTGTAAACTCTACTGTGATGGAAATCAAATTAATTTGAATCAATGCCCGTTTTATTTTTGTTAATGCCAGGATGATTTGTTTTATGGTCCTTTGCTCAAAGATCTTACTAGGAATGGTTATGTTGTCGTCTCTGGCACGATATGTACAAATTAGAAATGTTTTATTAATCATTGTTAAAACTAACTTTAATTACTTTTATTTTAATTGAATAAATAAAGACAGCAAACGACCGGATTTCTTTATTTTGTTACGAATGAAAATATATAAAGAATCAAAGGGAGGTTTATGATGAATATTATTTTATGCAGAACTTGCAGTTAATTAAAAGATAACATTTCATATGAAACTCTGTGTCCAGGAATTTAAATTTTATATTGAATCCCTAAAGGGACTCTGAACAAACTAATGCTTCGACTCGGTTTGATCGCAGTTGTTAAAATTATTGTAATATCTTTTTCCAATGATCATGGGGTCTGTTGTTAATGATCCCTGAAAATGGAATTTTATTTACCAGATGATGTTACTATAGTACTTAGTGTAAATTACATAAATGCCACAATACTCATAAAAGCTCTCTTATCTAAAGTAGTTTTGAAACCAGAGCCACAAATGTTTGTATGTCAATATAACCATATATAGTTATTATAATCTAAACCTTAACGTTTTTAACTGTAACGGTCAAGCCCGCCAGCTTCTACTTAAATTTAGTATAATGTTACACAACCTGCTACACTTCTAGTAATCCTTGAAACGTATGTCTGACACGAAAATAAAAAAAAAATATTTTCGGAATTCATTTCAATTAATTGATGTTGTTTTCAGCAATTACATAAATCTCGCTAGATTAACAATCCGATAAGTTCGTGATTTATTTGTATTCTATATTGCAGTTGCACAGATTTTAATGGTATAAAAAATGCTGAGTATTTATAAAACATGAGCTAGAAGCACATGTGAGATTGGTAGCAGTCCTTTTTCGATACATTTTAATTATAATTGCTTTTACGGCAGACATTATTATGCGATGTATTAATACAAAAATACATTTAGGTTGCGGTGATAACAAAACAAAACTAATTGATGTGGATATTATATTACGCATCACAAAACATAATGTTAACTTTCTTTCATTTTAGTTTGTTTTAATAAAACTGGATAAATATTCTTCTTTATTACATGTTTGTACTGATTAAAATATACATTTACGACCGTATAGAAAATGCATAGTGCAAATCATCATTAAGTCAACCAGTAACAAAAGTTATTGAGTTCTGTCCCTTTACCTATTTACCTCAGCCTCTCCTGAATAAGTGCTTAAATGAAACAAAGTAGTTCTACTTTCACTTTCATAAAATTTGTCATTCTGAATGGATCTGCTTCAAATAAGTGTATGTAATCACACAAATGAATACAAAATAACTGATTTGAATCAAGTATTTTTTTTCGAAACTTTACAAACTCGCATCTGACACTGAAACTAGCAAGAAGTTAGCCTTAGACTTGCCACAAGCCCCTTTGAATTTTTTGCTATTAGATAGATATACCTCTTTATTATCAAGTTGTACACAAGCTGATAGTATAGGAAATGTTGATAATAAAGTTGTATCTCTCTAATAGCAAAAAATTCAAAGAGACTTGTGGCAAGTCTAAGTTAGCCTTTTCTCCGCAATGAGGTATACTTAAGTACTTAACAATATTCCCTTTGACAGCTTTAGTATCCCAGTACCTGTCTTGACAATGAAAGCAAATGTCATAATGATATCGAATAATATTGTTGATTGATATTTTCTGATAAATTTGATAAGTGTAAACCCTTCCACATGACATGCTGTATTTGGTAAGGTTCGTTGAAAACGGCTAATAGAAAAGTGATATGTTGCACATTTATATTTAGAAAACATGATATTGCACGGCTATTTTTTTTTTTTTAATTTGGAATTCCCCTTTAAACAGCCAAACAGAATTGACTTCTGTCCATTTCCGGTCTAACAGTTAGGAAAGTATTACATTCTGAAAAATTTCAAATATTTCAATATGTTACATGTATTTTTGTATTTATAAATCTTTTAAATTGAAAATTTTCATAATTTCAGATAATGAAATGAAATGTGATATTTTCGTACATGCTACAAAAAACCATCAAATCAATAAACTAATAAAAAAACCTTGAACTAAATTCCTTTAAACTACTAGTATATACAGATGTGCATAAAATAGTAATTAATAAAATAACAATTTGAGCCTTTAAATACGGTCGATATTTATTCATATCGACCTAATTTAAAGGCTATAATTGTATAAAAATAGAATAAATGGTCCTTAAGTTTTATGTACATAATCAATTGTTAGCGAAAATTTGAGAGATGAGAAGTGTATACGAATTTATGTATTGTCTTAACAAAAAAGAGTCAAGTTGAACTTGCTTATGCAAATTGAGGTGTATGAGGATGGAATAAAAGACAACATATCATCACGAAACATCATAACTACATTTTCATCCTTTCAATAACAGAAAAAAAATATTAAAGAAATTTTCAATTGGTCTGCAAAGTGTTTTTCTCTGTTTTTTTTTTTTTTTTTTGTTGTACATTAGAGCAGCTATATTTCATAACTTACTTATGACTTTACATACTTTCTTAAAAGACACGCAAACTTTCAATCAAGCAGGTAATGAAAAGGAAGTTATAAGATTGCCTCCTTCCCCTGTTTCGTTTCTTTATGAGTCAGGATTCGTGACACCATGTATTGAGTCTTTTATCTATACTTTAGTTAGATAATTAATAGCCAATAAAATGATTCTATAAAACAATTAATTTTTAGAAAATGTAAATTGACTAACTCACGCTGACCGATGTTATTTTATTCAACAAAAACAGTTGTCGCGATGTTTTCAAGTGTAAAATTATTGTTCCATGCATCTACTGTTTACATAAATATTGCAGAGGTGCAAAAAAGGATTTCTAGTTTCTACATTTGGATAAACCATACTGCGCAAAATTTTCTTCATCATATATTGGTTATTGCATTATTTAATGTGCATTAAATGTTCAATATTCCTATTGCTTATTCCAAAGTTTCAATGCAGGTAACACAAACTAATAAACGCTTTACTTTCTTAAAAGATTTAAGACAACAATCTATCACACTACAGGACATAAATGAAAAAAAAATCATTGAAACGTGAAATATTGTACTAATAACACGTGGCATTATCGTTGTACATGTTCTGGGTTAATGTACAAAACAAATGTTTAGTTTGCTGGTGGTATTGTTACTATCTGTGATCTGTGACGGCATAAGTTTAAACAAACACTCAACTATGGACATGAAAGATAAACCATAACAAACCATAACAAAAACAAAAAACCCAAATAAATAGCACAGCTATATTCAGATACTTCAAATACCTTTTCAGTGTTTGTGTTTGCACTTACTCACGCGAATTTGTAAAATATTTTTATGCTGTTGTACATATGGTAGACTAGTTTCGTTTAAGTATGATAATTGGAAACCTAAGAATTTATTACAAAAAGAAAAATAATGTATTGTTGACATATGTTTTAGTTATAATGTGATGAAAAACAAACCGATTATTTCTATTATATATGTTGATTACTCCTAAGATATGTCAAGACACTTTTTAAAATGTTCACAATTAAGATGGTATATAGCATTTTTTAACACTTGTGATGTTGAGGACCCAAAAACCCTATTATAATTGGCTTTTCCGTCCGTCCGTCCGGAATCGGTTTTGCTATAAAACACCGTTAAGATCAATGACGAAGCTTGGGATTTAGGATTACTAGAAGGTTTGTCAAATACAAAGAAACCAAATTGATGTTCACGGTTAAAAAACGAATTTAAACACCTACGTCTGTGTCTTGATATTGCAATATAATCTTTGAAACTTAATTCTATCTTAAAGTTAAACATCACTTGTTTTCATGATACATGGAAAGTCGATCAATATTTTTGGTTTAGACGCCACTGAGGAGTCTTAGTAGACGAAACTCGCGTGATTTGAAGTAAAAATTTATAACTTTGGTGTTTTTGATGAAGTTTCATTCATAGTCGATTTAATTGGCCTTTAATTGGCTTGCCTACAGTAAATTAAATAACATTGATTAGGATTGATTGCTTGTTTGAATGATGCTTAAGCCACCATCAATTTTTCAGCTGTGTCGTGGCGTCCAGTTTTTAATGGGGGAAGAAGCCGGAGTAACCGTAGAAAAACCACACCTTTCGGCAATAATCGTCAATTAAAATTGGGACGAGCACCCTGCCCGCAGTAAGAATCGAACCCGCAACCTCAATGTTGACAGTCAGGTGATAAATGTAAACTAACAACCTGAACCAGTCGGCCACCGGTGCCTCCTGATTTACAAGTGACAACTTATTAAAACGTTTTGATGCCTTTTGTGATGGCTTCCATCGGTATTCTCTCGATTACTGGATTGTTGTTTAAATGTATTTGGTTGCAAATGTTTTGTAAAACAAAAAAGTAAAAATAACATTTCTGAAGTCATCATAAAATCTAAAGAAGAAAACATAGTTGCAATAACAGAAAGTAGTTTGACAATAGCCATACATGACACAGTAGAAAAATATAAACAACAATGACCAACTTAAACCACTATTTAAAACAATTCGGTTAAAGTGGTTCTGAAGCATTGGCGATGCATAATAATAGAGTGAATTATAAAATTGTGACATTCTATTAGCACCTGTTTGTATATATAAATGACAGTGCAATCGATGTCTGCAAATACATTTTACACGTTTTGACATTGTTATCATCTTGATTGGCAACTGTAAGACTTGTACATTATCATGTAATTTGTTTTAAAACTTCTTATCATCAAGAGATTCTATAAGGTGTGAAAAATGGGAAAAGATAATGACTATGCCTTTCTTCTTTCTTTTACAATCCTCAGAACATTGTTTCGACTTCATGACAAAGCATCTTAAATTGACGATTACGACACTTTGACAACTCGATTTATTAAACAAACATTATATGTTTACATGGCTTGGATTGAATATCACAAATAAGTTATAGAAATTAAAAAATCAAATAAATTTTGGTACATTTTAGATCCCACCCTGATGACAAGAATAAAAAATATTTACGTTATTAAAAAAACATACGAGAGGAATATCAAATGTAATTATACAATCTCTTGCGATTTTAGCCATTTTTCCAATAACGCATTGCTTCATTTCCATATCAGCTGATCTCTTTTATCCTTCAATGTGCACTCTACAACTTATCGGCATTAACAGATTTAACTTAACATAACACTTCTTTTGTAGATGATCGCTCAACCAAACATACGGAACAACTCAACCATTATGGAATTTTCCAAAAAGCAAACACTGAAGTGGACAAAGAATAAGTTTATCAAAAACAATATCCTGTTTAAGGAAATATATGGGTCGCTTAAAGGACAATTCTGAATCAAGGTTTATTGAGCGACAGATAAAAACGGCTTATCGCGTATGGACGAGCCACGTGGGTTGAGATTATGTTCCCTTTGTTGATACTAAGGCGGGGAAAAAATTAAAATCAACAATTATTTTCGACATTAAATCAGCATTTTGAAATGCAGTTTTTTTTATTTAGATACAACTGTATGGGGATTTTCAACAGTACGTTTTGGCCTAAATTATAACAGAAATGTAAGCAATGAGCATACAATAGTTGTCTGTTCGCAACCATTCGTGCAATGTCGTTTGTGGTTTACGCGGGAAAAGTGATTTGTCTGAATACCATTGTCAGTCACGAAAGCAGACACATTTATGTAAACAATATTAGATCCCGTTAGAAACAAAAATGTCTTACGGTAGTATTCCCGTAAACAAGGTCAAGAACGATAGTTGACATGCAAACAACAGAGGCACAGAATGAAATATGGACAGGTTATCGTGGATAATTTTTTTCTACCGGAGTTTCGTCATAAAATTGTACAATATGGAATAATTCAAAAATCCAAGAAAAATACAAAGTGTGATTTTTAGTATAATGCTATATTCAATTTTAATTACAGTTTGTGACCTTAGAGTAAACCCATACTAATTTCATTAAAGTAATGTTGTGACGTCTGAAAACATAAACTGCCATGTTTATAAAGGATAAAATTTGTATGGAAAATATTACAGATATCAAGATGATTTAATGTTTGCAGATGTTAACTGATCCTCAAACCTTTCAAATGCTCAAGTTAATTTGTTCCTTTGTATTGACTAAGTGCAGTTGGTTGCTTTGCAATAAAAATGGTAACAAATATACGTTTATACGTAATACTAGAACAAATATGTTTATACGTAAAACTAGAAATGATTTGAAGATATTAATATAAAGGATACAAAATTAAAGTAAATAAACAAACATAAGATAATAAAGCAAATCACTATGCAAGATGAAATTAAAGTAATATTTTATTAAAAAGGCAAGAAATTACATAACAACATCATGCAAAAACAAACAAAATTCACAAAACACGAAAGTTAAAAGAAGGGAAACAAGGAAATCACAACAAATTATGATGATTCAGAGGGTAAATGCTTATTGCGTTGACAATTAAATAACATTTATAAAGACTAGTTTGAAGTTACAATACAGAGACATGACGCGTTATGAATACGTTTAAAAGTTAGAACAAGATCAAATTAAGAACATTGTACTCCTCTCTCAACTTTTTGACAAAATAACTTTTTGATAATTATTGCTTTTATAGATACATAATTATTTTTTATTTTTAGTAAAAGAACTACGTGCTTAAAACACCGATTTGCATGTACACTTGCATACGTGAACTGTATAGATTGGCATTTATTTGCGTATAACCGTTGACGTACATTTAAATTAACCTATGAGATATGTACTGAAGTATACAACAAAACAGAATAAAAACAATTCACAAATAATTTGTTTAGTTGTTGGAGGTCTAGTGATAATATTTGCCAGAATGTTCCTATAAGCCTTACACGTACAGTCTATTGTAATTATCATAAGATTATGACAAGATACAAAAGAATATCAATCATTTACTACTTGAAAACATTGCAGATATAGTAACACATGGCATGTTTGTTTTTACCAGAAGCCTAAACACAACAGGGGTATATTGATGTATTGATAAAACACATCTTTTAGTGTCATTTCTGCACATTTTGCTTCTTGTATGACCTACAGTATATTTATCTAATCCTTACATCATACTAGAAATACGATTTGAACAATAACTCAACATAGGTTGTGATAAGTAGAAATACGATTTGAACACGAACTCAACAAATGTTGTGATTTCTGTTTTGAAAAAATAATAAAACCCCAAACAATAGTAAAATGACGAATTTGATTATAAAAACTCTTTAAGTGCATGAGACGTAGAGAGGTTTTGTAGAGAAACAACAACGAAATACAAATCATAATACTTATCCCTCGTTGAATGGCTTCCAACATGGAATGTAATACTTAATGCATATGTCAACCAAGACATAACTGTCGGAATCACGGATATTACTATTAATAGTCGATCAAAAGAATAAGACAAATTGGAGGGACAGGAAATCAATTGTTCAAAACACAATCTTGGTAATCACATGCTGCAGATATCGCTTATAACCCACATATGGAATATTATTACATGCCATATGAAGTCTTTATCACGACGTCCGTCACCAGTATTCCCATACGTTCACAGAGCTACAGTTTATATGTACACTGGCCAATTTATTGAATAATTTATGCAAAGAAATTGTAAACAATCTATTAAAGTGTTCAAACATATTCAGGTTCAAAAATCATACACACATCACCACGTTAAATTCTAAATATGTCCAAACAGGACGTTAATCCCATATCAATATGATAAACAATTAGGTCAGTGACTTCCTTTATACTGAGAGCAGTACCGCGGCTTGAAAACAAGACCCCAAAATGGCCGATAGGAATGTACCTTCCTATATTCTCAACACTACATCTGTGTCAAGTCGTCTGATAGAAAAGAATTAAGGTCTTTCCCACTTCCAGTGGGCAGACCTTATTGTTTTTGCTTCGATTATTAAGGTCTTTCCCACTTCCAGTGGGAAGACCTTATTTTTTTTGCTTCGATTATTTTTTTGTCTTTTTTTTCAAAACCAAACAGTTTAAAAACTACGCGACATATTATTTTGGTCTTTCATAACAAGTTTTGGACACTGAAAGTCTATTCGGAATTCACCCCGTGAAACCGAAACTTATTTCTTTACAGAGTTATCTGCCCAAACACCAAAAACCTTGTTATCGCGTAATCTCTGGATCCATAACAGATACAAGAAAATTGAAAGGTGACAAATGTTGAGGACACCTTTATGACATAATTTGGCAAAAAATTTCTGAATAGCGAAGGCGGGCGTTATCCTTGAATGTTTCAAGGACTCCGCTTACAAAAAAAACACCAAAACCTTAAGTCGAAACCACGAAATGTCTTCACCATTTGTCGTCCTGTGACATGTCCTTAAAGAAAATCTCAAGGTCATAGTTCAGAAATGACCTTGACCTTAGGCCTCTAATCTTGTTATCATTACAACTTAAAAACTATAACAGATAGAAAAGACTATAAATGGGAAAAATACTCCTCTCATCAAGACACTTATTTGATACATTGGTCCGAAACTGGGTGAAGAACCGTTTTCGAATTCGAGCCGTTGACTTCTTTCGGTTAATCAGTTTTTTGAATACAGCTTGAAAACGGTTAGAGATAATATAGTAAACATATAGGATTAATATGATCACCAAGTCAAGGCCTTCATTTTGAGCCCAATTTCAAATGTCATGGGTCAAGGTAATACCATAGCAACAAGGTAACCATTACAAATGTTCTTAGCAACCATACATATTTTAAATCGGGATGCTTTTCTTTACTGAAACATGTCATTTTACAACCGGAAGTGGCATTTTGTCCTTAGCAACAGCCACAAAAGTCTTTGACAACCATGTATTTTTTTACTCAGGACCACAGAAATAGTCTATTCCGCCTAAAAAATGGTCCAGTAACCTATGTAGTCAAGTTCACAAAAAGAGATGAAGAAAAATTAATTTCTTAAAGGTATCTGGGAAAGACCTTTCTAATTGTTCTTGAACGATTAGCCATATCTTTGTCATTGCTATCAAACTGACACTATTTTTGGTTTTGTACGCTATCATTGACATAAGTCCATACAAATTTGACAACTACAATATTTTGTTGTATTCTTTAATAAGAATAACAGTAATGATAATAATAAATAATTTATAAACCGGTACATACCGTAACCATCGACAGCGATTTCACCGTAAGGAATAGTACCACGATACAAAACGACATCCCTTCCGTAAATTAAACATATGTACATAATGTAAAAATCTATTATATTTCAAAGTTTGAAAATCAAACTTTTATTTGAAAAAAGTTCAAAGCTTTTGGGTTGAATGTCATATTCGCAGTGTTTGTGTTGAAATTAATGAGTAGATTTTAATTAAAAACAAACCCATTAAATATGGTTTTAAATAAATACGAATTGTCTCGTACAAATCTGAACCTGGATCCGGTTTCATACCCAATGTTTGATGTGAATTTTGTTGTACAAATTTATGTCACGACGCTAGCATTTTAAATTGTGCCGAAACAATTCTAGTTAAATGATATCACAACATGTAGAATAAAATATGTTGTTATCGTGTTCATTACTATAATTACTTTTATTACTATGTTTCACATTTCCTAAAATAGGTTTACTTCACTAATTTTTCTAGAGTCATTTCTGTATTAAAAACAATATTTTATTTTGTTCTTTAGGCACTAAACATGTTGACTTTTAAATGCAATGAATCAGTATTTATGGAACTAGCAAACAAACAATGTCTTCTAAATGTAAAACAAAACTGAAATATAAAATATCAAAATGTTCATACAAGCAATAGTTTCAGCATATTTCCATTCGAATTTTAAATTAGAGCTACTTCTGGTGTTTTCAATATTTATATTTGTAATTTAATTTAATATTATTATTAGTATTACAATTCCATAGTACAAATGTGTATCCCATAGTTTTAGTTTCTAGTTGTTTGGGGGTTGTTGCCAAACATCGACATGTGTATTTTGCTGACTGATTGACGTTAAATTCACAATTAAACTGCAATGTCCTTTTTCAAGTTATTAATACATTCTTGTACCTCTTATATCGAAATTGATCTTTTACACAATGTGTGTCTTTACAAAGCAAGAACGATAACACACATGGTCTTTGAACTTAAAAAGCTAAAACTCAAAATGGCTTGGCGCATAGCGAGGCCTACACAATTTTATTACTTAGACCTACTTCTAGAAATAGATTCAGGAACACTACAAACTAGGCTCTACGACAAGCGTGATGACTTCAACTTCCCAACTGTCAACTTCCCGTTCATCGACAGCAACATTCCAGCAGCTCCAGCGTATGGTGTGTACATTTCACAACTTATACGTTATTCTAGATCCTGCGATCATTATTCAGATTTTCTAGACCGATCGCTGCTCTTGGCTGCTAGACTGCTCGGGCAAGGGTTTGTTGTGCCTGGGTTGATGTTGTCTCTACAGAGGTTCTTTGGTCGGCACCACGACTTGATTGATCGTTCCGGGAGGTCGGTGTCTCAGGTGCGATGTGACATTTTCGCTGAGTCATAGGTAGTGTTTCCTATTCCTGGATTTGTCTTTTCCCTGGACAAGACAATGAGTAACTCGACGGGTGTCTTCTTAGAGGCAGGCACTGCTTACTCGTCCGGAGCACCTGAGTGCACCCATGGTTTTTATTGGGTTCGGGTTGCTCTCTTTCTGTGTTTTATGTTTTTGATTTTTGTGTTGTGTTTGTCTGTGTCCGGATTTGTGACTGTCCCTTGGTTTTTGGCTCTTGTTGTTCGGCCGGTTTTCTTTGCTACTTTTTTATTCAAATCCGAATTTAATTATCTATAATAGGTATTATTGTTTCTTACATAAATTGGTTTCCGTATATCAACATGTGGCAACGACGAAATACACATTTCATATGAAGGAGTGAATGATTGCTTGCTTAACGTTTAGCGAGCCATATATCAATTTATTCAGGACGAGGACAAGTTAACAAACAATAAACAGGTCAAATGTAAGGATTTAAAAAAACACAAAAAGTAAAAGTATGGATTGTTGACTATGGACTGAGAATTTACACATCTTTAAAACCAGCTTTTATGGTGCACGGAGCCCGGCACTCTCGAAGCACGTTACACAGAATGGTCAGCGGTCAGGCTTTCCGCATAATAACCGGACAATTTTCCTCTGCCCATACTCAGAATTTTAAAGAAAACTCATCTAAATCCATCTTTGTTAGCCAAGATAGTATCAGATAGTTAACCTTTGCAAGCGAAAACGATCTACATTTGACCAAAGCCAAATATGCATTGAATATGTGCTAGTTGCCTTTAAATGATCCGTATAGTAACTAGTCACACTACAATATGGTTCGTTTGGGTGAAATTATTTAAATTGTATCAGTTTATTCTCACTAATCGTGTTTACAAAGAATATAAATAATATGATCCCTGTATCATAATGTGTTGCCATTAAACCTGGTTAAACCCACGATTTCTTTGAAATGACTGTACCAAGTCAGGACCTTTACTGTAGTTAATATATGTTTGGTTGTTGGTTCTGTAGTTTGCTGGTTTATCGGAATTCGATTTGTGGATTGTCTTTTTTGACAGTAACCTCGGTTTTCGGTATTTTGTAATTATCTTCATTTTTATGCAGTAATAACGATCGTCTCTCTTATTGCAGGATTCGAAATTATATCAGTAGCCAATTAATTGAAATTATTTTTATTGACTCATTAACTGAAATAAGATACCACAATGAACTCATTCATTTTCATTATGTAAACCAAATATTGCCCAAAATGATGTTTTTCTTAGATTTTCTGATTACTAAACCTTTTAATCAAGTCGTAATCTGCGTGTTTTGATCTAATATTTCAGATGTTTTTTTCAGAATTACGCAATAATAATTTTACAGTTTCACTCAATACAATTGATTGCAAACGCCCTTATAACTACTGTAGAACTTCGTTCTACGAAAGTCTAGCATGCGAATTCAGGGTTTCAATTCTCTTAATTATGTTACAATGAATCGAGGCAATTTCGCTATAGATACTTACGTTTTGCCATGTCCCAGTTGGGATAAAAAAAATTACTAAATATTTCAATGCAGACAATAATATGTTGATTTAATACGCAGTATATCATATTTAAGAATTTACCAGTTGAGAAGCATTGAATTGCCATTAAGTCAGACAGGAATTTAATATCACGGGAGCTCTAAAAACGGAAGATTAACCGAATAGTGGACTACAATGGCAATTCTATATCAGACGGTTTTTAATTTATCATATATAATTCCATAAACCACGATTTTGAACAGATAAAGATAAGACTTCTGGTGTATTTATTCCTTAATAATACCTTCCAAAACAATAGAATGGTCTCTCTTTACCATTTATATAAAATATTAGAAATACGATAATAAACAAATTTTAATATTATATTTAATAAGTGCATTTTTCAGATAATCTCTATTGGATACGCAGACAAAATAATCATACGGCAATCATGTACACTTTAATAGATGATGATCATTTTTCAGAATTCTGTAATATTTCATTATGAATTCTATTTGTTTTGTTTCAGTGTTTAACGTGTTTTTTAAACAAATATACAAAATATCCTATATGACTGATGCTTTCACACTGAAAACTTTAATAATAACGTTAACTTTACCTGCTATTTAGAAACTAATATCAGTTTTTTTAGGTAGGCACCATTGGAAACCGATAAGAAAGTATTGTGAAATTTGAAAGTAAGTTCTTTAGCGTAAAAGTTTCTTCAAGACCAATAACTCGCGACTGGATCACAGAAACAATTGTGTATTTCACAACAAACTAAACAAAACATAACCTGTACAAAAGTCAATGAATTCAGAATCCCCTGTAAGGTATATCAGAAACATGTTTCAGTCGAGGTAAAATGCGTCAGTATTCATTTGGTTATGTGCAGACAAGTCGACAAGATGACTGATCTAACATATATATGTATCTAACTAGATTTATGTGTACGTAAGCAACTTCAAGTGCAAAACAAACTATGTTCGCCACAATATGATTGAAGATTTGCTGCAAACTCATTCAAAATTTACTAATTCATTGTATTGTTATTAAGGCTGTAGACAGACTGACTTTTAATTTAAGATTACTGTTAAGTAGGCGTATCTCGTCGCAGGTGTTCGTAAGTGGACCTCTTTATATAATTCAATTATAACATATCTTTTCATAAAATCCGAACATCTAATTGAATAAGACGAATATATATGGTCAAAACGATATAATAGTATTTTTGTCATAATCAAAGAGTTTCAGGAATACGCAATTATGATGTCAATCTCTCTCGTATTATCTAAGCAAATACGGCTTGTTCTTACAGCTGCTTTGTTCACACATTAAAGACCAAAAAATATATAGGTTCATACAGAACTGCAGAATATAAATAGAAAAAATTTAAAAGAAAAACGATATGTTAAGCAATGTTTTATTCTGTAAGGCTTAACTTTTTGAATATGCAATTTCTCGATTTGTTAGAAAGATTAATTTATTGTGCTTAATATAATACTGTATTCTGCAATCTATATAAGCGGTCTTCACCCATTTTGCATTTTGCCCGAAACTAGGCTATTTTATTATAGTATTATAGCCCCCCTTTTCCCACAAACAACAATATCATGAACCCTATCCGGTACCAGTGGACGTGCATATTAACCCTAGAAAACCACAGTATTTTAAGATAGTGGTCTAACATTTACAATTACAGAGGACCTTTTTAAAAAATTATTTATAAACTTGAGCCGCTACAAAAGGCTATATTTTCTCCGTCCCCACCTAATGTTCTATAACATTCCAGTTGTAATCAATTTTTTTGTTTTCGTTGATGCATGCTTTTCCCCATTGATTTAGTGTTTGTTAAATTGATCTCGTTTGATCTCGTTTACTCGCGAGTTGCTGTAAGTTAAGCAAAATTTAATAAATCAATCATTTAAATCTTCTGGATCAATTGTGTGCAAGTATTATTTTTTTATAACCTGAGAAAAATAAATAAATCGACATTTTAAGTGTTAATACGAACTTTATGATTAATTCTAATTTTGCACTCATCTTTTTACAAGCTATATTCTAACCTAGGACTCATCAATAGTTTGAAAATATAAGTAGTATAATATAATATCATGATTTGGATTTTAAATATATAGTACAAACATGAAATGATTAAACGTTTTGCTGTGTCGTTTGAGGGTAAACTGATTATCTGCTAGTTGCAACTGACGTAATACAAAATCTATACGTTAGTATCATATATGCACTTATACTGTAGATCAATCAGTTGAATTCATACATTAGGTACTAAATATGGCAGGATGCTAAGTATGAGATCTTATGGGATTAAAACGAGATAAATCGGTTGTTATGCCATTGAAGGCGCGACAACTCGAATAAATTCAAAACAATTTATCTTTTGCGATATTGATATCTCTTCAGTAACCGTTGTGCGACATGCAAATTTGCCAATTTATATCTTGTTTATTTTAGTAGTTAAAGTTACTTTGTAATTACCCATTTATATTCATGATATTTGTACCATGTTTACAGGTTCGTGCTATTTTCAAGTGAAAAAGGCCTAAGCTTGCACGTTAGTAGTTCTCATTTCGATAAAGTAAATTCTGCATTTGCGGAGAAGAGAAACTGATTACAAGTTAATATTTCACAGAAACAAAAGGGGAATTATCAAATAGAATAAGGCAGTAACACAGTAGAAGTTAAAAATCCTTACAAAATAGAAACAATTCTTTCTTCAGTTAAGACAATACTGCTGATTGTTACCGGTGCTCAAACGACAGAGCTGCCCATTACGCCCCTTAGGTCTCATAAGAAAGACCCTCTCATTAGGGGTTTGTCATGTCATAAACGTAAAGCCTTGCCGCGGATCTTTGTGGGTAACGTGTTTGAAGAATACACGCTCCTTGCACAATAAATACCCTTTTTGTAGATTAAGAAAATTAGTAGGCTCAATGTTGCGCTACAAAATTCTACTAATTACCCGCTTTTTACTCCGTTATTTTCCAGTGGCGGTCAAATTTATGTTCCCGTTGCACCATCCTTTTTCCCCGTTAATCAGTTGTATGTTAACTTGTTCTCGTGTTGAATATAGCAGAAATATTGCTTGCTGGACGCAATGCAAATTTTTTTAATCAATCAATCAAATTTACTTCAAAAGTACAGAATTTGAAAAGATATCTAACGTACAATTTAAAGCTTCAATAATTTTATCTGTTTGCAGAATAACTGATGATATGTCAACAGGTATTGGTGGGTAAAATATTAAACATAATCTATATAGTGTAATATGTAGTCATTTGATGTACGCATAATTGATCTTAACACCGTGTAGCCTATATATCTTATATATAATCTTTCTGTTCCACAGTAAATCGAAATTAATAGTTATTTGTGCAAAAGTTATAGGACATAAAGACAGTATTTATTATTGGGAAATGTACTATAATAGTCTTTGTATTTAATTAATAACCACAGGTAAATCTTTTCTTAGCAAAACACATCTACGGTTCTAATGATATAACCCTCGGGACTCGTTAATCACTATTTAGAATTAATTATAAAGAACTGGTAAAATCTGGTATTTAAAAACAATAAATCATTTAAAAGCACAATTGTCTGTTAATAATGCAATTAGCATTATAGAAAGGAGCCGTAAATAAAAATCAAGTCAACAGACTTCATATATGTCAATGAATATAGAAAATGTATGATACCTCAGAGGAATTGATAAGCATTGAAAAGACGATTCAAATAAACAAACATAATGATTGATTAATTACATTCGGTATATGAAATCATACCTATAGCTTAGAAAAAATTTTCATAGCGATCATCTAAATTGTGCTGACGGCCAAGAACTTCTGAACAGATGAAACAGCCTTAATAAAACAAATACATGTTAGAGTAGTTGATTGGTCAACATTACTCGTACAGTATATGGTTACACCACAAGAAGTATTGGACGTTAAATACATTTGACAACAAGTTATGGTTTGGGAAATGTAAATTATCTAGAAAATTTCCTGTAAGCTCTGTTACGGCTACATTTCTTAAAGATTGTAAGCATATTTAAATCAAATATTAATATAAATTATAGTTTGAAAACCAGCACCGATCAATTATTTTCGTAGCGTTTTTCCTTGGAAATGCACAGTATTGAGAAAAGTTCGTAGAAAGGGCACAGTATTGAGAAAAGTTCGTAGAAAGGCCTCTTAGGTGTAAATGTTTTTGGTCATGTTTTAGAAAATATAAATCAAGTGTTTGTACAAAAAAACTAAACAAGTCGGGACCGAGCACATATTGATACTTTTCATGGAAACTGTGCCCCTTGGAAAAAATTATCCTATGAGCGCTCTCATGCTATAGTTTTTGTAAGAGTAAATAAATTTGTTTCAAATAAACAATATCGCAGACGAGTTAATAAATCTGCGCTTTTCGTTCATTTTTATGGTATTATTTATGCCCCTTTAAAATGAATATTTTATGGAACGTTGAATTGTAAGCTTTCTTGTTCCTTCGTGTCTAGTCATTTTATTTACGAAATTTAAATTATTTACAGCTAAAAATCAGGCTGAGGATCTTAGGGAAAATGTAAAGATACAACACAGGTACGTGTTGAATAATCATGACAAAGCTTTCTTTGTCATCCCTGATGCAACATTTAGGAATAAATCCACTTAAGAGGATATTTGTTAAAAGGTATATTTTGTTACAACATCTTTTATGTTTGTATGATGGAACTTTAGGCAGACTATCATTGGATACAAATGTGCCCCTTTCCGTGCTGAGTAGTATTTGACCCCGTCGGGCACTACAACAAAGGTCAGAAACTTACTTAGACCACCTGGTAAAAAAACTTAAAAGAAAACTGACAGTTACAACTTTTCGTTTATGACAGCATAATATCATCAGCTCTGGGGTATGGAGTTCACATTTTAACAGATCCTTAGTTTTAATCGAATTTGCTGCACTTTTCTACACCTGATACTCCAGTTAACCAATGAGCTTCTCAAATCGAGATTAGTTGTACATTCTGTACCTAGGTAGCTCGAATCATTTTCAGTGTCCTCCTGCGGTATTCATATGTAGACACTGCTATCCAGAACAACTGACTGCACCCATGTTTTTTGGTGGGTTACTCAAGTTTAGGTTTTGAAATTGATCTTGATTTTTTCGTGTCATTTGTCATTGTTGTAAAGAGGATTACGTCTACGTCCTTTGGCTTTCGATTTTTGTTGACCGATCGTATTCTTACCCGTTTTCCTTTTTTGACAACAATTTCAGAAATATAAATTGAATGAATTGCATATACAGCTATTTAAAGCCATTCTCTCTGTTTACCTTTCAACAGTTACGAAACTATTAGATTGTTCTTGTAAAATGTGTTTCGGTGGTAGACATTGAAACACTGTTTTCAGTTTTAGTTTTGTTCTTTGTTGGTTGTTTTGTTAAGATTAACCTGTGATTGCTTGTTTAAACAATCCGCTAACTTGTTATTTGTTTTTAAAGTCGATAGCTATATTTTACTAAAGACATTATCTTGAACTTTAATTAATATTTTACAATTCTACATTATATGTCATGTCTAAAAATGCATTTTCGAAACTGTGCTTTCTAAACGTTAATTAACATTTAGATTCCCAGTTTCCAAAATTAATTAGAAAATGTACTTATATAGATTGCTTGATGGACATCCAAAGTACATTTCTTTTATATTAGGTTTGTGACCAGCAATATGCATTTGTATTGAAGAACTTGACTCATATCTGTTGTACTTTTCATTCTTAAGAAAATGTAATACGTGTTATTAACCCACTTGCAACTATAAATGTTTCCTTTGCTTTGCTTGGAGGCAATAAAAAATGGAAAAGCTCACGCCAATGACTGTACATGTGTTATCATTATGTAACTAAATTACATTTAACTGTTTTATCTTTTGCAATAAAAAAGGCTAAAGGTTAGGTCATGAAATTTTAATTTACAAATCATAAAATGTAAATTGATACATTTCGTGCATGCTAAATGTTGCAGTAATGTAGGCAATACTTGCGGAATAACCAGTAAAATGCTAATTGAAGGTTTTGTTTATTCTTTATTATGAGGATACCACATTTCAATATTTTACTCGTGTGTATTCTGAAATAATGGTGTAATTATAATTATTTGTTCGGAAAGGTTAATATCTGCACGATTTTACAATGATTTATAAAGGATCTTTACCTTCTTGGCATACATAATTTTAATATTGTAATTTAATTGTATTTACTGCATTACCTACCACACTCCTTTAGTTAAACACTATTATTATACATGCCAACTCTAAACACAAACTGTTTTTACCATTTTCAAACAGAGTTGTAAAGTACAATAACAGAGTATAGTGCTACAATGAAATAAGCACATCCCACGAATATTGTTTTTGCATGTGCCTCTTAATTTTTTATCTTTACACTTGCAATTTCTACATTTAAAAAAAAATCAATAGATGCCTATACATGAAAGAGTAAGAAACAATAAAGGCCCTACCTCTTTGTAGACCTTGATTGCTTGCATGGAGACTTACCTACAAAATACAAAACAAAATACATTACAAATCGAATAATATTAACCAATATGTACATGTATGGATACAAAGTAACATACAATCGTCATTACATATTTGAAAAACCGATGCAAGTACCCAATATTATATATTTATGTTTTAAGTCTTGGCTATTCTGCAATACTGCAATAAATGCCTCATTAAATTCAATATTAAAATATATTAAGTTCTTTAGTTTAATTAGCAGAAGTGATTAAAAACATTTTCATATTTTGCCGTTTCTGTAATTTTATGTTAGGATGAATAGCTAATCCTATTTTTTATTTTTATATTCAAATTTGTTATTTATTTATAAGTCTGGTAGTCGATCGGTATCTTTACAGTTTCTATGGCTATGTAAGTTTCAATGAGTTTAAGTAGCAAACATTGATGAGTACTCTATTTGATTCTATTGTAAACAGGTATGGGTACCCATTTCACAATGCGATTATACTTTTTTCTGAGCCATAAGAAGGTTTTCATATATCTGGATTTGACTTTTTCACGGACATGGCTATGAGTAATCGGACCGATGTCTAATTAACGACATGCACTACTTATTCGTCGTAAGCATCGGAGTGCACGCAAGTTTTCATCGGGTTCGGGATAATCATTTTTGTTTTGTTCGTTTTTGTTTCTTAATGTCGTGCGTCTATGTCTCAATCTGTATTTTTTCAGTGCCATATGGTTTTCGACACTTGTTGACAGTTCGGTTTTACACTTTACTCTATGCATCGATTGCACACAAGTCTGTTAAATAAATATACAAAAAAGAAGTATACATTTAGGTCGAACTGATCACATTTTATTTATAGATTTATATGATCATTGTCATTCTTCAGATTGTTAAGTCCTTGTCTTATCCACGGGTTATCTGTCAAAACAAATTCACTCGTTCAAAGTCGTAATGAAAACCGATTTCATTAAATCATACATCATACACGTTCGCGCCGTTTATGATATATATGAATATTTGGACTTTTAATATTTTGGTTTAGGCGCTATTGATAGTAGACAAAACACGTTTCTGGCGTGGTAAATGTCATAAACTTGGTACTCTTGATATATATTTAGATATTCAGTCTCTGTAAAATATATATATATATACTTGCCTGTAGCTTCTTTCCTGACCTAGTTTTAAATATTTTACACCCAAACTGATCAATGTATATTGTTACATAATTTTATTGACCAAGGAAGTTCTCAATGCTAATAACAAACCTTGATCAGGAAACAGTAATTTACATATTATATTTGCGTCCGTTTCTCAAAATTGCGGAAGTCTAAGAAAGGGATATACACAAGAGAAATTGGCAATAATACGTTGTCCATTACAATAATTATAAGCAATCATATACGGTGTAATGGGTATCACCACATAATTCGACATCGGTAAAAGCACGGAAAAGTATAATTTTCTTCAATTTTAACCACTCTGATTTGTTTCAGTTGTTTTACAAGGTTACAACACGTTCTAAAATAATTTCGAAAAGATTGGTGAAATTACGAAATAAAATAAGAGCAAGCTATTTAAAATGTATATGGAGATACTAAAGTCTGCATGAAGTAATCTGTGTTGTTAGTACCAAGTATTAGAGCGGCGTAATAAGTACAATACTAAACTAGAGCTTACTTGTCTAGACATTGATTCAATCAAACAGAGAAATTAGAGAATACATGTTCTTCAATAAATCCTAACAACCCAATTATTGTGTGAAATCAGAATTAAAACTTGGTGTTTTCAGGTATTTAAAATGTCCATTAAAAACTTGAGATATGAGGTTTTCTTTTACAAAATAATTGGTAATTAAATGTTATCTTATATAGATTTATACGCTAAAATATCGTTGTTGTATTGCGATTAACTGGAGAAAACAGTAAACTAAATAATAAATAAGTACTGAAACTTCACATTATTATTATTATTATTATTATTATTATTATTATTATTATTATTATTATTATTGAGATTTTTAAAGAATATTTTAGGTAAGATCTATCACATTCCCAAAAAGGTTAACGTATAACAAACTTATGACCCTATTTTTTTCCTGGATCATTAAATTAAAAACAAATATGATTAATACTGATATTATATCAGTTGTAATATCCGGGTTCAGTCTAATCGTTCAGATTATCTCACATTTTACTTCTCTAGAGGTTTTTAATTCTATGGTTCAGTCTAATTGCTCAGATTATCTTACATTTTATGCCTCTAGTGCTTTTATGGGTCAAAAACGCAGATCTCCAACTAGATGAAACTTACTTGACTAACGCAATAAAGCTTGATTGTTGATATTAATTTACTTAATTCAAACTTGCTTCAGCACAAGATAAGATTTTGAGAATTTATCAAAACGGGTTTTTCGGATGTACAAAGTAATTAATATTCCACATAAAGGAAACAAATAAACTGTCTATATAATAATATATCCCACAACATACAATATATTTAAACGTAACTGCTTGTTTACAAAATTGGTGCTTGCATAAGATGCAGATACAGCAGATTTCGTGGGATTACAAAAAAAAGAAAATTATTTTTTTGCAAACTAATAAATGAATGATAGCCGGGTTTCAGACTTATGCCTTATAAATCTCGGTTGTATTGGTTTTTTCGAGATGTTTCTCTCATACGGGCAAAAGACACTAATGAACTGCCATTGTCAAATATTAAATTCTATTTAATTTGATTTAATTTGCGTTATGTATGTAATAAATAATAAAAAGTACTTGCTTCATAGTAAAATTTATTGTAAACTAAAACCTAAAAAGACGAAACCGCAAGACTTTAAAGAAGAATTTTTAAAAAATGATCCGGGGTGTTCTCCATCTTTAGATACAAAAAAGGCAAACCATCATCACCATAGTATGATTTGGTCGAAACTTATCAAGAACATTGAATCGTGAACAGTTCCGACCGGTAACGAGGATGTTTTCAAATGACATAATAGCTCCCAATATACCATCGGTCTGGCTAGTTTAAATAAGCAACGCACATTTTGCTGACATCACTGTATATATATATATATATATATATATATATATATATATATACAAACGTCTAAGTATTGTGACAACCATATAATATATCTATCCAGCGGATTTCTGAAACATCAGAAATACAGGGATAATATCAAATATTTATATATACGTCTACAAATTAAGCCCAACACTGTTTGAATTAGATTTTTAACACTGTCAAATTTTTGCTTTCCCTCAGCGGGATTCGAACTCACACCGTTGTGACACTGTGGCACCAATTCGCCTGCACTATGTCCAGCGGTCTAGACCCCTCGGCCAAATCCGCTATATAAAAATATAGCTTCATTAACCGGGGTGAATCTTAGACATAGACATAGTACATGTGTACTAGCGTGTGGCGATGGAATTTTCGTAACCAATACGTATTAATCTGACAGTAATCTAATTCAGCATTTTTGTATATATTATATAGGATGACAAAGTTACTTGTCATGCAGTCACAGTAAGTAAATTATATACAAACGTCTAAGTATTGTGACAACCATATAATATATCTATCCAGCGGATTTCTGAAACATCAGAAATACAGGGTTAATATCAAATATTTATATATACGTCTACAAATTAAGCCCAACACTGTTTGAATTAGATTTTTAACACTGTCAAATTTTTGCTTTCCTTCAGCGGGATTCGAACTCACACCGTTGTGACACTGTGGCACCAATTCGCCTGCACTATGTCCAGCGGTCTAGACCCCTCGGCCAAATCCGCTATATAAAAATATAGCTTCATTAACCGGGGTGAATCTTAGACATAGACATAGTACATGTGTACTAGCGTGTGGCGATGGAATTTTCGTAACCAATACGTATTAATCTGACAGTAATCTAATTCAGCATTTTTGTATATATTATATAGGATGACAAAGTTACTTGTCATGCAGTCACAGTAAGTAAATTATATACAAACGTCTAAATATTGTGACAACCATATAATATATCTATCCAGCGGATTTCTGAAACATCAGAAATACAGGGTTAATATCAAATATTTATATATACGTCTACAAATTAAGCCCAACACTGTTTGAATTAGATTTTTAACACTGTCAAATTTTTGCTTTCCCTCAGCGGGATTCGAACTCACACCGTTGTGACACTGTGGCACCAATTCGCCTGCACTATGTCCAGCGGTCTAGACCCCTCGGCCAAATCCGCTATATAAAAATATAGCTTCATTAACCGGGGTGAATCTTAGACATAGACATAGTACATGTGTACTAGCGTGTGGCGATGGAATTTTCGTAACCAATACGTATTAATCTGACAGTAATCTAATTCAGCATTTTTGTATATATTATATAGGATGACAAAGTTACTTGTCATGCAGTCACAGTAAGTAAATTATAAACAAACGTCTAAGTATTGTGACAACCATATAATATATCTATCCAGCGGATTTCTGAAACATCAGAAATACACGGTTAATATCAAATATTTATATATACGTCTACAAATTAAGCCCAACACTGTTTGAATTAGATTTTTAACACTCAAATTTTTGCTTTCCCTCAGCGGGATTCGAACTCACACCGTTGTGACACTGTGGCACCAATTCGCCTGCACTATGTCCAGCGGTCTAGACCCCTCGGCCAAATCCGCTATATAAAAATATAGCTTCATTAACAGGGGTGAATCTTAGACATAGACATAGTACATGTGTACTAGCGTGTGTCGATGGAATTTTCGTAACCAATACGTATTAATCTGACAGTAATCTAATTCAGCATTTTTGTATATATTATATAGGATGACAAAGTTACTTGTCATGCAGTCACAGTAAGTAAATTATATACAAACGTCTAAGTATTGTGACAACCATATAATATATCTATCCAGCGGATTTCTGAAACATCAGAAATACAGGGTTAATATCAAATATTTATATATACGTCTACAAATTAAGCCCAACACTGTTTGAATTAGATTTTTAACACTGTCAAATTTTTGCTTTCCCTCAGCGGGATTCGAACTCACACCGGAGTATATTATATTATATGGTTGTCACAATACTTAGACGTTTGTATATAATTTACTTACTGTGACTGCATGACAAGTAACTTTGTCATCCTATATAATATATACAAAAA
This sequence comes from Limnoperna fortunei, assembly GCA_944474755.1. NCBI lineage: Eukaryota > Metazoa > Mollusca > Bivalvia > Mytilida > Modiolidae > Limnoperna > Limnoperna fortunei. The sequence goes on along the minus strand of OX104113.1, from coordinate 98,724,790 downwards.
TGCTGAATTAGATTACTGTCAGATTAATACGTATTGGTTACGAAAATTCCATCGCCACACGCTAGTACACATGTACTATGTCTATGTCTAAGATTCACCCCGGTTAATGAAGCTATATTTTTATATAGCGGATTTGGCCGAGGGGTCTAGACCGCTGGACATAGTGCAGGCGAATTGGTGCCACAGTGTCACAACGGTGTGAGTTCGAATCCCGCTGAGGGAAAGCAAAAATTTGACAGTGTTAAAAATCTAATTCAAACAGTGTTGGGCTTAATTTGTAGACGTATATATAAATATTTGATATTAACCCTGTATTTCTGATGCTTCAGAAATCCGCTGGATAGATATATTATATGGTTGTCACAATACTTAGACGTTTGTATATAATTTACTTACTGTGACTGCATGACAAGTAACTTTGTCATCCTATATAATATATACAAAAATGCTGAATTAGATTACTGTCAGATTAATACGTATTGGTTACGAAAATTCCATCGCCACACGCTAGTACACATGTACTATGTCTATGTCTAAGATTCACCCCGGTTAATGAAGCTATATTTTTATATAGCGGATTTGGCCGAGGGGTCTAGACCGCTGGACATAGTGCAGGCGAATTGGTGCCACAGTGTCACAACGGTGTGAGTTCGAATCCCGCTGAGGGAAAGCAAAAATTTGACAGTGTTAAAAATCTAATTCAAACAGTGTTGGGCTTAATTTGTAGACGTATATATATATATATATATATATACAAACGTCTAAGTATTGTGATAACCATATAATATATCTATCCAGCGGATTTCTGAAACATCAGAAATACAGGGTTAATATCAAATATTTATATATACGTCTACAAATTAAGCCCAACACTGTTTGAATTAGATTTTAACACTGTCAAATTTTTTGCTTTCCCTCAGCGGGATTTGAACTCACACCGTTGTGACACTGTGGCACCAATTCGCCTGCACTATGTCCAGCGGTCTAGACCCCGCGGCCAAATCCGCTATATTATATATATATTATCCGCTATAATATAGCGGATTTGACTTCCATATAAGTAACAGTGTATTCATATCAACATCTATGAATTCGGAATCGATGTTCTATTACCCATTTGCGCAATTTATGATTCCTATCAGCCTGAAAACAGAGGCTTCTTCCTAATGTCCAAATACTTAAACAGAGGCTACTTCCTAATGTCCAAATACTTTACATCCACATGTTTTGCTTTGATCGCGATTGCACCTAATCGTATGATAAAACGGAATACATCTTGTAGGTTTTCTCCAAGTTCGGAAACATTCTTCAAATCTTAAACTTATAAAGATTAGTTTGTCCTTTATACAGCGTTTTGATTATGCTTGTAATTTTTGATGACGTATATTATGCTTGTAATTTTTGATGACGTATATTATGCTCGTAATTTTTGATGACGTATATTACGCTTATGATGTTTTGTTTTATGCTTTTTTATGCCATGGAAAATCATAGTAAACATTATAATTGCAAAATATACAATGTATTTCTCTGTAATCCCCGGATGTTTCTGTATCTTTTGTTGTCCAGAAATTTACAACGGAATCACAATGGTACATTTTATACTGCTATGAATATAATCAATTTACCGACGAAACATAAGTCGAACGAGCCATTTTCCTCAATGCTAATTTTTTTGCAATTTACCACGACGCAGCATGCATCCAAGAGCAACATACAGTATTTTGAGGTGATTTTTCATACAACTGCATGTCATTCATAACAAAACTGGTTGTTCGAATTCAGTTGAAAGATTCGGTATCACTTTCTCCGGATTCAGATTTCTACAGACATTCAAATCGAAAAGAGAAAACGTAATGTCAAGTACTGTTAGTGTATATTCGGATATTAGGTCCAGTACTTGGATCATTTGGTAATGAAAACATATTTCAATCAGCAGATCATTGTCTTGATGAAAGTACGAAAATGAGGATATACAATTATATAAGATCCATTTAATAAATATTGACAAAGTATAAAACAACGTATTAAGTCCTTTAGGTTTGTGCAAACATCCAAGAAAATAAGAAAACAAATCTTTGCATATAAAAATCTATTACATTTCATTGGATTGTATTTCTTTGTTAAAACTCGGGGTTTGTCGGTAATTATAATATGACGTCATGCTTTTGCTAAACAAAGCCGCGTCAAAATTCCAATAAATTTATTTCGCACATGCGTAAGCTGAGTGCTTTGTGTAAATGTAAAACTGACTATAAAAGTCCAGTTTGTTATCGGTTATCGATAATTATCGTTATTGTTAATAATGCAGTTATATTCAGTCTGAAATCTGAGATTTGTATAATTTAACATGCATTATTTTTTTATAAATCAATATTTTGAAAGCGTCCTCTTAGAGCCGCTTCGAAGTTTTAAAACATTTGTTAGACATATTAGAATCAAAATAGATTACTGCGAGTAATCATGGTCAGTCCTTATATTTGTCTTCATTTTATACCTCGCTATCGTTCGGTATAAAATATTGACAGATATAAGGTCGGAACATGTTCTTATTCGCATAAAAGCCCGCTCGCAATAATTTATTTCTTAAATCAGATCTTATTGAAAATCAACTGTAGAACACAGAAAAGCATTGAAGGTAATAGGCTGTTCTTATTATAAGTTATACACGTTCATGTCCGTAGATATGGAGATTTTAACACCTGAAGTGTCCATGTACGCCCTGGGCATAGTCGAAGGGTGTACATGGGTGCTGAAGGTGTTAACATCTCCGTGCCATTAGACCATTTTAAAGGGTGTTACAATAAGCTAAAAAAAATTTTAAAGGGGGAAATACTGTCGTAATGAGATGCCATTTGAGCATTTTGACCGTTGTAAGTACATGTACGCTTCAGAATTATGAGAACTTGTGCTCGGTTGTTAAGTTTTCATTCTTTTTCATCTATATATAGACGCGCTCTCTTTCAAGACTGATAAATGGCGGCTTATTTTTAAGGAAAACCATTTGATACATCAAATGTATTGTAAAGCCAACAAAGATCTTTATTACATCAAATATGATTTTAATCAGTTACAAAACTGATGCTTTAAATGCAAAACAAAAATAGCTTCATGTTCATTTACAAACAAGAAATAGCTTCATGTTCATTTACAAACAAGAAATGCAGAAATATGTAGCTATCCCTAATAATTGTTTCTACGACGGTTATTTTATTTCATTTAAGGATTGCTAGGCAAACAGGCCAATAATAGAAAATTTAGTTACTTCTACTGCATCTCTAAAATAAAAAAGGAAACTCCATAAATTTCAAGTCAACTGTGTCTACAACGTTTAGCAGGTGTTTCACAATGACAAATGTGTAAACTAAATAACAAATTAAGAAAAAAGACGAAAGAAAACAAGAATCTGAATACCAACAGACCACGCGATTAACTTTAAACGTGTAGGAATGTGTTAAAACACTCACATTTCTCCCCAATATTTTAGAATCCCGGAGAAAATTAAGTTAAAGTTGTCTCTTTTTGGAATTTCCTGAAATATTTGCACTTTTCAAAAAACAGCGATAGTTAATTGTAATAAAATGTTCTAGTGGTTTTGTAATGGTTTAGTATGTAAGACATCTTAGATGTAGATAATCTTGCTTTTATTGTCAACAAACTAACTTAATTAAAGTCTTCTGCGAATACATTTTACATTTTATTATTCAACAACGCGTTTGCAGGGTGTGCTCGACTTTAAACTTAATTGACAAGCATGGCAATTTTTTCTGGCGAATGTCTTGGGTTTTCATCGATATTCTACCTTCTTCCAATACTAAGAGATGATATAGATGAAAAATAGCTCAAATTTGACGTTAAATTCCAAATAACCAAAGAAATCAACAGCCCATTCTATATAACATAGACTGTTTAGCCAATGTATATAGCATGCACAAACACATATATCTCATTACCGCATTCCTCGGTAAGTATTATTGTTAAGTACACATGTAAATATATTATTTATGGCAACTGTTATGCATGTCTACAAGCACATTGAGTAGAGCTTATACATTCTTCCTGGTATAAATCTCATTTAACATGCAACCAACAGCATAGTCGTAATGCATTCTTGTAATACTGTAGTCTAAAATGATACTCGTATTAATTAAAACTATTTTGAAAATACTTTACAAACGCAGGACTGTCTGCATGCAATTCTTGGATATCCTGGCTTAATTAACAACTTTGATGTGAGAAGTCACTTAATATACATTGCCAATTATGGACTCATCCTTATCAACATAAAAAGTCTACTTTAAAGTTGGCTGTATGGTTGTTCATATTAACGTCACTTTTTTACGGTGATTAACTTGTAAATAAAAACGTCCAAAATTTAGGAACCGTTTCCGAGTACTTATTTTAACCAAATGTGTCTTTGTTTGAGTGGAGCTCATCCCCACTTTCCCCAACTTTTCAGCTATATCGTGACGTTAAGTTTTATTAGTAGAGAAAGCCAGAGAACCCGGAATTCGGTAAGTTGGCGATCCTTGAAAATTATGATTGGAGTCGAGCACACCCTACCCGCAGTGAGACTCGAATAACATGTGTGAAAATCGTCAATAAGCTAAGAACAACAATAATTGATATAATAATCCACTAAGTGTATAATTATCACTTTTTAGATGAGAATCATTTCATGTGGTTTCCGTGATAGTTTATCTTAAATTGTAAATCTTTATTCTTGTCATGTTTTCAATATAAAATCGAACGTTGTGGTTCAATTACAGATTAAGACCACAGATAGCCCTCTAATATAGCACACATCAGAATCTCATGCGCTATCATTAGTTTAATACATAGTAATATAAAACAAAATCATTTTCCATTTACAAATTCGTCATATCAATTTACTTAAAGTTGGCGTAAATGCGTCCTGTGCGCAGAACCATTAAGTAGAATTTGTTACCGGTGATTACAATACGTTTTTAAAACGCAAAATAAGTTTTGGGTTCTTTTACTTGTTATTGCTTTACTTGAAAAACAAGTTTTATTGTGATTAATTTACAAAAAGGTTTGGTTTGTATGCCTACTTTTGCATTCTCCGAAATGATTGATTGTGTGCTACATATATCCCACATACATGTATAGCTGAAATACTGCTTGCTGGAAAGGAATCTATCGATCAATTACAAATTTCAAAACATTATATCAACGTGAGAAGGGGACGAACCACTGTGTCGAGCACTGTGGACACTCCCAGCTAGTCACCTCCAGGTAAGGCGCTCGGCAGCTCTGTGTGTCGAGCACTGTGGACACTCCCAGCTAGCCACCTCCAAGAAGGCGCTCGGCAGCTCTGTGTGTCGAGCACTGTAGACACTCCCAGCTAGCCACCTACAGGGAGGCGCTCGGCAGCTCTGTGTGTCGAGCACTGTGGACACTCCCAGCTAGCCACCTACAGGGAAGGCGCTCGGCAGCTCTGTGTGTCGAGCACTGTGGACACTCCCAGCTAGCCACCTCCAGGAAGGCGCTCGGCAGCTCTGTGTGTCGAGCTCTGTGGACACTCCCAGCTAGCCACCTCCAGGACGGCGCTCGGCAGCTCTGTGTGTCGAGCTCTGTGGACACTCCCAGCTAGCCACCTCCAGGAAGGCGCTCGGCAGCTCTGTGTGTCGAACACTGTGGACACTCCCAGCTAGCCACCTCCAGGGAAAGCGCTCGGCAGTTGTTTGTGTCGAGCACTGTGGACACTCCCAGTATGGTAATAGTAAAACATCATTTAAGGCGCACAATAAATTTATGAAGATTTATATACTACTAATAAAATTCGTTATTAAATTAACGGAAAATACTCAAAACGGTGCACAAAAGGAAACTTATCAACTATGTGAAATGTTAAACCTCATTGGGAACGTGTTTCTCAATTTAAAATGGTTAAAAATATCTGCGTTTGACGCATTCCGTGGTTGTTTAAAATGAAGACAAATGATTATTTCCTATTAGCACTTTTATCAACTTCAAGTGATGTACTTTAAATTAAGAAGACTGGTATTAATCTGCGACCATTCAAATTATCATGTTCCTGTTCAAATAACAGAACCATTATGATTTTCTTGGAATCTAGAAAACAAATAATTATACGTTAACACGATTTTTTATTTACTTTTTGCTATTTGGATACGAACAGTATTAGTCTTTTAATTAAAATCATTAGGCTTCACTTGAATTAACAGCATGGTTCATTCATATACATTAGAGAGGTTTCAAACACATTGGTGTAAAATTAAATTAGAAATTACCCCCCCCCCCCTTTTCCACTCCCACATTCATATAAAAGGATCATTCGACCTACAACAAAACAGGCAATATAATAACCGTTATTATAATTTTCAAATTGAAGATATAATCCTCAATCCGAACCAAACATCTTACACGTACTAGGATTTGCTGCAATGTGCCCAGGCTAAATCCATGTTATTCCCAAGGTTGGATCTCCTAACCCTTATATCGCGAAAGCTTCTGAATTACTGTGTACCAGCTGTATCTCGACTAGACTAACATTTCATTCTGATTTGACATTTAAACCTACACATCTTATAAGATATCAGGCAACCTTGTCTTTAGCTGATTTCAAGTTACTCATTTTCATACGACCACATTTTTGCTTGCGTACTATGGTACATGTACTGTAACATTAAAATGCATTAAAATGTCTTCGTGTTTGTCGTCTGCATGTTGACAGATTGTTTTTAAATTTTGCCATGTGACAAAATAAAGCTTGGATTGATAATATAAGGAGTATCCTGGCACTTACACTTTACAAATAGCAGAACAGTTTTTATCATGAGTTATAGATTTATTTTTCATCCAATTCAGTTGCCGTTTAATTCATAACATACTTTCAGAAGTATGCGGTCTGAACTTTGCTTTCCTTTACCGTATATAAAACTTTAATGGGAATTTATAAAAATTTTTAAAGTTTTGGTACTGTGTCAACATATTTCTTCTTTTACAGTACAATGTACACGTTATCGTGGTAGTATGTTTTTTCTTCTTAAAAGACATGAGACATGTCCCTTTTTAAAGTTATTTTAGGGTCTTTCAGTTGATTCATTTTTTAATAATATGTTTGATGTAACTCATTTAGTTTTCTGCAATAACAGGGAGTATATGGTTTGTTTTAAAAGTTCATATTTCAGCTCAGATTTTACTGGTTTTTATTTGATGAGCTTAAAAGTTCTCAAGAGCCAGATTTTTATTTATGATATATAAATAAAAATCTGGCTCTTGAGAACTTTTAAGCTCATCAAATAAAAACCAGTAAAATCACAATAACAATATGTTTTTTTTTATCCGCGACGATAGTGGCAGACGTGTTTGAAGAGTACCACGCCTCTTACACGATAAAGACATCTTTTTTTTTAAATTTGGCTTGGCCTGGCCTTAAAATTAGCTGGTCTTAAATATGGCCTGGCCTCAAAATTAACCTGGCTTTAAATATGGCCTGGCCGTAAATTGGCCTGGCCCCAAAATTGGCTTCATTAAGTGTATGGCCTGAAATTGTCGGTAAATGACAATAAATATTAAAATATCATTATTAAAATCTGCTTATCAGTATTGATTGTCAATTTAGTTTACTTATCTGATTAGATGTGTTAAAGAGGTTATGTAGTTTTTATAAAATGTTATGTTTCTAATCATTTGTAGTGTATTGTGTTTCACACAAGGTCACTCTCCCTGATTTATGATTTCTGTTTTCTCTAAATTAAGGTCCTGGAGATAACACATTGTGAGTGGGTTATTATATTTTGTTTACAAGTTATTTTGCTGGAATAAAGCTACCAAAATGTTTAAAATTATAATTGTACAAGAAAACTTTTGATGCAAAGCATCAGTTCGCCGCCGATTTGTTCTGCATTCTGCACGCGTTTATCAAAATGATTTGAAAAAAATTACGGGATGCATTTTAAAGCATGTTTATACCTACGTTACAGAGGTTATTTTTATGTTCTTTGCAATTATATTGTAATGTGTCAAAGTATTTTGTTCAAATTATACATTAACAGCATATACTTTAGACCCAATAGCGTGTTTTTCTTAGAGGCTGTATTATGTATAATCAAACGTTTCGAACCTTGAATATGTGTTTTTCTATGTTTGCATTTGCTTAAATGCAAAATACATATCATCTCGACAATATGACAATTAGAGAAAATAATCTCTAATTTGAATTGCCGATTTCTAAATTTGCGCACATGTAATCTTTTGTCATATATTAAATCACAAATATACTTGAATTAAAACTAATATTTAAGTTGTTCAATTAAATTATTGACATAACATTTATATATTGAATCTTGCAAATGCGGCATACCCCTGAATTGTATAAACAAAATTGCCTTTTATTCTGGTTTCCGATTTTTTAAACATACGCTCTTCGATAGAACTATCACCGAATTATACAGTACCAGGATAAAAATGGTCTCCCTCTATTATTAACTTCCGTAAATAGAATACCAACAAAATTTATTATTACATGAAACTTTGATATTACCCAAGCATTTTTGCAGTCGAAACTTAGCTATCATCTTTTTTTTTCACTCAGGTTAAATGATTGACATTCTTGTAGCAAATTTCTGTTCATTTATGGTAACTAAGTGTACTTAGAAATATTTTCTCCTTTATCCATCGTTAGCAACGAAAGTGAATACAAATATATCGCCGCCCAGAATAACATTGATAAAAAACAAGTTTGGTCGTAACTAATATGACATTTCACACAAAACATATCTTAAAATTTAATGAGTTGAGACATTAATGGCAAAACTTGGACTATACACACAATGAAGTCATTAGATTTACAAATTGTCCAGAAAGATGAAGACATAAGATAACGATATGAGATATAGCATATGGTGTTTTAACGCCACTTTTAGCAATTTTTCAGCTATTTCATGGCGTCCAGTTTTTATTGGGGAAGGAAGTCGGAGTACCCGGAGAGAACCCCCGACCTGCGGTAGGAAAACTGGCAATCCTTGTCAATTAAGATTGGAGTCGAGTACACCCTGCCGGCAGTGAGAATCGAACCCGCAATCTCAGTGTTGACAGACCACGTGATCAATAGTAAACGAACTACCTTGACCACTCGGCCACCATACAATAAGAAGTTTATAACTAATGTGTATTGATGACATGACCATGGATTATTTTTGCAAATTTTAAAACAGGATGTAGTTTAAAGTTTATTGATTGATTGATTGATTAATGGTGTTTTACGCCCGAGCAGCAATATTTCAGCTATATTCAGGCAATGAACATGAAATGGATGATAAAATGAACATGAAATGATGATGAATGAAAATGGGATGGGACACAAGGAAAAAAGGGGTAACGGATTTTAGATTGCCACTGGCAAATGGGAGGATGGATAGGGTCGGGCAATTTAGCCTCCTGTAGCGGGATCGAAATCCCTACTCATAGCGAATACTACAGTAGCGTTCTTTAACGTGCGAGGAACGTGGCATTTTTCCCAACACGGTGCACTAATATGGTTTGCGGTCAGGTTTTCCGTATTATGGCCTGACAACCCCAGCTTGCCAGGGGTACCCCATTCAACCACCTGGGGCACACATCCCAGTCGGTCTTTAGGCAAACCGACCTGACACGCCGGTCAGGGTACTGGGCGCTATTTAGTCGCCTTTTACGACAAGCTAGCGCGACCGCGGTCTATTCTTTTAGCCACCCGGATCCCGCACGGGGCTTAAAGTTTATTGAATGTAAGTGTGATAAGAAAGTAAAATAATTGTGGTACATGAACCAACTTTTAAGAATTTTCGTCAAATAAAAAAATACAAGTCACCAATTTTGCACAAAATTACACAAAAATAACACACCTGTCAGTTTTATCTCAATGACCGTAATTAAAAGAAAAAAGTTACATAAATACACAATATACTAAAAATGATTAAAAACATTACATTTTATAACTTTAGACGATGTAATTAAAATAGATTTGTCTACATACCCTTTTTTAGACAACTTATCAGATAGGTCAAGTAAACAATCAATACAGGATAAGCAGATTAAAAATAATACATTTTACAAATTTAATTATCATATACGGACTTATTTCAGGCCATACATTAAATGAAGCTAATTTTAAGGCCATGCCAATTTTAACGCCAGGCCCAAAACAAGGCTTTTTTTAGTTCGGGCCAATTTTGAGGCCAGGCCAAATCGAGGAGTTGAGGCCAGGCCAGGTTTTAGATTATGCCCGAAAAAGAGTAGAATAACTGTGTCTTCTTTTGCCAATTGAGAAAATATTACAACCAAGTTGGTAGACTTGCCAGAAATGTTGATAAAGATGAATCACTCTAAAAAAAGTTCAAAGGGACTGGTGGCAAGTCTACCAAGTTGTATTAAGCAACAGAATTGTTGGCTTTAGGGTGAATCGAATCAAAATTTCTAATTAGAAAATAACTGTGGTGGGTTCTTTTACTAATCCACACACACTTTTTGACTAAACAGGCTTAAATCAAATACATACAAAGGATTAAGTTTTCAGTTGTAGGAAACAGTTAGTGTGGATATTTGTGTTTAGATTGTTTAAATATTTATTTTGTTTACTTCCAACAAACAGGCTTCGTAGGCTTAGTAACTTACATAGTTATAACATATATCGCATTAAATATACACGATATATCTGGGTTACTGTCGGCTATCAGGGCATTGTTTTTTCTCGTCCCTCGAAACGAACATTACTTTAGTTGTTGTTATGTCGTACGTTTTTTTTTTATCTGGCGGTGATTGATTAGTTAAAGACTGACCGAGCAGTATTTCAGCTATATTTAGGACGAGAACAAGTTAACAAACAATAAATCAACGGAAAAAGGGGTGGGATGGGACATGGGGAACGCAATTTTGACTGCCACTGGAAAAGTATGGAGTATTGGGTAGGGTCGGAGAGTTTAGCCTGTTATAGAGGCTACAATGAGCCTACTCTTTTTCGAAACCTTATTATCCTGCAATAAGCGTGATACTCTCCTAACACGTCACACACGCGGCCAGGCTTTCCATATAACATAGCAACCCAAACGAGAGGGTCTCTCCGATATGCCATACACCTCCCAGTATGGTTCTAGTACTACATTTGTGATAAATGAAGCTAAATCGGGTGTTTCAAGGTATCTCTCATGCGCCACGTGTCCTCTATGCTTGTAAAACGCGATTAGCTCCAACCAATGTATTTCTATGTTACGACCACTTTGAGTAACACTTGGAGAAATTACTTGACGCGTTTTCTGTCCTACGTGTTCTTTCAGTGCGTTATTATTATTCTGATAAAATGATCTACTTATTTGACTTGAGTAACCAAGCACTAAATAAGTCAGAACTTTGTGTAAACCACATCAAAGTCACGCTAATTAAATCTATATCAATGGAACCTTTCAAAACCAAATACGTTTATGTTTCAAACAAAACTTTCAGTCACGAAAGGGATTAGGTATAGAACAGTTTCATTGTATATTCAGAACGAGAACAAATTGACATACCTCGGATGGTATTTTTGTAGATGTGAATAGTTCGAGCAAAAGGTCAGTGGGAAATTTGGGTATAAGAAATACAGGCAAAGAAAAAAACAGAAAATCGCCGTAAAACCCCGATAATCTACGTACCACTTCTATAGACCAAGCTCTCCGGTATTCTACGATGTCGTCGTTATCACAGCTGACCTCGTATTAAACGTCCGAAATATGTTAATGTTCCTGAAAAGTGGGATTGGAGACACAAGAGGATGAATACTCAGTATATGTTTTTGAATATTTATCATATCTAAAGACCAAGAAACGTGCATATGTATTGTTGCAATTAATCATATTTTACGTAAATGGATGTCTGACAGCTTCAACTAAATCAAGTAATAGCAGATGGCACACGAGCACTTCCTCGTTTATAATGAACCTTAAATTATGTAAATGAAGGGATCATTAAAACAAAATATCTTTAATAAGCTTATAAAGCAAAATATGAGTATTGTTAAACATCCATTGGTACTTTTCCTTGACAGTCAATATAAAATTTCACATAAATATTTTCTTGCCTAATTTGATGTCTTCCGATATAAGAAGTCTACATTTTTATTCATTATTTGTCATACGATTGCTTACATATTCATTATAACAAGAATATCTTACAATTAATTCAATATTTCCGAAGTTAGAACCAAACGTCATCTAATTTTGATATGTAAATATTAAAAAAAAAAAAGTGAAATAGAACAAAAAATAGAACAAACGACTACAATTTATAGTTCTGTATTAAATAATAGTCGATGTTTACATGTTACACGACATCCTTATGCAACACAGAATGTAAAGTCCATTTTCATTGGACAGTGTGTTTTATTTCAAGACATCAATAACACAGGGCTACTACAAACTTTCTGATTTTTGTCATTAAATTAAGTTTTTTATGTTTTTGCCTTAGAATGAAGATGGCAGTGATTGAGTAAAGAATTAGAATTGCTGGCATTAGTTTGTGATTTAATGGTCGCATTTACTTTTAATGGCTCCGGTAACTTAATTTTTAACAATCAAATTACCAACTGATGCAAGAAAAACTTCAAATACATGTAAGTTATATCCGAAGGTGAGACACAAGTGTGATTTCCAAAGCATGCATTTAAAAAAGTAGAAAGGGTATTACAAAATTATAACTAAATATTATTGATACAACCGTTCATAAAACGAAATCCAGAACAAATGCAAAAACATGCTTTAAAACTATAGGGTGTAAACCCATGTATAACCAGAGAGTACGTAATTAGTCCCTACTCCACATGTGGTTCACGTTAGTACCACTTACAAACTAATGCAAACGGGGCTTGCACTTGGTTCTCCCGGCTTCATCCCTAATAAAAAGTGGACGCTGTGATATAGGTAGAAAATTCATGAAAATGTGTTAAATCCCATTTTAAGTTGACAAGTCACCTTTTGTTGTATATAGACAATAATTTAAAAAACTTTGTGGCCGAGTACCAGTAGAAGGAAAATCATCTACTATTAGTCACGTGCCTGTCAATATTTCTTAGCTGTCTCGGCGTACTCGACTCCAATATAAATTGAAAAAAAACTGCCAGTATTCCTGCCGAATTAGGGGGGTTCACCGTGTACCCCGACACCCTCCCCAATACATGCTACGCCACATTAGCTGAAAATTTCCTGCAAATGGCGTTAAACCCCATAAAAACAAGCAAAAAATAATACACGCAGTGATAAACATTGGCAAGATGCACATTACATTTTATATATCTGGTTGATTACAGTCTAAACCATGCCTGAAATTTAATTAGTTTTGGATGACAAAATAAATAAGAAAAATGCAAGTTAGACACGTTTCAATGTCAACTTAGAATGTTTTGGTTAACACCCTCTGCAGATATCATAATACAGCGCTCTGTCAGACATTGTCGACAGGCTGTTGTAATCGCCCCCATCAACCAAGGGTTAATAGGTTTTATCAAATGATGCGTTTTGTTTTCATGTGCTATAATTTGGTTTGCTGTAGAATAAATGGTTTATAAGTATGATGATCATTAATAGAGAAGAGGTATGGAGAAGCAATTAAAAACTGTCTGAATTCTGAAGATTCTTTCTAATTGCCTTTTCAACAAATGGTAAAAACATGCCATCAGTGGTCTTAGATAATGCAAACATGAAAGTCATTAGGGATAAAGTAGATGAAAGTTTGCACTTATATTGCCACTTCTAATAGAATACTTGTGACACGGAACACAAACAAATCGTATGATAGTATGATTATAGATACAAGCTCCTCGCCAGTTTTATGACATGTGCATAACAAAAGGTAATTAATTGCGTCGTTTCATAAGTACTTTGTAACATTTAATTCATGTCTGATGTCGTATACTGCAGATGCTGCTTGAGATTTGCAACACTGCAATATCATAATCAAAATATGTTAATAAAGTCCGTTTATCATACATCTAGCTTACACGGACATTGCATTGCTAATTAATTCAAGTAAAGAAAAATTTCCGAGAAAACTATTTTTATGTATTATTATTATGAAAAAGATCGAACACTGCTTAATAAGAATTGTTTTTTTTTCAATTTAGATGATAGAAAAAAGAGGTACCAAGGTGGCTGATATGAGAGTTTGAGTGTAAAAAGGTCATTACACGAAGAGCCTTGCCGCGGACCGTATTCGGTGACGTTGTTGGAGAGTGCCACACTCGTTGCTTGATTAAGTCACCTTTTGTAGATTAAAAGGGTAAGCTCATTGTATCCGCTATAATAACAAATTATCTCTCCCTAACATTTGTCTCCATACTTTTCCAGTGGCAGTCAACATTGTGTTCACGTTGGTCTATTCTCCTCCCAGAGAGGGGGCGGGGGTCCTTCTCCCAGATTATATATTGGTTGTCTACTTGTTCAGGTTCTAAATATGACTGAAGTATTGCTCGATGAACGTTAAGCAAATATGCATACAAATAATTAACTGCTAAAAAAATCTCTAAACTTAACTTTTAAATGTTGTATTTTTAGATCTACTGTGAGATATAAATTTTGTAAGGTCAGCGAGAAAAATAAAGTAGCTAAAGCTAAATGCCATAAGAAGCGACACTTGTTACTGAAATATGTATACGTTTCCAGTGGGAATGAAACCTCTTTTTAGAGCGACCTTTAATATGCATGAATCCAAATAAACAACCAAGGGTCGTTGGAAAAGGTTAAATTCTAGGTCAAGTCCAGGGAGATTAGGATCATATGCAGTAAGCTTTGTATTTTGGTTCCTTACCTCTGAGTTTCTCGTTACCATTTCAAAATTTAACGCACTTAATAAAATCCTAAAGAACAAAATGTATTGTTCTTGCTATAACCGCGTGTGATTGTTTTTAATTCTGTTTTTTAACGCAAACTCGACGTGAATTCCAATTTAAATAGGCTTTGTCGTCGATGACGCTACTTAATGTTTCGTATTTTACGGATTTTGTTTATAATCGTATTTTTAATGCAATTTACAACAAAATGAAGACTTAAAACCAAGCAAAAATATAAAGGTTTCAGATAATGCAACATTTAAACATTTTTTGTTAAAGAAGACATAGAAACAACCAACTAAAGATGTAATTTTCAGACAATCCAACATTTTTTTTTATTTTCTATTACCTATTACTTTTGCGGATAATTAATGACAACATACACATTTCTTGACAGTTGACGAATGATATTTTCTGGAATGCAAATGGGAGTATATGTTTACTACGTGTTTCTCATCAGTTCTAGGACCTTGCCGATTTTCATACATTTCTGAAATTGTTACAACGCCGAACAATTTGTTTTGCAAGGGTTTACGGTAGAACTCTTTTCATCAATCGCCTTTGTATTTGTGAATGAGATGACACAAATTTGAGCGAGATTTATTTTGATTTATGACTTTTTATATATATAAAAGAAGATAAATAATTGTGATTTATAAAACTCAATTTGTTGTGTGTGTTTTTCAGCAACTTTCGGATCAATAGCATTTTCATTTGAGAAAATATTTAAGGTAACGTCAGTTTTATTGTTAAAGGTGTCTGGGTTTAAGTTCAAGTGAACTTTCTCGTCAGTGAGATATTTATGTGTAGGCTTTGATTAATGGTTGCTAGGTGTCCAGGCTTTACTTCCGATTTGCTCTGTAAAAGCTCAAGTTTACAAACAATTCTGGGACCATACTGGGAGGGTTCCCAGTGCTCGACCCACATAGCAGCCCAGCCCTGGGAGACCCTCTTTTTAGAGGGGGTTGTCAAGTCATAAAACGGAAAGCCTGGCGGGCTGCGGACCGTAGTGGGTGACGTATATGGAGAGTGCCATGCTCCTTACACGATTAATACCCCCTTTTGTAGATTTATAAAAAGAGTAGGCATTGTAGCCGCTTCAAAAAAGGCTAAATTATCATCCGTGACCCAATACTCCATACGTTTCTAGTTTCAGTCAAAATTATGTTCCCTGTTTCCCATCCCATTTTTCCATTGATTTATTTTTTAACTTGTTCTCGTCCTGAATATGTCTGAAATACTGAAATAAAGCAAACATCCAATCAATCAATTTTGGAATCAGATGACCAAATGACAAAACGTTTCGGCAACTGATAAAGGACAGAGCATTTAACCTTCGTAGAGGCTTACTATAACTGTATTCTAACTTGATATGTTTCAACGATAGAGCATCACTACCGGTGGAACTGGGCAGGATTGTAGATAAATAAACTCAAGGGTTCGTCTCAGTACCAAATATATGGAATAATATTTACAAAATAAAAATATTAATCAGTGTACAATTGATAGACCCTATTTCATGGATGGTTCTATCCAGACCAAGAATGTTCAGTATTGATATTTTATAGTTGCCAGATTGTTAAAAAAAAGCTAATTTCTAAAAAAAATTGTAAGAATAGAACTGTTCAATGTTACATTAGAAATACTGATCCATAAATACAAGGACAGAATAGAGCAATGAATAAGGTCGATTTTAACATACAAACACAAAAAATAAATAAAAGAAATTTAAACAATACAATGCCCACCGGAACATTTATTCTTGTGTACAAGAAATAGCAAAGAGTTCGTTAAAGGTTGAAAATAAAATGCATGTTGTTAAAATTCAATTTACAAAAAACCTGTAACTCTTTGTTTGCTAATAGTCATCAATTCAACCAATACATGCATGAACAAGTCAATAGAAATAAATAATATCATTCATTCGACCGAGTTCACTTGGGGCCAATATCTTAATTTTGGACTTTCGTTATGATTTTATTAGCTGTTAAATATAAAGACATACCGCTTATCAGGGACAAATATAAGACAATCAGGCAATGCTATCACGTTTTGATAATCGAATTCGCTTTTTATGACCTATCTATTGAGCTTCAACAAAGAATGCAAAACGCACAGGGAATTCAGCTGTGTTGTTTCTCTGGTTGGAGTTTAATTTTTTGTGCTCTTGTTCAGTTCAGATGGGAAAACTGTAATCCAAATTCAAACGAGTCCGGACATAATTAAATTATATGTTGCCCTATTTGGGACTTTCTACTATAATGTCAATAGTCTATTCATCATATGAATTTGCAATAAAATCAAAATTTATTTGATAACACAATTATTTTTATGATAGATGTTTTACAATTATTTCATTGGAGTTGAAATTGAAAGAACAGTGAAATTGACATTGCCCACTAGGGTACTGTAACAAAATAAAACTGACATTCAAGATGTATTATAATACATATTTCAGTGATGTACAATGAGGAAGCTAAACATCCGGGCTAATTTAACACACCATGGTTATAAATTTCAAACCAGGATTACGTTTCATAGATTTAGTTGGTCCAGACCTAAACTGAACATGGATATTGATCTGCATATTACATATAAACTGCGGTCGCGCTTTAATCGTTGTTACATGTAGAATGTTTGATTGGAACATGTAATTAGCGAGTTATCCTTGTTCATTTGTTTGATTTTGAGCTTTCTGTTTTGTAGAATGAAGCTATTTAATGTATAGTTACAATATTTTTGTATAGAGTTCTTTGAAGACCCTTTTCACAAATGTGATGACAGTGTTCTTGCCGTTTCGAGCATTGTTCAAACGTTGCAACAATCAACAATTTCATAATTAAATGTATCGTTCGAACATTTAAGATCCAAATATCGGTTAGTATTTTCGTGTAACATGACTGTAGGTTCTTTGCTGTAGGTCTTACAATATTGGACAAGTTTGCCTTTAACAAAGATAAACATTGACTTTGATCATTGAAGACCCATAACTTCATTTTTATCAAAAACAAATATTCACTTAGATCAGTCCTGTTAGTAAAGTATATGCGGTCGCACAACACAGATAACAGGTGCGATTTAAACGCTAGAATGTACCATGCAGATCAAAATCTTTAACAAATGGCCACTGACCGTTGATTAAACGTTTTCTTCCGGCTTCTAGCCAACATATTTATTATCGCAAAGACTTATAAATAGTATTGTATAATGAGGAAATTACAAGCATCAAATGATAGAAAACAAGTCTTTAATTAATGGAGACGTGTACGTGTATAATTATATGGCTTTACCAGCGATTCTTTTCTTACAAAATAACCGAAACACTTTTAAAGCTATGTAAATTATTTTATGAAATGCATATATTTGAATATATTAAGTTACCTCTAAGTATACGAAAATTTAACAGAAAATCTTGTTAACTTGCTTAGCTATCATTACATTCCAGGACAATGAAATAAATATAAACAAACAATCGTAGTAATTACTGTAAACTAATATATGGTTATCTTAAGTGGAAATGTGTATTACGTTCTTATAAAAATCAAACTATACCTGGAATAGGAGAATACACATTCAGACTTAGACAGTCATCCGTTTGAGAGTTTGGTTCCTGAGCAATCCTTAAATATTCTTTTACCATGTTAGTTGGATTTTTACCATAATATTGGCTAACGTCAAGTTGCTGCGGACAAATGCCTTTGAACGACGAACAATCTATAACTTCACCTCTTTTGTTTGGAATGGGATCCGATGGTGGATGAAAAGTAAACAACACGTTTCGTTTCAAAGATCCATAATCTACTCCAAGAAAGGCTTCGATATATTTCAAACCAGATTCAGGAGGAAATGTGACCTGCACGCCACGTATCAATCCAGTTTTCACTTTAATTTTCCTTTCACCTAATCTCCTTTTCTCGACAGTTGTCAAACAACCCGGAAGTAAATAATGTAACAAGGCAATGAAAAGGAGAAAATGTAATAATCCAGGCGAAAACATTTCTCTTTCAAAATGTCATTGCAGCATGAACGAAACAGCTGTTTTTCCTGACTGTTATACAACTACAAACATTAATTGACAAGCTGTTTTCTACATACAGCTATATATATGTATATACTTACAGAGTACTTTCCTTTGTGATTTTCGAGCCAGCGTTTTAGTGGAACTTGTGTCATATTCCATTAGACATTTTCGCAACACATTCTAATTCATGGGTCTGTGAAGCCCCATAGTCCAATTTAAATTGGCTAAGAACAGTCGTTTCGAAAGTGATTTATTTCTGATAAATGCAAGTTTAACTAATTTACATTCACAAACCAGTTACAGGAAATATCGGATTAAGGGAATCGAAATGAAAGTAAAAAACAGAATTTATATGTTAGGAACCCTCGGCATTGATCCGCTTTGCGTTATTTGATAATAAAGTCAGAAGCTAATATCCATTAGGAGCGTTGCTCCATTTAATTTGACTATAAATCAAAGTTCTGAACAACAACAAAGTTTTTTGCAAAAGAATATACGTCTATGCGTTCAACTTAATTGGTATATTAAGTAACTCCCGATGAGGCCGATACCGTAATTTGCTTCGTGATTCCGAAACCGCTTCGGTAGTTAGTCGTCAATTCCCTATATATTTCTGATTGCGAACAGTTTCCTGCCGGTTTAAAATAAATGAACCTGACTAGGATCCTAAATATCTCATTCCTAAACGATCATTATATCCAAAGATGCCTGATTAAAGAAACAATATCTTCAATCTTGCGTCACCATCTGTCGTAAGGTATCATTTAACATCATTCAACTTCATTTTCCAAATGGGTAACCTCCAATCACTAATGACTACTTTTGAAATGCTGCAATTTAACTTTTTCTTTTAATAGCATGGAAGAAAACAAAAACAATAGTTTATTTCCTATCGGAGAACTAACCACAACTGTTACTCCTCCCGATTCCGCATCAATGAGTTACAGAATATATTGCATGCACTCTTTCAATAGTTGAAATGAATATAATTCATCGATATCATCAAAGACGGTTATTTCCGAGTCTCATTAGAATTTATTTATTCTCGTCTCAACGAGGCTTCTTTGAGAGGATACACAGTGTCATTAAAGGCGTCCTTTAATAACTATGTATCAGTAACTTTGTAATGTTGTCAAATCTAATAAGCACTGAGAGGTTGTTCAATCAAACTCGATTCCTTCTTGGCATCTATCAATATTGGCAAGGTCGTCTCTAGTTAAACATGATATGAATTGTTGTGTCACACAAGTGATATGCTTCTTGTTTTAGATTATCTGATTTTATGACATAAGGGTGTTATTGTATTGACTAACAATAATTGAAGAAGCTACCAATCTCTATCAAAGCTAACGTTTCTTGTCATATCTTGCAATACAGGACCTGACCGAGGGCTCATTAGATAATTTGACCGATGAATTAAAACTAATTTGTTTATAGATTTTAACATAGTTAGATTTATAGTTACTTATTAATCTATACTTTTCTTGTTTTAAAAATATCGTTATTTAGTTAGATTCAGACATAAAACTGCAACCAGTAGATAAAAGTGTTTTGAGGTATAGCTCGCTTAGTTATGAATCAACTCTTGCTAAAACCAACTACCGCACTAACTTTGTGGCCAAATAAACCTTGTGAAACATGTGAAATTTTTGTTACTAGAAGTATCTAGTATGAAAAACAATAATAGAGCAAACATTCTTAAAAATTAGACGGAATATAGTCAATTAAATTTAAGGAGACTTCGGTTTTGGTCTGGTTTCACGATGACTATCCCAGGCAGTGGTCTGCAAGTAAATTATACCCATAATAGCAAATGTTAAGTTCAAACCAAGACTAGAATTTATTTATCGCACAATTTTTATTTTTTAAAATCAGATGATATTTTTATTATATCGGTAGGTTTTAGAAAATGTATATTTTTTTAATAGGATCAGGACTTTACAAACCTAACCAAAACTATTGAAAGTTATATTATTTGAACCAAACTGAACTACAAGAAATATACTCACTCAAAAAAGAAACGCGACATTAAAAAATGGGAATTTTACTTCATATATTATTTTAGCAATTTATCATATAAATAATTGATACAGAAATGTAAAAATTAGCACACTTCTTGTTCATTAGTTCTTTTACCATGGAATATAACATTTTGTCGCATTCTGTCAATAAATCACGCAAAAAATGTCAGTATTTGTTGTGTCCACCATTTCCTTGTAACACAGCCCTTACTATTCTTGGCATGGATTCAATTAAACGTTGAGTACGAACACGCGGTATCCTTTGCCACTCATACTGATGTGCCTGCTCTAATTGTTGCAGACTTTGCGGTGGTGGTTGTCGTTGGCGCACGCGCCGATCCAGTTTATTCCACAGATGTTCAATTGGGTTAATATTCTGAGATCGTGATTGCCAACGGATCACATTGACATTCTGTTGCTCTAAAAAAATCTACTGTTACACGTGCTGTAGGTGGTCGGGCATTGTCGTGTTGAAAAATTTCTCTTTGAATGTCAATTACGGGCAATAAATGCGGCCGTATACTTTCGTCTATACCTAACAGCATTAAGATTGCCTTGGGTATGTATCAGCTGTATGTTCCTGGCCTACGAGATAGCGGCCCACATCATAACACTGCCTTCGCCAAAATTGTCTCTTTCTACAACACAGTTTTGCGCAAAACGTTCATTTCGACTCCTGTACATTCGTATGCGACCATCTCGCTTTTCAAGCTGAACCACACTCTTCTCCAGTTCTGTAAATTCCATACACGACCTTTACCTGTAGAACACCATCTAACCCTTGCTGGAAACCTTTAATTAAGGTTTTGTTATATATATTTGAATATTTATAGGTTATTTGTCGCAAAAAATTTATTTGAAAAAATTTATCCGATGTTGCGTTTCATTTTTGAGTGAATATATTAAATTAGACGTTCTACTATTCCTGTTGATAAAGTACAGCCTTTTTCCGTGACTTGTTACTTCCATCGGAATACTTGTTTTATGTATTACTTATGTTTCGTAATTCAAACAAGACAAATGGTAATAAGATTCAGATAATATATAATATGGTTTTAAAGTTGCCGAGTGCTTAAATAATATCTTTCATTTGCATATTTCGTATTAAAAATCTCATCGAAATTTAGTTAAAAAAGAACTGATTCGTAAACAAATCGTCTCCTCAGAACAAGCTCTTGTCGCGTAATAAATCGTCTATTATCAATAAAACAATTATTTGTTGTGATCGGTTCTACAATTCAGCGAAAATTGGGGACAACTAAAGTGCGTTAATACAAGAAGAATCTAACTATTCCGAGTGGATGCAAGGAAATAGATATTGGCAGTCTGTCATTCCATATTTGATACTCCATTACTATTGAGATAATACTCTCTCCATTCGGAATTATCTTATTTCACATTGAATATATTATAATTATTCTTCATCAAGTTGGTCGTAATTATAAGAGACAATGTTTTAATACAAATGTCCAATGTGCAAATAGAAACAAAATCCTGACTCGATATAACATTAACGAGATCGTTAAATGAAGAAAACAAAAATAACACGTAAATCACGGATCGGAAGGGAATCACAGAACGATAAGTTAAAACTTAAAATGAAGAACTAATACATACAACAGAAGTAATGTGTTCTGAAAGGAAAGCCAAAAACAGAAGTGACGTCAGGTGTTCTGGAAAGGTAAGCCAAAAACATAAGTGACGTCAGGTGTTCTGGAAAGGTAAGCCAAAAAACAGAAGTTACGTCAGGTGTTCTGGAAAAGTAAGCCAAAAACAGAAGTAAAGGTAAGCCAAAAAACAGAAGTGACGTCAGGTGTTCTGGAAAACTAAGCCAAAAGACAAGTGACGTCAGGTGATCTGGAAAGGTAGCCACAAAAACAGAAAGTAAAGTCAGGTTTTCTGAAATGGTGAACCAAAAAAATCAAAAGTGAAGTCGGGTGTTCCGTAAAGATAATCCAAAAAAGTGAAGTCAGTTGTTTTGGAATGGTAAGCCAAAAAATAATCAGAACAGAAGTGAAGTCAGTTCTTTTGGAAAGGTAAGCCAAAAAACAGAAGTGACGACAGGTTTTCTTTAAAGGTAAACCAAAAACAGAAGTGACATCATATGTTCTAAAAGGTAAGCTAAAAACATAAGTGAAGTCAATTTCTGGAAGGGGTAGGCTAAAAAACAGGTGAAGTCATGTGTTCTAGAAAGGTAAGCCGAAAACAGAGGTGAATTCGGGTGTGTTATGGAAAGCTTAATCAAACAACAGAAGTGAAGTCATGTGTTCTGAAAAGGTAAGCCACAAAACAGAAGTGACGTCAGATGTTCTGGATAGATAAGCCAAAATCAAAAATGACGTCAGATGTTCTGGAAAGGTAATCCAAAAACAGAAGTGAATTCAGGTGTTCTGGAAAGGTAGGCCAAAAACAGAATTGCAGTCAGGTTTCCGGAAAGGTAAATCAGTACCAATGATGAACAAGAAGAACACCTTGTTACACTCATAATACTGTATTTTACTATGATAATTATTGAATTATATCTTCACATAAAATAAATGTCTAGATACAATAGGTTTCTTGAAAGGTAAATCAGTACCAATGATGAACAAGAAGAACACCTTGTTACACTCATAATACTGTATTTAACTAAATGTCTAGATACAATGCAATTACATGTATGTGCTTCATAGCAGTATACAGCATAGTACTGAATGCAGTAACTAAGAGGATTTAGACCTGTCTTTAACACAGTAAAGCTGCATTGCCTTTATTAAAGTAAACAAAGGAAACAAAATACTTAAAATTGACTATTAAATTAGAATACAGGATAAGTACAAAAATCGACACATGTAATTTCCACCAGTTTTCAATACACTTCGAAATTAAGAACTTCTAGACAGATTACAGCCGTATAATGTAAACATTAAAGTCAAAAGTAGAAAAGTAAAACGCATATTTTATTGTTTACAACTGTATTACAAATTTCATATTCAGGCTATATTCAGAATGGCAACTAAGTTTCGATTTGTTTACAAATCGACCACTCTTTCCTTTTCAACATAGTCAAAGTTTATTAGTGAGGCGCAACGTTTGGTTTATACTTAATGACAGAAACCTTTAATGTTATTCATGTCATCCGTTAACATTTTACCATATATACATGCCCGACTCTTATGAGAAAGATGGATGTTTATAAATATCCAGGATATCGAAGTTATATACAGTTTACAAATTAAGAAGCATGAAATATTTTGCTCCCTTTTTGGAAAAATTTTATTTCACAAAACTTCACAATGTTTACTTAAGAAACTAATTTACTGTACAAAATTACAGTCAAGTGAATAAACCAATAAGATTCAGACAACTAATTGTTTGATGAGCTATAGTTATGCGGCTAAACAATCACATCAGTCTTACAGAGATCGGATAGAAATCTATCGTGTAAATACTATGTATGTATCAATACTCAATGACATGTCTATTGGTGTGTAATCTATACTGTTCCTTCCTATAGAAATAGGTCCTTATAGAAAACATTCAAAAGAAGGGAAAACAAGCAATCATACAAAAGATATATCATGTATGAACTATGCATCAATATTCATCGACATGTCCAGTAGTGTGTAATTTATAAAGGATCGAAACGGCGAGTCTGGTAAGAAACGTTTAAAAATTGGGCAACTGACAATATGAAGCGATGCAGAAACCAGACAAAAATATATATATTATACGTACTGTGTATATGATCAATACTAATTATCTTCTCAAATAATTTATGTAAGTCATAAATCGTTTTGAAATTACCCTTTAAGAAGGAAATATTGCAAAAAGCTTAAAGGGAAGTCTTAATGGCCCTGCAATGTGTTAACTAACGGATTATAAATACATTTAGCAATGATTCAGGAATATAACACAGGTATTTATATGACTACTGAACTGTAAAACCTGCTGAATAGAAACCTTAAATATCTCGTTTACCCATGAATAATACGAATATTTCGTACACATTTGAAAGCTCGTCAGGGTACGTTCACGACAAATGCTGTGCGACTACGCTCACTACAAATTAAATAAAATCATCCTATTAAATATATATAACAATAGAGTCATCAACACCATTACTGTTGCTAACTTTTAAACTTATTTGTCCTGTACAAACATTCCACCCACAGTCAGTTACTGCGATCAGAACTGTCAACGATATAACCCAGTTGACTAATTATTGTCTCTGTGGACTTCATAGAGTATTGATTATTGTCGTTGTTTGTCTAGCCTTAGTCTGTAACTAATTGCTATATGAAATCGAAAGTCGCCAAACTACGGGAATATTTAATTATTGTTCAAGAAGATAAGCTCTTCTGATATAAAACAAAGTTTTTGCGGACATAATACATTAGCGATGCATAAATCGTATACATTTGGTAAGTGGGATAGTTGGCAAGATTATTGTTTGTTTGAATGGTGTTTAATGCAACATACAGCAATTTTTCAGCTATATCATGGCGTCCAGTTGTTATTGGGAAAGAAAGCCAGAGTACCATAAGAAAACCCTCAACCTAAGAAAACTAGCTATTAAGGTAGAAGTCGAGCACATGAGACTCGAACCCACAACCTCCGTGTTGACAGGAACGTGATCAATAGTGGGCTACATGTAACTGCCTACTGCGTAACAACCTTAACCAGGCCCCGGAAAACAAAAATTATATTGCGGTTTTTTTTCGGTTGCATTATTTATTATTTCATATTGTACTTTGTTTTACGAAATTCGAGTAGAAAAAAAATATTACACTATGATAGGTCCATATTTTATACAATACCTCCATTATTTACATGTCGCAAATCGTTTTGCTACAAGAATTTTACATATCAAGTCAGCCATTTTTATTTACATTACAGACCTTCCGTTGTTTACAAAAAGTTCTTCTGCCTTTGTGACGTTAAATATTATTCGGACAAACCACGAGACTTTTACCGACTCAACTGCAGCCGACATTACCCGAAGGATTTCGAATTGAAAACAATCGACTGTTCATAAAGTATACTTCCGTTCTAATTTAGGTCGAAATTTACTATAGAACATCAACCTATCAAAATGGAAAAAAACAGCGCAATTTAAAACAATTAACTGAGAAAAATAAGTGTTGATTCAAAATATGATTTTTTGGATCTAAAAAAGGACCATAAACTGGACCAAACGTGGTAAGCAGTTTTTATTTGTAAGGCAACAAACTTCAACCTGACTTTTATTATAATGTTGTCAATCCTCGAAATTGGTGCAGCAATATTTTTTAAGTTTTGATTAAGGGAATAAGATTACACGTTCAGAATCAACGACCTCCGCCAGAAAAGTAAGGTCATGGACCTTATTTAAGAAGCATCTGTAAAATTCCGCTTATGCGAAGGTCTTTACGCATCTTTGACGGAGCGTTTACGGAAACTTTACGTCGTATTTATAAAGCCTCCGTAGCGTTTGCGGTGAATTAGGACTTTTTTGCAGAAGATGTATAGAATTATCAACGTAATTTAAAATAAACTTAGTCGATAAACATATTTTACATATCAAATAAAAAAATATTGGATCTGTGTAAAGAGTTACAGCTGTCCTTGAATAACAACGTGTTCTAAGCCAATCTAATTTTTGTTTTGTTCTCTGAATAAACATTTTCTACTGAACAAAGTAAAACGAAAGCAGGAGGTGCTAACAACAGAGAATATACTGAGCAGTATAGATTTGAACACGGTTTTAAATTCAACATATTTACAACAGCACGTTTGTCTATCTTTTTGTCGAACTGAGCGAACGAAATATGGTTTACATTTTTCAAACATTCTTTGTGAGACTTGAATAGATGGATTGTCTCTGATAAAGTCTAAATAAACATCAGTCTGCGTTTTCTCCAGAATGTGAGTCATATGGCTTGAATACGTTTTGGGACCGATGCGGACTCTTTTTATGTCTGCTTTGTTGCCAGTGGGTCTAGATATTCCAGGTTTAAGCCAGAACTCGTACATGATTTTCTTTGTCTCTGGTTTAAGGGCATCAGATCTGGTTTTCCTAGTGGTGTAAATCCAGCACGATTTTTCAGATTTAAGTATACTTGTCCTTATAGCATGACCGCGACTTACTCTTCTGACAGGTAATCCTAGTTTTCTTGCGAGTTTTTTTCTACATTTATTGTCTCTGATCTTTTCACCGCTTACTGATGATATTATAAGGTTCATAGTTTTTAAAGAATCGCCCGATCTTTTGTTTTTACAATTATCTATGACTGTTTTTATATCTTCCGTCAGTGCTTTTGCTGTTTTGTGTTCTTCTATTTCCTCTGGCGATGAAATAAGTTCAGAAGATTGTAGTTTTCTGACAGTCGGTGAGTTAGAATTTTGCAGATACGCGAACATAGTAGTCACTCGTTTTGATGGACTTGCGGGTAGAGCCAATTTTAATTTCTTTAAAGCCCGGTGCTTTTCTGTTCTATTTTCAAAAGTATTTTCCATACTAAAATCATCATTCCTACGGTGGTTATCGGCATCGTTTTCGCGTTTTCTTTTTCTATATTTACGTTTCCTCTCTGCTTCTTTTTCTCGTCGCTCTTGTTCTTTCTTTACTTTCTCCCGATGAAGCCTTTGGCGCACTGCATCACTTGAAACAGAATATTCTCTATCCTTCAGAGTTCTATTTTTGTAATACGATTTTAGCCTTTGTTCTCGACGTTTCAGAAGCTTTTGTTGTTTCAACAAGTGTAGTTTTTCTCTAGACATTTCATGTAACAGTACTGCAAAAAAAAAAAATAAATAAAAGATACAAGTTCTAAAATATTAAAAAAAAAACAAAAAAATGTGTCAAACAGACACAGTGCCCCGCCTTTATATTTGGGATGGACGGACGGACGAACGGACGAACAGACCCGAACACTATTTGTCCCCCTACTTTCGCAGGCGGGGAATAAAAAGAATATGTTCTACAATTGTTCGAACAATATTAATATTCCTAACAATGAAAATGCAAGTTAGCACTATACAACTAAATCAAACAGACTATTCTCTAATTTTATTTTCGTCTATAACTTGAAACGCAACGTCTTGAACGTTTGGAACGGTCGTTTGTGACTTTGTGACATAAGTTTGGACTTGCGTTTTTGTATGACATTTTCGCAAACCTTGACGCATTTTTAAAACTAGAGTGTCAAAATGCGCAAATCAATTTGTATTTTTATTTTTAGTTATCAGACAAAAAATTTTTCACAATCAAATAAACAATTTCTGTATTTGTTTGACGGAATCGTATCAGAAGAAGTTCTTAAAATGTATTTGTGACACATACTTGGACATAAAAAAATATGCGTCCAAAATAAACTGTTGTGAAAACCAAAGAAAAACAAAATATGGCGAAAAAGCCAAGTAATTGTACTATATATTGATACTAATATTGATTGACTTACCGGTAAACTGATCTTAGTACAAAAGGCCGAAAAATGAAATACAACGTTCCTCGTCCTACGGGACACTTTGAGCGGTTCTGTTCTCACTTCGATAGCTATGTTGTTTGTACCCGTTTTGTTTAAATATTTTGACGTAACAATGCAACGGCATCGGACGTTGCACTGCCTGAAAATGGTGACTTTTGGTGAAAAAAACACAAATTTACGGAACAATTTCCATTAGATCCGACAATATTTTGTAACGCGGGACGCATGAAAAATGGCGTTATTTTTAAATATTAGTCGATTCTACTGTTTTACACTTATAATTTAGATATAATACAACATTATATAATGAATCGGTGTATATTTTTCTTTATTTTGATATATGATTTATAGGTTTTTAGTGTACAACAATGAAAAGGTGACCTGTTTTTGTGGTTAGTAGAATGCATTTTCTTGGGTGTCACCAATTTCATGCGTAACGTCTGCTTTACTAAACTATTATTGACGTAATTCGCCTTGTTCAATATTATTCTACCCTGCTCCATAAAACCTCATATTGATCTCGTTCAAGTGCAGTAATTGTTTTATTACATAATTTATTGAGTCATGAAATGGAATATACAAGTTTTTTTTATGCCCGAAAGTGACTGTCTTTCATAATATTTATTTCTCAAAAATCGGTAAAATATCGACATAATCCATGACGAAATGTTTGCATTGATTATTTCTTGTATAATGTCCCATCCTCAGTCCTTGCTAATGCGTAAAATTTACAAAGATTTGAGTCTAATTCCTGAGGGTCCGCCATTTCAAAACTAACTGACATATCCGTTTCACGTAAATATTTGGAAAGAAAATAATCGCTTGCTCTTTCGATTTGCGAGTGTTGACAGCATCTTTTTTCTTAATGATTTCATTAATTTCCAAGTTAGTAATATCTGCAAATCTTCGCTTATTAGCACCAGAACTATCCACTTTACGTTCACTCGATGACGTTACAACGTTACCATGTTTACAAACAACAATATAATCCGAACATCAGTCAGAACGATAATTTTGATTGGTTTAGGGGATTAAAGAAAGAAGATTTGATTGGCTATCGTATTTCCGTTGGGGGAAACAGCACGTGCTAGGTTTTTTCATTCATAAATTTCTCACGAGAGTGCAATATGGTTTTTTATTGAGTAGAATGAGTTTTTTTTGCAAACCAATATGATAGGAAATGGAAAGTCACGTGTATTGGTTTAGGCCAATAGGAAAAAGGCAAAAATATATATTATGTAATAATAGTTTTTATACCCCGCCACAATACAAAGTGGCGGGGTATTATTTGATACCTTCCGTATAGATATGAGTGTTAGTCCGTCCGTCCGTCTGTCCGTGCTTCCGTGGTTTCCAGATGATAACTTGAAAACGCGTCAATAAATTTTATTTAAACTTTGCAAAGCTTGTCAGCATAATCCAATTTGTAGTTTTCGAATTGGGTCAATTTAAGGATTTTTTTGTCAACAATCGGCGGTTTCCATATGATAACTTGAAAACGCGACAACAGATTTTGTTTTAACTTTGCACAGCTGTTAAGATCTGGTTGAATTTTCAGCACAATCGTATTTGTAGTTTTTCAGTTGAGCCAATTTGAAATAATTTTTATAGGACCAGGGTCAAGGTAAAAATTGTCTTCTGAGATGGACTGTTATCATGCTCTGCTGTTCCTGTAGACTGATATATAATTCAGTAAAATGTGGTCATGAATATTAAAAACAATGCAACGTGGCGGGGTCCAATTAAATGCCATATTTTTCTTGAATAGGGTCCTTTTCTCGTTTTGTGTGTCTATGTGCACAAGAAATAACCATTTTATGCACACATAATATTTTTAAATTTGCACACACACAACGTTTTAAGCATTAATATTTTTCCTTAGCGAATATAATTCTAATATTTTTATTCAACTAGTTTTGTTATAACATCGCTTGTCGTCAAGTGAAAAAGTTTTTTTTTAAATGTGGCTGAAACGAAAACGACCAGACATGGAAAAACCAGTAGAAATATGACAAATATGTATGTTGTACTCTAAAAATTCTTGGACAAATCATTTTGAAAAAAAAACGCATATCTAAAATGTTATTATATTTTTCAGTGTGATTTAAAAGTGTGGTAAATATGTCAAAATTTGCAATAAATCGGTAAAAATAGTAAAGAAGACATCGCTGAATGTATAGCGCTTTCACAATACATGAAAACACATTTTAAAAAAAAGCAAAGATAAATATTAAGGAAAAAAACGCAAGTTTTTTATTTTTCAATTTAAAAATTTTAAAAGAACAAACATCCACAAAGCTGCGATTGGCCCCTCAGTAATGGGATGACCTCTCAAATGGAAAGGGGTTGTCAGGATTTAAACCGCGGACCACATTACATGTATAAGAATTGTTTGGAGATAGCACGCAGCAACTTGCCTTTTAAGGATCCATTTCATATATGTACAAAAATAATACCCGCGTTGTAACATCTGGAAGACCTTTCCAGCTCAATATTTTCCTATCGTGAATAGTAGTCAACGTAAACCAGGGAAAACTTATGTATCCTATTTCCCTAACGATTGATTTTTTTAATTGTTCTGAATAATAGCTGAAATATCGGTCACCGTACTAAAGCATCGAATTTAACGATATTTCACCAAATATCACAATTATAATTCACCGCCATAAAATTAACCTTAACTAGTTCACAATAAAATTAAATGTAGTGAATGACTCTGTCCGTGATATTGGATTTTAAGGTGTTCCGGTTTCGAAATACGGCATACCCAATTTGTACTTCAAGTTTACAGTGACTAAATGCAATTCACAATTGTTTGCCATCCAATGAAGATATGATTATCTCAAGAATTCATCAGAATTGAAAAAAAGTTTGAACGTTATACATAATATAGTAAGGTCGAATCTTTTTTTTCTTAGTAAACGTAAACAAGGGAAAACCTATGAACAGTAGAAAAATTGAAAACAGTATACTACACCGACAATATACATTAATAAAATATCCATTCTTTGACAGTAATGATTATTGAAATTACAAAAATAATAAGAATTAAAAACATGCATATGTTACGTCATAACGATGCAGTAAATCTTCCCACAACTTATTTTGAAAGACCTGATATATACTTTATAATCAATAGCCAGATAGGAGTAATGACTTTACTTTGTACTTTTAGATTCGATTTGAGTGCCCTGGAGGAAACTCTGATAATAGCTGAACAACGTAATGACCTCTGATTAGGGAGCTTGTTGAACAAAATCATAAGGTTTCATCAGTTTCAGTTTGAAGTGATAATTACAACTCCGTACGAGACAATTATTATACATGTAAAGTCTTGTTTACTGAGTTTCAATTTGAAGTGATAATTACAACTCCGTACGAGACAATTATTATACATGTAAAGTCTTGTTTACTGAGTTTCAGTTTGAAGTGAGTCCGTACGAGACAATTATTATACATGTAAAGTCTTGTTTACTGAGTTTCAGTTTGAAGTGACTCCGTACGAGACAATTATTATACATGTAAAGTCTTGTTTACTGAGTTTCAGTTTGAAGTGACTCCGTACGAGACAATTATTATACATGTAAAGTCTTGTTTACTGAGTTTCAGTTTGAAGTGACACCGTACGAGACAATTATTATACATGTAAAGTCTTGTTTACTGAGTTTTTGTGTTTGTTGTTATTGATGGAAATAAAAAGTCTTGATTCTGATTTTTTTATGAGAAAAACAAACGACACCAAAAATGCTTTCAAAGTCATGCGAAGAAAAAACCTGCGTGCCAGACCATTCTAGTCATCAAATTTTTAAAGAATATGCAAAAACGCATGTTATCTCATATCTCTCCGTGTTATATCCTATCTCTCCGCTTGTCTGTTATCTCCTTTCTCTATGGTTTGTCTGTTATCTAGTATTTATCCGCTTTGTCATCTCCTATCACTCCGACTGTTATCTCCTATCTCACTGCTTTGTCTGTTATATCCTATCTCACTGCTTTGTTTGTTATCTCCTATCTCACTGCTTTGTTTGTTATCTCCTATCTCACTGGTTTGTTTGTTATCTCCTATCTCACTGCTTTGTCTGTTATCACCTATCTCACTGGTTTGTTTGTTATCTCCTATCTCACTGCTTTGTCTGTTGTCTCCTATCTCACTGCTTTGTTTGTTATCTCCTATCTCACTGCTTTGTCTGTTCTCCTACTTCACTGCTTTGTCTGTTGTCTGCTATCTCACTGCTTTGTCTGTTATCTCCTATCTCACTGCTTTGTCTGTTATCTCCTATCTCACTACTTTGTCTGTTATCTCCTATCTCACTGCTTTGTTTGTTATATCCTATCTCACTGCTTTGTCTGTTGTCTCGTATCTCACTGCTTTGTCTGTTATCTCCTATCTCACTGCTTTGTTTGTTATCTCCTATCTCACTGGTTTGTTTGTTATCTCCTATCTCACTACTTTGTCTG
Source organism: Limnoperna fortunei (assembly GCA_944474755.1). Classification (NCBI taxonomy): domain Eukaryota; kingdom Metazoa; phylum Mollusca; class Bivalvia; order Mytilida; family Modiolidae; genus Limnoperna; species Limnoperna fortunei. The sequence goes on along the minus strand of OX104113.1, from coordinate 98,692,024 downwards.
TTGTCTCGTATCTCACTGCTTTGTCTGTTATCTCCTATCTCACTGCTATGTCTGTTGTCTCCTATCTCACTGCTTTGTCTCTCACTGCTTTGTCTGTTATCTCCTATCTTACAGCTTTGCAATTGTCTCTAACTGCTTTGTCTGTTATCTCCTATCTTACTGCTTTGTCTGTTGTCTCCTATCTCACTGCTTTGTCTGTTATCTCCTATCTCACTGCTTTGTCTGTTATCTCCTATCTCAATGCTTTGTCTGTTATCTCCTATCTCACTGCTTTGTCTGTTGTCTCCTATCTCACTGCTTTGTCTGTTATCTCCTGTTTCCTATCGCACTGCTTTGTCTGTTATCTCCCGTCTCCTATCTCACTGCTTTGTCTGTTGTCTCCTGTTTCCTATCTCACTGCTTTGTCTGTTATCTCCTGTTTCCTATCTCACTGCTTTGTTTGTTATCTCCGATCTCTAAGTTTTACCTGTTATCTAGTATTCATCCACTTTGTCATCTCCTATTTCTCTGCCTGTTATCTTCTATCTCTCCGTTTGTCTGTTTTCTCCTATCTCTCCGCTTTTTCTGTAATTTCCGATTTCTTCGCCTTGTCTGTTATCTCCGAACTCTCAGCATTGTCCGTTATATCCGATCACTCAGCTCTCCGATCACTCCGCCTTGTCTGTTATATCCGATCTCTCTGCCTTGTCTGTAATCTCCGATCTCTCCGCCTTGTCTGTTATCTCCTATCTCCCCGCTTAGTCTCTAAATTCATTTGTTTGCTTTCCACCGAAAGCAACCTTACTTTTAAACAAGGGAGATACAATCCTAATGTCTTACTACATGCACATCTTTCCACTGTTGGAAAGGTTGTTTAGAGGAATCGTCTTGAAAGATGGTTAATAGATGCAGCCATTGTAACAGCTTATTGTATAGTCATGATTTTGTTTGTCTAAGTTGATTGATTGATTGGATGTTTACTTTACGTCCAGTGAACAGTATTTCATCTATATTCAAGACGTAAGATGGTACATACGGAATACAATTTTGACTGCAACTGGAAATGTATAGAATTTTGGGTAGGGGTGGAGAATTAAGCCTTTTGTAGCGGCTACAATGAGCCTATTTTTTTCGAAATCAACAAAAGAGGTTTTATCTTGCAAGGAGCGTGACACTCTCCAAGCATGTCACCCAATAAGGTCCATCGCCAGGCTTTTTGTATTGTGACCTGACAACCCTTCCACCTCACCCCCCCCCAAAAAAAAAGCACGAGAGGGTCTCCCTTATCCACCGGGGAGACGCTGTGTTGCTTTATAGTTTGAGCACTAGGAACCCTCCCAGTATGGTCCTAGATTTTATTTAGGTCATTCACTGTATAGCAGCTCATATAAATATATCACAGTTTACTTCAAATAATGCTGGAAATTTTTGTCTATTGTCACTGTTTATTTAATAATTACATATTTCTCTGTTTTGGAAATGTAATTTCGGATTTGCCATCGACTGCACAGTCAAAGACATGTAGTGAATTTCAACCATGTAAAACTGATATGTATGTCAACAGAGCATTCCTTTGCTTATTGCTTACAAATTCAATTAAGCACGTTGTGACATGCATTGCTACTAATGATGCATGTCGAGCTGAACTATGTCGACTTCTTTTAAAAAGTAAAATTCTGTACTCAAGCATCAAATAACTAGAACATATTTTAGACTCAGAAAATTCTTTAGTAAAAATATTTTTGAAAATTCTGTTCACTCACACAATTGGTTTATCAAACTGAAATCAGTAATAAATAATTTAGGATTTTCCTTTCTAAATCATGATTTAAGCTCACTTAAACAATATTTAAATCAAATAAAAATTAGATTAAACGATCAAAATCTTCAAAATCAAATACACTTATAGACACATCTCCAAATCTAGAAATTTTTAGAAAAATGTTTAAAATAGGATACAGACCTACCTATTTAGATATCTTAAAGAAAGCTAAAGACAGGGCTGCTCTTTGTAAAATTCGTATCAGTGCTCATAATCTAATGATAGAAAAGGGAAGATACCAAAAACTAAATGGAAAAGATAGAAACGTCTAGTTTGCAATGCAGGACAAATTGAAAATGAAGAACACTTTTTGTTGCATTGCAAACATTATAAGCTGATAAGAACTACATTTCTTGATAGAATTAAAAGTTTAATCCCAGATCTTTCAACAAATAGCAAATCCCTATTATTCTCTTTGTTGAATAACAAATCTGAATTTTGTCTAAAACTTACTGCTACATTTATTTTAGAATGCTTTGAATTTAGAAAAAGTTATATCATATAAAACGTAATTTTAATTGGTTATATCATCTGTATACTAAATAATATAATATAATAATAAATACTATTAATGTAAAGAATTGTATTACATTTGTATAACACACTTTGTATTGATCCTCTAAATTGTTGTGCCTTAACCATGTACTGTACCATGAGTTTGTGCTAATAAATATTTGTATTTGTCAAACATGAATTAGAAACGTTATCATTAAACAACATTAACGTGTCCTATTTAAGTCGATATTACTGAGTCACATACATAAGTACCTCTTCAGAATACACATTTCATTATAAAGTAAAAAAATGTTCAACAATAGAAAGTTTAAAATGATTTTTGACATATTTGAAACGTGTAGTTGTGATGGTTTGGGTGGGTTGTCAGATTATGATGCGTAAGGCCCGACTGTGAACCATATTGAGTAGACCGAATTTTACTGCCGTTATAATCCGAAGTTAGTTTTGTGATTTGTCGGATTAACCCAAAAAAAGCGAGGGTACGATTATTCGTTCTACATATTGAGTAACGTGTTTTAAGAAATCTACGCGCCTGGTACGGTGAAAACATCCGTCTATTTTCTTAAATTTCAGAAATATTTCAGGTATATCATGGCGTCCACTTTTTATCGTGGAACGAAGCCGAAGTATGTGATAAACCCACGATCTACAGTAGGACAACTAGTAATCCTAGTCAATTGGGTCATTTTTTAATTTTGTGTTACAGAATTTTAGGGTAGGCGGAGGCAAAAAAACTTCGGACAGCCACATGGCTGTAAAACTTTGGAGAGGCCATTATTGCACTGTGTTCTTACCATTAATGTAGGTTGCGCTTCCAGGATTAAGCAGGTCAAATATTAACTGGTTCATCATCGAACTAACTGACCAACAATTGAATTTAAATCCCCTTCAGAAATGTGTTGTGCGTAAGTTCCATACGTGGTTCAAAACTACAAACTAAATTCGATATATCATAAGGTACAACCCCATAACTCAGAGATTTTCTCTTCATTTTTTAATTGTAGCCTGGGTCCCGGTGAATTGGTAAAATTATGAAAGAATTGCTTGGGTCAAATAAAGTTTAAAAATTTATTTTTAGACACATTGTATTAACTACAATTTTCTTGACCGTTCTTTTTTAAAAGATCAACTACCTAGTTTAAGGTTTCATCTGAACTTGTCCCTCTTTTGATATTCTCCAGGTGATGGATACATAAGGAGCTTTCGCGTGTTAAGGTAGGATTGATGCAATGCCAATGGTCGGGTCCACGGAAAACACATACTGATAGGTTTAATTTAACCACGTTTTCATTTGGTATCTCAATTTACCGTTATCATACAATAACGTGCTTAATAGTATATATTATACCAGAACAATGTATAAGTACAGTTTTCAGCTATTTTTATAAAAAAATGTATTTGAAAAAATTACTGAAAGTAGCGTTAAACACCATTCAAACAAACAGAAACAATCGTATGTTAATTTTTCACAACTATCTAATAAATTATTCATTCAAATCAAGTCTGAACAGCTATTACCACAAATTCACGAAATACAACCGACAGCAAAAATAAAAACAAAGACACAGACCACCGGTTCGCGACATTAACGGTTTGACACGAATTAATAGGTCGAACAAAGCGAAACAACTCCAATACAGATATATACAGAACAACTGAATGAAATATAAATTGATTACATTACCATTATCAACTATTATTGATTACACGCCTGGGAAAACGTAGGTTGCGGAATCGAGCCTTACAGGCATGGGACACCAAACATAACTGACATGAATCGTAAGTTTTCCTTGCGAAGGTCGGAGTATTCAGCTGTAACTTCGGGCTCATCCCAATAAAACTGACGCCGTGATATAGATGAAATACTGCCGATAATGTCACAAATATATTCTCATAGAGGATAGTAAAACACCGCCATAGTAATCCCTTACTAGTGTAATGACGTTTACTTATATTATTATTGCACCTCTCAAAATTCCAGAACTGAATCATGTTGTAGCAGTTAATACAACGATCCATCGGTAGTTGCTCTCCATGCACAATTCTTTTAACTCGAGTGTTCATTTAGTTATACATCTCTGCCTTTATTATAAGTTTTATGGCAATTATTCCAGAACCATCCCAAACATAAAATGTTATTCTACAATACTGACACATAAATAATTTCAAACAAAAGTAAAACCATATGTATGTATAACTATTTTAACCGTAAATTAGAGCAACGTTTGCAATACAAATAAAGACTATAGAGGTAAAAGAACGTATGTAGCATAATTATTTAAGAAGAAATAACTTTCAACTTTATATTTGAGCATTATATTGAAATACCTATATAATATTGATAAATGGTGTTATTTGGTTGAAACATTTTTATTTGTACTCGCCGCGTGCGAAATTAATACGCCATTCATTAAATTCTTTGTTAAAAATTTTTAAACTTGTTCACTGCTTTGTTTATTTTTTTTTTTTAGTTTAACTTACTTCTTAAATATTCATTAATAAGAAATGCTTCTTATATTTTCTTATTTTACAACAGAATAAAAATACACAAAATGAGATTCATTCCTTATGTAATTTTTTTTTGTTATAATAAACTTTCACTGAGAGTAACTTTTTCGCATGTTCGACATTGCATATAATTCTATTATGTATTTAGAGAACTGAAACAAAGATTAAAAACAATGCAGTTAAGAAGAAGTAACCTTAAACACTAAATATAATATAACAATAGAACATACCATGCTCACCTTGTATGTGATAAAGTAAGACGCTTTAACAACTCGATCGGGTAGACAAGGATTGATTGCATTGGATTGGATGTTTGATTTACGTCCAGCGAGCAGTCTTTCAACTAAATTCAGGACGAGAACAAGTTAACAAACAATAAAACAATTCGGGAAAGATGGACCAAAGGGCAACAAAACTTAATGCCACTGGAAAGCATGGGGTATAGGTAGAGGCGTTAAAAATTAGCCTTTCGTATCGGCTACAATGAGCTTACTCTTATTGACATTCAAAAGGCCAGCGGCCAGCGTGGCACTCTCCAAACACGTTACCCACTGTAACCATACAGTTAAGGTTGACAGAGCTGCTCAGCGCGTCCCAGGATGCGGATAGGGAATGCTTTGGGGGTTTTCAGGTCATATTAATACGGAAAGCCTCCCCGCGGACAACAGCGGGTAGACAAGGAAATACTACTTACTAAATAAATAAAGTAACACTGTAAATTACATACGCCAAATGAGTTTCAATCGTCCTGACTATAGAGGATACAAACTAAAGCCAAACATTTATTGTAAGAATTCAATTATCGGAAATTTCTGGGTTTTTTTTAATCAAACAACACAACGCTTCATTGTGAATTAGATTTATGTTCATATGAATATTTTTTAATAAGTCAAAAATCAATAAAATACATTTTGTTGTATAAAGTTAAAGCATGATTACTACAACTTAAGCATTCTGCCACATTTATAAAGGAATTCATACGCAATTTCGTTGGCATAAATTTGTGCAATTAAATTGATCTTAACAAATTAAAGTAGCTGATCTTCTGCACGGTTTACTTATCGTCATGGGTTTGTATGTTAATTTTTGTACTAAGTAACTTATGAATATTTAGTTTTTGAAAACACAAAAAAATTTCGTTAATTAGAAATTTTTCCATAGAGTTAAAATCAACCCATCGTTTAATAAACCCAACCTTGAATAATGCATTGTTTCTAAACCACATTGACTACGCAAGGAATAAAAGATTTACATCTTATCAAGAATTTTTAGCTAATGAAAACACAAAAGTTGACAAAGATTAAGAGGATATCTTTGTATTTCATACACTTCGATTTGATAAATATTTTTTTATAAATTAAATTCAGATCCCATGAGCTAGAGATGAATGTCTTTAAAGACGAAGATCCAATACTAACCAGGATAATACCTATATTATTGGGGGAATTTATCAATGTTCTGGGTCTTGATTAAAAAGACAGTGGTGATGTAACGATCGCGTGACCGGAATTTAATCTTCCGTCTTTGCATATCATTTACAACTGCATTGAGACCGAAAAAAATTCGAAAAAAAATTAAAAAAAACATTTGTTTACGCATGATTGAGAAGTCGACATTGTACATTGGGAAAAATAGCCATAAGTACAGAGTGTGCTGTTTCTGGAAGACGTTCAAAGACAAGCATAAGCTGTTGCAGTTTCCGTCCAAGTCTAACTGCATACAATATATAATTTACATTTGCGCTTATTGATACTAGTTATATATAATTCCTTGCAAAGTCTATTGAAAATCATTTACAAGTTTTCATAGAAAGCGACTCTATATTGGTGTAAAAGCTTAAATTTAAGTGTTCACATATAAGCTGGCATAAAATATTTCAGCTTTTTTGGTTTTGTTAATTCCATTAACAGATGTAAGTCTTTTCTTGTTCTCAATATTAACGACTAACTTTTATATTGTCAAATGCCACCATATCAATTATTTCTGTCAAATGCCACCATATCAATTATTTCTGTCAAATGCCACCATATCAATTATTTCTGTCAAATGCCACCATATCAATTATTTCTGTCAAATGCCACCATATCAATTATTTCTGTCAAATGCCACCATATCAATTATTTTTTTCAAATGCCACCATATCAATTATTTCTGATTAACAGATTTAAATGTTTAAACCAAATAAGAAAAAGGGTTAAAAATAGACCTTAGCAATATAAGTGCCCATCTTCTTTTTGCCTTCATACATGTAATCGCGATATAATAAGAAATCGGAATTTCAAAACTGCGCCTTTTTATCGATAGCGCAGCTCATTTCCTAAAACAGATTCTTTAATAGAACAATTAGTAGTTTTGTGTACAGTAAGTTTGCTATAATCCATCAGTGGATCAAGCATAAATACTGTAATCAATACAAATCAATGTTGCAATAACCAAAGGTTAACGCGTGAATCGTTCTTCATTTTTACTATTGATCCTATTTCTAATTAAGTATTTACTATATGAATACCAGTCTATGTAGTACACACGGAATTGCGGATACTACTGTTCAACAGGTCTCCAATAGGTTAAGCAATCGAACTGTTTTGTCAGAAAAAATGATTCAATAAATAGTGAATCAATACAATTAGTATTTGATTAGCATAATGCAGCGAATATAACCTTTATTGACCTTTTGTGATGAACTTGGAGACAATCAGATTTAATATCAATTGTTTTTTTGGTTATTTAGGGTTTAGGTTGTGGGTCTTTATTTACGGTTTAGGTTGTGGGTTTTTATTTATGGTGTAGGTTGGGGTTTTTTATTAAGGATTTGGGTTGTAGGTCTTTATTTAGGGTTTAGGTTGTGGGTCTTTATTTAGGGTTTAGGTTGTGGGTCTTTATTTAGGGTTTAGGTTGTGGGTCTTTATTTAAGGTTTAGGTTGTGGGTCTTTATTTAGGGTTTAGGTTGTGGGTCTTTATTTAGGGTTTAGGTTGGGGGTCTTTATTTAAGGTTTAGGTGTGGGTCTTTATTTGGGGTTTTAGCTGTGGGTTTTTATTTAAGGTTTAGGTTAAGGGTCTTTATTTAAGGTTAGGTTGTGTGTCTTTATTTAGGGTTTAGGCTGGGGGTCTATTTAGGGTTTAGGTTGCGGGTCTTTATTTAGGGTTTAGGTTGTGGGTCTTTTTTTAGTGGGTATTCTGTGGAACGCTCAATAGATGCTTGTGTACCAAGGAACAAGTACTTTGTTAAATATCAGACTAATATTTTCTTTAAAGTGAATACTCAGCTGAAAACGTGGATATCAAGTTCAGTTCAGTGTATTTGATGGTGAAATTTTGATATCATTTTGTATGTATGAGGTTGGGATGTACCAGATTCGTCGTATGCTTTCAAACCTTAGAAGTATAATGATGCATTATTGAATAAAGATATAAAGATATTAAAAAGTAGTATGTGTCGCAATATATGTTGAATGCAATCAATGATCTGATATTTTTATTAAAACGTACCTACACATAGCCTTATTCGAATGACTTAAGTGGGGACATAACAGAAATAAAACACGAGAACACGACTCGACAGAAACAAGTTTAGGTTAAATCAAGCATTCCACTTTTCTCATGTTTGCGGAAGCTTCCAGATTATTCCACAATAAGCTCGTGGACCATTGTGGGTAACGAGTTTCCGCTGGCCCACCCTTTTCCCCTGTTGAATTATTTCTGTTCATAATATATAGCTAAACTATTTTGACTGGACGTTAAGCAAACATTCCATCAATCAAAACAAAGGGTAAAATAATACAAGAAATAATTCTCTACTGTGTACGTTTTAAATTTTATTAATGGTGCTTGTCCTTAATTCAAACGAATAACAAAAAAGGTAGACTACAAAAGGAAATATTAAATATGCAACCAAAAAACGTTCCCATTGCTACATAATGCACACCACAACCGCCACATAAAAACAGTGTATAGAAATTGATTGCTTGCTTGTTCGACGTTCAGCAAACCGCTTTACAGCTATATTAGGAAATGGGTTGGACTGTTAAATGCATAGGGAAAAGAAGGTTTCGTTAGGGACTGATCCCTTCAAATTTTGGAGCGGCTACAAGAAGATTTTGTCGCTGCAATTCCCTCTTTTGCCATTTTTAACAATACATTGCCCTGTTGAAATAATTTATGTTAGTAAATGTGTCTTGCCCTGAATTAATCTAAATCAGTCCATGAAATGCGAAAACAGTTTCAAATTTGTAAAATATCAAAACAAACATAAAAGGGGCAATAAAACGATGGTTTATTTTAATGCTAATAGCAAAATTGGTGTCAATATCAAGAAATAAACTGTAAACAACAATTAAATCTTGCATCTAAGTATTTCTCTTTTGCGCATGCCAGCAGTAATTAACGAGAATTATTGCTGCTCGGGCGTTAAACACCATTAATCAATCAATCATTAACGAGAATTAAGAAATCCATTAAAAGTGTATTTTAAAAAAGTGAACGCGCGTTTGCTTGCACGTTACTCGAACGTTAAAAGATTTAAATGATTAAAAGAAGTTCCCATATTATAATTATTAACTTATAGTATATATTTTTCATATGAAGTAATTTCGGATGTTTTCATTCTTTTTTTCCAAAATGACGTCAGCGTGTAACAGTTAACTGTTTCACTCCTTCCGGGACGACTGTTCCATGCCCGAGAATGATGCGCAGTGTCAAGCGCACAGACTACAGTGTCAAGCGCACAGACTATCTCATTCAGGTAGAACAGTAGTAAATGTTTTGGCTATAGTCGAAAACACTAACATTTCTGTGATTTGCATACCTTTCTAACATTCCTCAGCATTTACTTGAACTAGGAAATTAATAAACTTCCATTTTCCATTAAAAAAATATATGCCATATATGTCCGTGACCAATTCCCTTTTTTGCTAGTTAGAACATTTTGAGACGCTCCCACTTATACATGCAATTTCTAATGCAGTGATTGTAAAAATACTACATTGTTAAAAAAATTACCAAAAGATCTGAGAAAAAAATTACCACTTTTAAAACTTAATTTATGCAGGAGCTTACAGCTAAAAAATTGAACATATCTGACCACTATTGACCAAAACAACGTAGTATTCAGTTCTGTACTTAATGTAGGGTACACAATCTGGTAACATGTTACTGGTACACATTTACTACTGTTATACCTTCATGTCAATTGAAGATTGTCATTCATAATGGACGAACGCGAACCTGAAAGATTTGCTAGGACTTTATTTGCTCAAATCGAGGATTTGATCAACCAATGCCATTCAAAAGTTTAAACATGGCCAACCAAGATCCTTTTATGTGATCACTCTCTTTGTAAAGTCTATAAGTTAATAAAACAGTTAATGCCTGTTTATGGAGCAGTCAAACTATTATGTGCTCACGAGATGATTTAGGAACTGTTGCCTTCCGCCTGCGGCCTCAGGCAATAGTTCCTAAATCATCTCCAGCACCTCGGGATAATAGTTTTGACTGCTCCATGAACAGACGTTAAATAACTGTATAATATGTAATATTACATATGGTTTATGATTCTTACATTTTCATTGGATTATTTAGTCACGTGGTCCCCCAAAATATTCTGTGTATATATTCTATTTCTAAAGCATATTTAAGGCTTGTTATTATTTTTAAAGCATATTTAAGGCATGTTACTATTTATAAAGCATATTTAAGGCTTGTTTCTAAAAATAGATCCGGATATGTTACTATTTATTAAGCATATTTAAGGCTTGTTTATAAAAATAGATCCGGATATACTCTTCCGACTCATTATTCTAAATTTAAATAAATAGAGAAAAATTCATATGTAATATAACAATTAAGGACTTTTTACTTTGTCAATACGTAGTTATATGGACCTGTAGAAAAATATTGACCTCGGACTTCGTCCTCGGTCAATATTTTCCTCCACGGTCCATATAACTACGTATTGACCTCGTAAAAAGTCCATATTTGATAAATATCGTTGAAAACAAACAAACAATCAACAATTCGTTAATGCTTGTTGGACAAGCTTTGCAATATAAAACCAGACTACAGCGTTTACAGCAGTATTATACCTGTTGCAATTCCGTTATTTAAGTAATTACTCCAACGAATATTTTCTCCATCGAGGGATTACATTGATTGATTGGATGTTTGAATTACGTCTAGAGGGCAATATTATAGCTATATTCAGGACGAGAACAAGTTCACGAACAAAAAATCAATTCTCTTTAAAGTTTGGACTAAAGGGGCAAAACTTTTGAATGCCACTGGAAAACAATGGAGTACAGAAATGGTTGTGAAATTTAGCCTTGTGTAGGGGCCACAACAAACCTATACTTATTGACATCTACAAAAGGGTCTTTGGCACTTTCAACTGTGGTCCTTGGTCTGGCTTTCCGTATTATGACTAACATTCCCCAACGAGAGGGCATTTACTATCTGCCAACTGGGGACGCATTGGGCGCTGAACCCTCACAGTATTGCCCCAGTCGATTATTCCAAAATTTCCATTTTGCACATTACCTATGTACAACGGATATTGTGTTATCCCTCGATGAATTAAATATTTTTTTTTAGTTAATACATTCAAACACTTTAATTTCTGTAATATTACATTTTTAATTTTAAAAAAGGTTCGACAAACAGACTTTGTGTTTCGCGGTGTAATATAATACGTCAAACAAGCCATGTCCTCATAACGATGATTATTTTCGTTTAACATCGGATAGGAAATATTTTCGAGCCAATCAAAAGTCAATATTTTCGTACAATTTATATATTCTTTATTATTGTTATTCATATAACAAGCTTCGGGCATTGTGATTTCTAAAATTAGGACATATTTTCGCATATAACATGGCAAAGGCAGTATTATTGCAGATCATGATATTGCTATTGGTACTTTTTAGTCTTCAAAGTCGCGAATTTGGATTTAAATAAAAACGACATTACGTGGAGAAAATTATAGACTTTAAACAGGTACAATATGTCTCGACCAAAAATGTTTTCAAATAATGCTATCGTTTGCATATTTGTATTATTCCAATAAATATATCCAGACATAGTTTCGATGTATTTATCGGTATATGTCCGTAAAGTAGGTTAATTTTACAAAAATAAAGACTTCACACAAACTTTAAAATTACCTCTTTGAGCTACATAGATGTTAAGATTAAGACACTCCATTGACTTTAATGGTATTTCGCTCAAAATTGCATACATCCGCTGAGCAACTTCTTTTGGAACTTCCTGTACATAACTTATCCAGTCTATATTCCTCTGAAAACAACCATGGCCTTTCTTTAAATGCGACTTCCGGTGTCGCCATTTTGCAAACGAGGAAGGTGGCATAAACTGTAATCGTCCATTTCCTAATGAAGCATAGGGAATTCCTAAGTAATTATCAGTGGGACGCAAACCTGAATGAGCAGGAAATGTAACAAGATGTCCGTGTAATTTCCCGTGCCTGTTTTCTGCATGAATGTACAAAGTGGCAAAATTAAATCCATTTAAAAGGTTATCAGTCTGAATTAAAACAACGCATAGAACAACCGAGTCAGTGATTTTCATTTTGAAAAGTGACAATAAAAAGCGAAACCATATTGATTTAGAAAGGATTCGTTTGAAATGATTTTCTATATAAAATCAATTCACCTGTAAGATAGAGATATTTTATTCACGTCCGCTGATAATTCATTAAGACCCGAACTGCCATACAGTTAATTGTCTCTGTCAATACAAATGGCCATCCATTTTACTTAGAAGACTACGCTGTTAACTAAACTCTCTTCTTTTTATGCAATCCGTAACTTATAACGTAGTGTCGACACGACAACCAAATTGCTTTTCGAAAATAACGAATTATTTTCGATCATTAACTCGTTTCATTTTGAGCAAAAAATGCTGATATTTTTATTGCTTAATTGCCTCCGTCTTGATGACTTTCAAAGTGATGCAATTTCCTTTAATTTTGCGTGTGGCCAGGACAATTGACCTGTATGTCTCGGAGATGAATATTTACTTCCTTTTCTCTTTGTTTATAACAACATTATCCCAAATCTGGTAATAGTTCAGTAAACAAAATGTTTGGCTTTAAAATAATAGTCCTTAAACTAATAAATGTAAGTTTGAGGACTCCATGTTTTAAAACAACATGAACTATAGCAAGGTACCAACCAGCACACTTACTAAGTACATGACGATGCCACATAACTAATAATAGCATTAAATAATCTTTAATGGGGCGTGTGGGCCGAATGGGTAAGGTTGTAAGCCATTTACTATTGATCACCGGCTAGGACCATACTGGTAAAGTTGACGTTGCTCGATTCGCAGAGCCGCGGAGGGTGTCCCCAGGTGGCGGATAGGGAAGACCTTCTCGCTGGGGGTTGTCGGGTCATAATACAGAAATCCTGACCGCGGACCGTATGGGCAACTTGTTTGGAGACGTCCGCCACGCTCCTTGTCCCTTTTGTAGATTTCGAAAAACAGTAGGCTCATTGTAGCCGCTAAAACAGGCTCAACTTCCAGCAACTACCAAATACCCCATACTTTACCAGTGGATGTCAAATTTGTGTTCACGTAGTCCCATTCCTTATCCCCCGTTGATTTTTTGTATTTTAACTTGTTCCGGTCCTAAATATAGCAAAAATACTGCTCGCTCGACTTAAAGCAAACATCAATCAATTGATCACCGGTATGTTAAAGTTGATTGGTTGCGAGCTCAAGTCCGATTTTGGTCCATCTGCTCTTGACTCCAACCGTTATTGAGGACTGCCAGTTTTGCTGTCGAAAGTTGGATGGGTATTGGGACATCTTTCCGCTGCCCTAATGACAACTGGAAGTCATACTATAGCTGAAAAGCTGCTGTATGTGGTGTTAAAACTAATTTACAAAAACAAATAAAATATAATATTTCAAACACAGAAAACATTGGCTATAAACACACTACATCGTCAAGGGTTTTACATTTTACAAATGCTGGGAAATGCTTGAAGGTGTTTTGGACAACATAAATAACTGACAGAAAGACCTCAAAAAGAGTGTACAATACACTAATTTCTGTCTTATTTATTACATGTATTTCATTATATTTGTATGTTTCCTTTTATTGGGTAATGTTACAATGCATATTTTCATCACGTTAAAATTTTATTTACACTTTTTTAAAAATACGCACCAATATTTCTCATATTTAGTTACAAAGTTCACTGGTAAAACGTTTTTTATGTTTTAAAACTTGAATAATTCAATCTACTTATTTTAAATCCTGCAGCCTAGATTACTTATATTTTGATCAGATTTCGCGTGACGTTCTCCTGGCATAATGGATTGTGACTTCGTATTCTTTAATTTTCTTTGATGGTTCCAAACGATAACAACTTTCAATGGCATGATTGTAATTTATATAACGATTTTTGTTCTGTTTCCGGCTTAACACTGTTCCCAGATGCTGTGTTTTAAACTAACTTGTTATATGTGTCAGATGAGAGTATAGACAAGGAAAAGTAAGCGGATGAAAAAAATACGCTAGATATTTTTGAAGTATTAATCAATAAACCTAGGCCAGATGAGACGAGAAATCATAAGGGCGAGAAAAACGTCTTTACAACAGAAGTTGTTGGTATATTTTTTCTTTAGGGTCCTATGTTAAGCTTTGTTCCGCGGTGGTATCCATCTTAGATTTTGGATCAGCACCAAAAACTTAATATTCGTAGAGGCCCCACGCAGAGAGTCCACAATCACCTCTGCCACACATTTGGTTGACGCCTCTGGCGAGATATCGCTTATGGTGGAAAAGCATCGTAAAATAACGAAGTGTATTTAAAGTAAAACCGTATCAAAAGTGTAGAAATAAAATAACCAAACATAAATAAGACCATGTGTATATTTGTTTTACAAACATAGTTTTACAAACATCACGAGCAGACGACAAATGTAGTCTCACAGTAAACGGAGATGACATGTGGCAGAGGTTATACCTGGAAATCAGTTATGTTCTCTGCCGGATAGTGCCTTTAAAGTAATATGCTTTCGAATTCATCCTCTATGATTGACCCAGAGAGTCGTGTATTTTTAATCAGCACCAATTTTAAAAAATGTAGAGTGCCACCCTGGCATAATTGATTTAAGCATTGGTACTTTATATTGTTTTTAGTGGTAGAAGTTCAACAGATATAACTGAAATCAGTATATTTTTTTCAGATCATTAAGATATAGAAATTTTTTAAGATAAAACAAATATGTATTGTATAATTTCGTTTATTTTTCAGAAAAAAAATATTATATGATAAGACATAATGTTTACATTGCAAAGACTGTATCAACAGAACAAATAGACCAGATTACACAGTCGACACACGCTGCTTACACATGCAATTATTAGTTTTTGTTTTTTCAAACTCCATATTATACCCCTACTCGTAAGACAGGGGATATATTGCAATCACCTTGTCTGTCTGTCCGTCTTTCCGTCTGTCCGTCGGTGCTAAATTTTGTAACAGATTTCTCGGCTTCTACTTAAGGGATTGATTTCAAATTTGTTGCACAGCTTTAAAATGATGAGTTGTATGGTGCCGTCCCTTTCCAGGTCAGTCATTTATCTACTTCCTGTTTTCCGAGCCGACTTAGACTGTTTCAAGGGTCAAAATAGGAAATTTTTCTAAACAGATTTCTCGGCTTCTACTAATAATAATGATTTCAAATTTGGTGAACAGCTTAAGCATGATGAGTTGTACCGTGCCTCCCCGATCATGGTCAGTCAGTTATCTACTTTCTGTTTTTCGAGCCGAAAAATGGTCGAGTGGCAGGAATGAAAGTATTGTTATATCGATACACCTGTACCTAAACGATTACTGTTATAGTTGGGATCCAGTGACGCCATGATATAGCTAAAACATTACTGAAAGTGGCGTTAAGCACCTTCAAACAAATAACAAACATAGTAAGATGCCTCATGAGGACACGTTATGTCTTCTCTGACAATGCCAGCTCTTTCTTATTCTACATTATAGCAGCACGTAACACAGTTTAACACCTTTTGATATTTGTAATACAGTTTTAAATCTATACATTTCGTGTAGAAACTTGAATGTCTTCAGTATAGAGTTATATCAAATTCAGATAATCCACAGATAGTGGGATTAAAGGTGAACATTGTTTAGACTTTTCAGATGTCTATTTTTCACTGTGAAATCAACAAGATTATGATTCAAAACGATTTTATACTATCATGTAATAATGTAACAGTTTATTGTAAGTTTAGGATTCCAATACACACGCAATAACTTCATTGAGTTGGTAATGTTCATTTGTATGCAGCTTTTAATTTAAGGATTTAGAGTTTAAGGTTTAACAAGTGTGTGTGAGGGTGTTTTTTGTTGTTAAAGGCTGTCTTGCATTTTACACGTGTTCTACTCGAGAAAGGAATTTATTTTACATTATCGTAAATATTGCTATTAAGTATTCTTTATTAATACATTTGTGATTTGTTTAGGATTAAAATGCAAGAAGATTTTGTTGTAAACCAGTCATTTTACAATCGCAAATGAAATGAAAACTTTTGACGTCTAAAAACAATTTCTCTCGAGTTCTAAAGAAAATTATGAACTGTTATAAAGTAAATTGCAATATCTTCGGAAAACAATATTAGACAATCAATAATAAAGCGATGTTGCCATTTGTTTCTAATCGTTAACCTGATTGATTCTGTGTATTTCGTCTTTTCGATTATTTTAATCTGCGACACGATGAGGGATCATAATAACTACCCATCCGGGGTAATTCTGCGACACAATGAGGGATCGTAATAACAACCCATGCGGGGTAATTGATGCAATCAATGCAAAAAATAAATGGCGTAGTTAGCACAGTACGACATTTGACGGATTACAAACATAATCTTGTAACAACCACCAATTGTATGAACCTACAATATTATAATTTGGTACATCAGGTAATTTGTCTGAAACCATATAAATAGATCCAGGAACGGCCAGAACGACGGAAACACATGCTGACGATAGTGGCTTAAACGGTTCTGAATAAATAAAAAATCACTTTTTACTATATAATACTGTCCTTATTTGGCACTTTTATGATTATTTGAATGAAGTTTTACTGCATTTACATCAATTTATAAGCCAGACGTTATATAACAGCAGCGAACAGACGTCTGTTAACAAAAATTTACTTTAGAAACACATATATATAAGTTTGTGCAAAGCCAATTCCGAAATAACTGGTAATGATGCAATGTTAAGTTACCAGATCCACAGATCAAGTGGGCTGTAATATTTTAATTTTGCAGTTGTTTACATCGCTGAATATTTTGAACTGGAGACACATACAAATATACAAAAAAGGTGATAAATATTAATTACTGTGGCATACTCTTTGAAATAGGCAAATTTTGAAAATGATATGGATGATGACAAGTCAGAAGAATGATTATAATTGTATTGTTTTATGTATAAAGTTGTAATGTTACAGTATCTGTTCATTATGCTTGTATATTGTCGACATTATTCGGTAAAAGAAGCAACATTGATTCAGTAAATTGTCTTCACGTTCTCGGTGAGAATCATTCCGATGTCAAATATCAAATAACATAATATTTACTGGTCGTCTTGAGTTTTTCTAAGACCTTTTGATTTTACTCATTGTTATAAATTTGCCCTTGTACATTGTCAGTGTTAATAATTGTATAAGCTTTTAGAAAAAAAATTTCATCTCGTGGTGCGTTTTTATCAACATGCATTCTAATTTTAAGTACACCTTAACGCGAATTGTTGTCTTGTTATTGAAGCCTTGCCCAATGCATAACAGGTATTAAATTTTTGGCTTTGACTGAATTGTATTTTAGTAAAGGGTTTCTAATTTTGAGATATACACTAAAATGCTAACATTCATTAATACCATGTCTGACTGCGGACAGTTATACCTGTGTGCTAGCACCTTAAGGGATGCCAGACTGCGACAGTTATACCTGTGTACTAGCACCTTAAGGGATGCCAGGCTGCGGAAGTTATACCTGTGTACTAGCACCTTAAGGGATGCCATGTCAGACTGCGGACAGTTATACCTGTGTGCTAGCACCTTAAGGGATGCCAGACTGCTGATAGTTATACCTATGTGCTAGCACCTTAAGGGATGCCAGACTGCGGACAGTTATACCTGTGTGCTAGCACCTTAAGGGATGCCATGTCAGACTGCGGACAGTTATACCTGTGTACTAGCACCTTAAGGGATGCCATGTCTGACTGTGGACAGTTATACCTGTGTACTAGCACCTTAAGGGATGCCAGACTGCGGACAGTTATACCTGTGTGCTAGCACCTTAAGGGATGTCTGACTGTGGACAGTTATACCTGTGTACTAGCACCTTAAGGGATGCCATGTCTGACTATGGACAGTTATACCTGTGTGCTAGCACCTTAAGGGATGCCATGTCGGACTGTGGACAGTTACACCTGTGTACTAGCACCTTAAGGGATGCCAGACTGTGGACAGTTATACCTGTGTGCTAGCACCTTAAGGGATGCCAGACTGCTGACAGTTATACCTGTGTACTAGCACCTTAAGGGATGTCTGACTGCGGACAGTTATACCTGTGTACTAGCACCTTAAGGGATGCCATGTCGGACTGCGGACAGTTATACCTGTGTACTAGCACCTTAAGGGATGCCATGTCAGGCTGCGGACAGTTATACCTGTGTACTAGCACCTTAAGGGATGCCATGTCAGACTGCGGACAGTTATACCTGTGTACTAGCACCTTAAGGGATGCCTGACTGTGGACAGTTATACCTGTGTACTAGCACCTTAAGGGATGCCATGTCTGACTGCGGACAGTTATACCTGTGTGCTAGCACATTAACGGATGTGATGTCTGACTGCGGACAGTTATACCTGTGTACTAGCACCTTAAGGGATGTCTGACTGTGGACAGTTATACCTGTGTACTAGCATCTTAAGGGATGTCATGTCTGACTGTGGACAGTTATACCTGTGTACTAGCACCTTAAGGGATGTCTGACTGCGGTGTTATACCTGTGTACTAGCACCTTAAGGGATGCCATGTCAGACTGTGGACAGTTATACCTGTGTACTAGCACCTTAAGGGATGTCAGACTGTGGACAGTTATACCTGTGTACTAGCACCTTAAGGGATGTCTGACTGCGGTGTTATACCTGTGTACTAGCACCTTAAGGGATGCCATGTCTGACTGTGGACAGTTATACCTGTGTGCTAGCACCTTAAGGGATGTCTGACTGTGGACAGTTATACCTGTGTACTAGCACCTTAAGGGATGTCATGTCTGACTGTGGACAGTTATACCTGTGTGCTAGCACCTTAAGGGATGCCATGTCAGACTGCGGACAGTTATACCTGTGTGCTAGCACCTTAAGGGATGCCATGTCAGACTGCGGACAGTTATACCTGTGTACTAGCACCTTAAGGGATGTCTGACTGTGGACAGTTATACCTGTGTACTAGCACCTTAAGGGATGCCATGTCTGACTGTGGACAGTTATACCTGTGTACTAGCACCTTAAGGGTTGTCATGTCGGACTGCGGACAGTTATACCTGTGTACTAGCACCTTAAGGGATGCCATGTCGGACTGTGGACAGTTATACCTGTGTACTAGCACCTTAAGGGATGCCATGTCAGACTGCGGACAGTTATACCTGTGTACTAGCACCTTAAGGGATGCCATTTCGGACTGTGGACAGTTATACCTGTGTACTAGCACCTTAAGGGATGCCAGACAGTGGACAGTTATACCTGTGTACTAGCACTTTAAGGGATGCCTGACTGTGGACAGTTATACCTGTGTACTAGCACCTTAAGGGATGCCATGTCAGACTGCTGACAGTTATACCTGTGTACTAGCACCTTAAGGGATACCATGTCTGACTGCGGACAGTTATACCTGTGTACTAGCACCTTAAGGGATGTCTGACTGCGGTGTTATACCTGTGTACTAGCACCTTAAGGGATGCCATGTCTGACTGTGGACAGTTATACCTGTGTACTAGCACCTTAAGGGATGCCATGTCAGACTGCGGACAGTTATACCTGTGTACTAGCACCTTAAGGGATGCCATGTCGGACTGTGGACAGTTATACCTGTGTACTAGCACCTTAAGGGATGCCAGACTGTGGACAGTTATACCTGTGTACTAGCACTTTAAGGGATGCCTGACTGTGGACAGTTATACCTGTGTACTAGCACATTAACGGATGTCATGTCTGACTGCGGACAGTTATACCTGTGTACTAGCACCTTAAGGGATGTCTGACTGTGGACAGTTATACCTGTGTACTAGCATCTTAAGGGATGCCATGTCAGACTGTGGACAGTTATACCTGTGTACTAGCACCTTAAGGGATGCCAGGCTGCGGACAGTTATACCTGTGTGCTAGCACCTTAAGGGATGCCAGACTGTGGACAGTTATACCTGTGTACTAGCACCTTAAGTGATGCCATGTCTGACTGCGGACAGTTATACCTGTGTACTAGCACCTTAAGGGATGCCAGGCTGCGGACAGTTATACCTGTGTACTAGCACCTTAAGGGATGCCATGTCAGACTGTGGACAGTTATACCTGTGTACTAGCACCTTAAGGGATGCCATGTCTGACTGTGGACAGTTATACCTGTGTACTAGCACCTTAAGGGATGTCATGTCAGACTGCTGACAGTTATACCTGTGTACTAGCACCTTAAGGGATGCCATGTCTGACTGCGGACAGTTATACCTGTGTACTAGCACCTTAAGGGATGCCATGTCTGACTGTGGACAGTTATACCTGTGTACTAGCACCTTAAGGGATGTCTGACTGCGGACAGTTATACCTGTGTGCTAGCACCTTAGTGTGCTAGCACCTTAAGGGATGTCTGACTGCGGACAGTTATACCTGTGTACTAGCACTTTAAGGGATGCCTTACTATGGACAGTTATACCTGTGTACTAGCACCTTAAGGGATGCCATGTCAGACTGCTGACAGTTATACCTGTGTACTAGCACCTTAAGGGATGTCTGACTGCGGTGTTATACCTGTGTACTAGCACCTTAAGGGATGCCATGTCTGACTGTGGACAGTTATACCTGTGTACTAGCACCTTAAGGGATGCCATGTCTGACTGTGGACAGTTATACCTGTGTACTAGCACCTTAAGGGATGTCTGACTGCGGACAGTTATACCTGTGTGCTAGCACCTTAGTGTGCTAGCACCTTAAGGGATGTCTGACTGCGGACAGTTATACCTGTGTACTAGCACTTTAAGGGATGCCTTACTGTGGACAGTTATACCTGTGTACTAGCACCTTAAGGGATGCCATGTCAGACTGCTGACAGTTATACCTGTGTACTAGCACCTTAAGGGATGCCATGTCTGACTGCGGACAGTTATACCTGTGTACTAGCACCTTAAGGGATGTCTGACTGCGGTGTTATACCTGTGTACTAGCACCTTAAGGGATGCCATGTCTGACTGTGGACAGTTATACCTGTGTACTAGCACTTTAAGGGATGCCTTACTGTGGACAGTTATACCTGTGTACTAGCACCTTAAGGGATGCCATGTCAGACTGCGGACAGTTATACCTGTGTACTAGCACCTTAAGGGATGCCATGTCGGACTGTGGACAGTTATACCTGTGTACTAGCACCTTAAGGGATGCCAGACTGTGGACAGTTATACCTGTGTACTAGCACTTTAAGGGATGCCTGACTGTGGACAGTTATACCTGTGTACTAGCACCTTAAGGGATGCCATGTCTGACTGCGGACAGTTATACCTGTGTACTAGCACATTAACGGATGTCATGTCTGACTGCGGACAGTTATACCTGTGTACTAGCACCTTAAGGGATGTCTGACTGTGGACAGTTATACCTGTGTACTAGCATCTTAAGGGATGCCATGTCAGACTGTGGACAGTTATACCTGTGTACCAGCACCTTAAGGGATGCCAGGCTGCGGACAGTTATACCTGTGTGCTAGCACCTTAAGGGATGCCAGACTGTGGACAGTTATACCTGTGTACTAGCACCTTAAGGGATGCCATGTCTGACTGCGGACAGTTATACCTGTGTACTAGCACCTTAAGGGATGCCAGGCTGCGGACAGTTATACCTGTGTACTAGCACCTTAAGGGATGCCATGTCAGACTGTGGACAGTTATACCTGTGTACTAGCACCTTAAGGGATGCCATGTCAGACTGTGGACAGTTATACCTGTGTACTAGCACCTTAAGGGATGCCATGTCTGACTGTGGACAGTTATACCTGTGTACTAGCACCTTAAGGGATGCCATGTAAGACTGTGGACAGTTATACCTGTGTACTAGCACCTTAAGGGATGCCATGTCAGACTGTGGACAGTTATACCTGTGTACTAGCACCTTAAGGGATGCCATGTCTGACTGTGGACAGTTATACCTGTGTACTAGCACCTTAAGGGATGCCATGTCAGACTGCTGACAGTTATACCTGTGTACTAGCACCTTAAGGGATGTCTGACTGCGGAGTTATACCTGTGTACTAGCACCTTAAGGGATGCCATGTCTGACTGTGGACAGTTATACCTGTGTACTAGCACCTTAAGGGATGCCATGTCTGACTGCGGACAGTTATACCTGTGTACTAGCACCTTAAGGGATGCCATGTCAGACTGTGGACAGTTATACCTGTGTACTAGCACCTTAAGGGATGCCATGTCTGACTGTGGACAGTTATACCTGTGTACTAGCACCTTAAGGGATGCCATGTCAGACTGCTGACAGTTATACCTGTGTACTAGCACCTTAAGGGATGTCTGACTGCGGAGTTATACCTGTGTACTAGCACCTTAAGGGATGCCATGTCTGACTGTGGACAGTTATACCTGTGTACTAGCACCTTAAGGGATGCCATGTCTGACTGCGGACAGTTATACCTGTGTACTAGCACCTTAAGGGATGCCATGTCTGACTGGACAGTTATACCTGTGTACTAGCACCTTAAGGGATGTCCGACTGCGGACAGTTATACCTGTGTGCTAGCACCTTAGTGTGCTAGCACCTTAAGGGATGTCTGACTGCGGACAGTTATACCTGTGTACTAGCACCTTAAGGGATGTCATGTCTGACTGTGGACAGTTATACCTGTGTACTAGCACCTTAAGGGATGTCTGACTGCGGACAGTTATACCTGTGTGCTAGCACCTTAAGGGATGTCTAACTGTGGACAGTTATACCTGTGTACTAGCACCTTAAGGGATGTCTGACTGCGGACAGTTATACCTGTGTGCTAGCACCTTAAGGGATGTCTAACTGTGGACAGTTATACCTGTGTACTAGCACCTTAAGGGATGTCATGTCTGACTGCGGACAGTTATACCTGTGTGCTAGAACCTTAGTGTGCTAGCACCTTAAGGGATGTCTAACTGTGGACAGTTATACCTGTGTACTAGCACCTTAAGGGATGTCATGTCTGACTTCGGACAGTTATACCTGTGTGCTAGCACCTTAAAGGATGTCTAACTGTGGACAGTTATACCTGTGTACTAGCACCTTAAGGGATGCCATGTCAGACTGTGGACAGTTATACCTGTGTGCTAGCACCTTAAGGGATGCCATGTCAGACTGCGGACAGTTATACCTGTGTGCTAGCACCTTAAGGGATGCCATGTCAGACTGCGGACAGTTATACCTGTGTTCTAGCACCTTAAGGGATGCCAGACCGCGGACAGTTATACCTGTGTGCTAGCACCTTAAGGGATGCCATGTCAGACTGCGGACAGTTATATCTGTGTGCTAGCACCTTAAGGGATGCCATGTCTGACTGTGGACAGTTATACCTGTGTGCTAGCACCTTAAGGGATGCCATGTCTGACTGTGGACAGTTATACCTGTGTACTAGCACCTTAAGGGATGCCATGTCAGACTGCTGACAGTTATACCTGTGTACTAGCACCTTAAGGGATGCCATGTCAGACTGCGGACAGTTATACCTGTGTACTAGCACCTTAAGGGATGTCAGACTGTGGACAGTTATACCTGTGTACTAGCACCTTAAGGGATGTCTGACTGTGGACAGTTATACCTGTGTACTAGCACCTTAAGGGATGCCATGTCTGGCTGTGGACAGTTATACCTGTGTACTAGCACCTTAAGGGATGTCATGTCTGACTGTGGACAGTTATACCTGTGTACTAGCACCTTAAGGGATGCAATGTCAGACTGCGGACAGTTATACCTGTGTACTAGCACCTTAAGGGATGTCTGACTGTGGACAGTTATACCTGTGTACTAGCACCTTAAGGGATGTCTGACTGCGGTGTTATACCTGTGTACTAGCACCTTAAGGGATGCCATGTCTGACTGCGGACAGTTATACCTGTGTACTAGCACCTTAAGGAGGCCATGTCTGCGGACAGTTATACTTGTGTGCTAGCACCTTAAGGGATGTCTGACTGCGGTGTTATACCTGTGTACTAGCACCTTAAGGGATGCCATGTCGGACTGTGGACAGTTATACCTGTGTACTAGCACCTTAAGGGATGTCAGACTGCGGACAGTTATACCTGTGTACTAGCACCTTAAGGGATGCCATGCCAGACTGTGGACAGTTTTACCTGTGTACTAGCATCTTAAGGGATGCCATGTCTGACTGCGGAGTTATACCTGTGTACTAGCACCTTAAGGGATGCCATGCCAGACTGTGGACAGTTATACCTGTGTACTAGCACCTTAAGGGATGCCATGTCAGACTGCGGACAGTTATACCTGTGTACTAGCACCTTAAGGGATGCCAGACTGCGGACAGTTATACCTGTGTACTAGCACCTTAAGGGATGCCAGACTGCGGACAGTTATACCTGTGTACTAGCACCTTAAGGGATGCCATGCCAGACTGCGGACAGTTATACCTGTGTACTAGCACCTTAAGGGATGCCTGACTGTGGACAGTTATACCTGTGTACTAGCACCTTAAGGGATGCCAGACTGCTGACAGTTATACCTGTGTACTAGCACCTTAAGGGATGCCATGCCAGACTGCGGACAGTTATACCTGTGTACTAGCACCTTAAGGGATGCCATGTCAGACTGCGGACAGTTATACCTGTGTGCTAGCACCTTAAGGGATGTCTGACTGCGGTGTTATACCTGTGTACTAGCACCTTAAGGGATGCCATGTCGGACTGTGGACAGTTATACCTGTGTACTAGCACCTTAAGGGATGTCATGTCTGACTGCGGACAGTTATACCTGTGAGCTAGCACCTTAAGGGATGTCTGACTGCGGAGTTATACATGTGTGCTAGTACCTTAAGGGATGCCAGACCGCGGACAGTTATACCTGTGTGCTAGCACCTTAAGGGATGCCATGTCAGACTGCGGACAGTTATACCTGTGTACTAGCACCTTAAGGGATGTCATGTCTGACTGTGGACAGTTATACCTGTGTACTAGCACCTTAAGGGATGCCATGTCGGACTGTGGACAGTTATACCTGTGTGCTAGCACCTTAAGGGATGCCATGTCTGACTGCGGACAGTTATACCTGTGTACTAGCACCTTAAGGGATGCCATGTCTGACTGCGGACAGTTATACCTGTGTACTAGCACCTTAAGGGATGTCTGACTGCGGTGTTATACCTGTGTACTGGCACCTTAAGGGATGCCATGTCGGACTGTGGACAGTTATACCTGTGTACTAGCACCTTAAGGGATGTCATGTCTGACTGCGGACAGTTATACCTGTGCGCTAGCATCTTAAGGGATGTCTGACTGCGGTGTTATACCTGTGTACTAGCACCTTAAGGGATGCCATGTCAGACTGCGGACAGTTATACCTGTGTGCTAGCATCTTAAGGGATGTCTGACTGCGGACAGTTATACCTGTGGGCTAGCACCTTAAGGGATGCCATGTCAGACTGTGGACAGTTATACCTGTGTACTAGCACCTTAAGGGATGCCATGTCAGACTGCGGACAGTTATACCTGTGTACTAGCACCTTAAGGTATGCCATGTCTGACTGTGGACAGTTATACCTGTGTACTAGCACCATAAGGGATGTCTGACTGCGGAGTTATACCTGTGTGCTAGCACCTTAAGGGATGCCATGTCTGACTGCGGACAGTTATACCTGTGTGCTAGCACCTTAAGGGATGTCTGACTGCGGACAGTTATACCTGTGTGCTAGCACCTTAAGGGATGTCTGACTGCGGACAGTTATACCTGTGTGCTAGCACCTTAAGGGATGCCATGTCAGACTGCGGACAGTTATACCTGTGTACTAGCACCTTAAGGGATGCCAGACTGTGGACAGTTATACCTGTGTACTAGCACCTTAAGGGATGCCAGACTGCGGACAGTTATACCTGTGTACTAGCACCTTAAGGGATGCCAGACTGTGGACAGTTATACCTGTGTACTAGCACCTTAAGGGATGCCTGACTGCGGACAGTTATACCTGTGTGCTTGCACCTTAAGGGATGCCATGTCAGACTGTGGACAGTTATACCTGTGTACTAGCACCTTAAGGGATGTCTGACTGCGGACAGTTATACCTGTGTACTAGCACCTTAAGGGATGCCTGACTGCGGACAGTTATACCTGTGTGCTAGCACCTTAAGGGATGCCATGTCAGACTGTGGACAGTTATACCTGTGTACTAGCACCTTAAGGGATGCCATGTCAGACTGTGGACAGTTATACCTGTGTACTAGCACCTTAAGGGATGTCTGACTGCGGACAGTTATACCTGTGTACTAACACCTAAGGGATGCCATGTCTGACTGTGGACAGTTATACCTGTGTACTAGCACCTTAAGGGATGTCATGTCTGACTGTGGACAGTTATACCTGTGTACTAGCACCTTAAGGGATGCCATGTCTGACTGCGGACAGTTATACCTGTGTGCTAGCACCTTAAGGGATGCCATATCTGACTGTGGACAGTTATACCTGTGTACTAGCACCTTAAGGGATGCCAGACTGCTGACAGTTATACCTGTGTACTAGCACCTTAAGGGATGCCATGTCTGACTGTGGACAGTTATACCTGTGTGCTAGCACCTTAAGGGATGCCATGTCTGACTGTGGACAGTTATACCTGTGTACTAGCACCTTAAGGGATGCCAGACTGCTGACAGTTATACCTGTGTACTAGCACCTTAAGGGATGCCATGTCAGACTGCGGACAGTTATACCTGTGTACTAGCACCTTAAGGTATGCCATGTCTGACTGTGGACAGTTATACATGTGTACTAGCACCATAAGGGATGTCTGACTGCGGAGTTATACCTGTGTGCTAGCACCTTAAGGGATGCCATGTCTGACTGCGGACAGTTATACCTGTGTGCTAGCACCTTAAGGGATGTCTGACTGCGGACAGTTATACCTGTGTGCTAGCACCTTAGTGTGCTAGCACCTTAAGGGATGTCTTACTGCGGACAGTTATACCTGTGTGCTAGCACCTTAAGGGATGCCATGTCAGACTGCGGACAGTTATACCTGTGTACTAGCACCTTAAGGGATGCCAGACTGTGGACAGTTATACCTGTGTACTAGCACCTTAAGGGATGCCAGACTGCGGACAGTTATACCTGTGTACTAGCACCTTAAGGGATGCCAGACTGTGGACAGTTATACCTGTGTACTAGCACCTTAAGGGATGCCTGACTGCGGACAGTTATACCTGTGTGCTTGCACCTTAAGGGATGCCATGTCAGACTGTGGACAGTTATACCTGTGTACTAGCACCTTAAGGGATGTCTGACTGCGGACAGTTATACCTGTGTACTAGCACCTTAAGGGATGCCTGACTGCGGACAGTTATACCTGTGTGCTAGCACCTTAAGGGATGCCATGTCAGACTGTGGACAGTTATACCTGTGTACTAGCACCTTAAGGGATGCCATGTCAGACTGTGGACAGTTATACCTGTGTACTAGCACCTTAAGGGATGTCTGACTGCGGACAGTTATACCTGTGTACTAACACCTAAGGGATGCCATGTCTGACTGTGGACAGTTATACCTGTGTACTAGCACCTTAAGGGATGCCATGTCAGACTGTGGACAGTTATACCTGTGTACTAGCACCTTAAGGGATGCCAGACTGCTGACAGTTATACCTGTGTACTAGCACCTTAAGGGATGCCATGTCTGACTGCGGACAGTTATACCTGTGTGCTAGCACCTTAAGGGATGCCATGTCTGACTGTGGACAGTTATACCTGTGTACTAGCACCTTAAGGGATGCCAGACTGCTGACAGTTATACCTGTGTACTAGCACCTTAAGGGATGCCATGTCTGACTGTGGACAGTTATACCTGTGTGCTAGCACCTTAAGGGATGCCATGTCTGACTGTGGACAGTTATACCTGTGTACTAGCACCTTAAGGGATGCCAGACTGCTGACAGTTATACCTGTGTACTAGCACCTTAAGGGATGCCATGTCTGACTGTGGACAGTTATACCTGTGTGCTAGCACCTTAAGGGATGCCATGTCTGACTGTGGACAGTTATACCTGTGTACTAGCACCTTAAGGGATGCCATGTCTGACTGTGGACAGTTATACCTGTGTACTAGCACCTTAAGGGATGCCATGTCTGACTGTGGACAGTTATACCTGTGTACTAGCACCTTAAGGGATGCCATGTCTGACTGTGGACAGTTATACCTGTGTACTAGCACCTTAGGGGATGTCTGACTGCGGTGTTATACCTGTGTACTAGCACCTTAAGGGATGCCATGTCTGACTTTGGACAGTTATACCTGTGTACTAGCACCTTAAGGGATGCCATGTCTGACTGTGGACAGTTATACCTGTGTACTAGCACCTTAAGGGATGTCTGACTGCGGACAGTTATACCTGTATACTAGCACCTTAAGGGATGCCATGCCAGACTGTGGACAGTTATACCTGTGTACTAGCACCTTAAGGGATGTCATGTCTGACTGTGGACAGTTATACCTGTGTACTAGCACCTTAAGGGATGTCTGACTGCGGTGTTATACCTGTGTGCTAGCACCTTAAGGCATGCCATGTCTGACTGTGGACAGTTATACCTGTGTACTAGCACCTTAAGGGATGTCATGCCAGACTGAGGACAGTTATACCTGTGTACTAGCACCTTAAGGGATGTCATGTCAGACTGCTGACAGTTATACCTGTGTACTAGCACCTTAAGGGATGCCAGACTGCTGACAGTTATACCTGTGTACTAGCACCTTAAGGGATGCCATGTCTGACTGTGGACAGTTATACCTGTGTACTAGCACCTTAAGGGATGCCAGACTGCTGACAGTTATACCTGTGTACTAGCACCTTAAGGGATGCCATGTCTGACTGTGGACAGTTATACCTGTGTACTAGCACCTTAAGGGATGCCATGTCTGACTGTGGACAGTTATACCTGTGTACTAGCACCTTAAGGGATGCCATGTCTGACTGCGGACAGTTATACCTGTGTGCTAGCACCTTAAGGGATGCCATGTCTGACTGTGGACAGTTATACCTGTGTACTAGCACCTTAAGGGATGCCATGTCTGACTGTGGACAGTTATACCTGTGTACTAGCACCTTAAGGGATGCCATGTCTGACTGTGGACAGTTATACCTGTGTACTAGCACCTTAAGGGATGCCATGTCTGACTGCGGACAGTTATACCTGTGTGCTAGCACCTTAAGGGATGCCATGTCTGACTGTGGACAGTTATACCTGTGTGCTAGCACCTTAAGGGATGCCATGTCAGACTGTGGACAGTTATACCTGTGTACTAGCACCTTAAGGGATGCCATGTCTGACTGTGGACAGTTATACCTGTGTACTAGCACCTTAAGGGATGCCATGTCTGACTGCGGACAGTTATACCTGTGTGCTAGCACCTTAAGGGATGCCATGTCAGACTGCGGACAGTTATACCTGTGTACTAGCACCTTAAGGGATGCCATGTCTGGCTGTGGACAGTTATACCTGTGTACTAGCACCTTACGGGATGCCATGTCTGACTGTGGACAGTTATACCTGTGTACTAGCACCTTAAGGGATGCCAGACTGCTGACAGTTATACCTGTGTACTAGCACCTTAAGGGATGCCATGTCTGACTGCGGACAGTTATACCTGTGTACTAGCACCTTAAGGGATGCCAGACTGCTGACAGTTATACCTGTGTACTAGCACCTTAAGGGATGCCATGTCTGACTGTGGACAGTTATACCTGTGTACTAGCACCTTAAGGGATGCCATGTCTGACTGTGGACAGTTATACCTGTGTACTAGCACCTTAAGGGATGCCATGTCTGACTGTGGACAGTTATACCTGTGTGCTAGCACCTTAAGGGATGCCATGTCTGACTGCGGACAGTTATACCTGTGTACTAGCACCTTAAGGGATGCCATGTCTGACTGCGGACAGTTATACCTGTGTACTAGCACCTTAAGGGATGCCATGTCTGACTGCGGACAGTTATACCTGTGTACTAGCACCTTAAGGGATGTCATGCCAGACTGAGGACAGTTATACCTGTGTGCTAGCACCTTAAGGGATGTAATGTCTGACTGTGGACAGTTATACCTGTGTACTAGCACCTTAAGGGATGCCATGTCTGACTGTGGACAGTTATACCTGTGTACTAGCACCTTAAGGGATGCCATGTCTGACTGTGGACAGTTATACCTGTGTACTAGCACCTTAAGGGATGCCAGACTGTGGACAGTTATACCTGTGTACTAGCACCTTAAGGGATGCCATGACTGACTGTGGACAGTTTTACCTGTGTACTAGCACCTTAAGGAATGCCAGGCTTCGGAGTTATTACTGTGTGCTAGCACCTTCAACAACAAGCCAATTTAGTGTATTGATTTAGAACTTATAATTATGATATTTATAAACTTAAAAATAAACTTCAACTCAAACCTAAAAAATATACCACTTATGTCGTTAACCGGACCGATAACCGTTTTCATCGGTTTCAAAAAATGCAAAGTGATCCCATTTGTCTTTTTAGTTACCAAGGAAAAATGCAAAAACAAAATTGTAAAAATAATTAAAAAAAATTAAATTGCTACCACTTAAAAAAAAAACTCCATGTATGCAAGAGCAAACAGTGGAATAAATGTATGAATGCTGAATGCTGTCAAAATAATCATAATACACTACAACATAATCACAATACTCGTTTACTACCGCACTGCGCTAATAATCAGTTTTTAGGTAATTGTGCCAAGCGAGATAACTACTACTGAATCGAGAGTTTCTGTGGTGAAATTTTTACTTGATTTTCAGTTATAAACTCGACCTATAGAGGAATGTTATTAATGATAACAAGGCTTACAATTTACTACGCACTTTCTGTTGAATTAAATGTCTCGAAGATTAATTATTTACCGATCATATTCCGTGTTTTATATCTTTTTGCGTCTTTCGACTAATTACTGTCGTATGTTATACCTAATTTAAGTTAAATAAAGATTCCAATGTAATCCAAGTTTAAAACTTTTTCCTTCACCAATTTTAATCACATGGTACAACAATCTATTAAATTACATAATTACGGTACAAGAATGTTAAGATTGGATTGTTCTAGAAATTATATTCACTAAATAATTCAGAACAAAACGGAAATTAGAAAACTACTGATTGTGCGGACTTGAAATTGGAAAGTTGTGATTACTTTTAATCGTTGCGTAATATTGATGAGAGTTTTCAGGATTTATATTCCAGGGTTAGTTAAAGACGATGATAACACAATGATACCGTATCAATAGTACCGAAACTCAAAGCAATATAAACTGTTAACGACATGTAATCATCTATATGTTCCTTATGAACAGGAAACCAGACGTTACAATACTGCTTGGTCTACTAATAAAGATACAGACATCGTATTGCAACTTTTATCTCCTGACTCACTTTCCCCTCTTTGCGCTGACAACTTGATTTAGTTATTGTTTAAATGATTATCAGCACACGAATTATTTTGGGACATAAAATTAAACGTAATTTTAATTTAAAAATATTTTTAATGTATAATTAAAAGTATTTTAAGAATCCATTACCGGCCAACGCTTTTAAGACTGATGAGAGGAAGGGTGGAACTTAAAGATTGTTATTATTGTGTCTACTTACCTTTCCTTTTTATCATAACTGTACTGTGTGTGTGTGTGTGTATGACTTACCTGCAATGTAAAAAATGACAGGGAATAATTCAATTAATAAAATCTAAAAAAACGGGAAAAGACAGAAAAAGTATTTAAAATAATAAAGCGTCAGAAAGTAAGTAAATCTGAACAAATATCGAAACGTTATTGAAAGTAAAGAGCTACGAACGAAACTTAAAACTTACAACACAATAACATAAAGTAAACCATAAAATACCAAGGCTTCATGAAAGATTCATTAGTGTTCTATTAAGCGTAGAGCCCGATGTGACGTCACAATTAGAATTCATATACGCTGAACTGAAAATTTGAAACTGGAACAATGCAGTTTTGTTAAGCAGATTTCTCAATATTGTTTGCTTCAATAAAGTCACGAGCATACAAACATGGCCAGACCTTATATTTGTCAATACTCTTTAGCGATAGCAAGGTATAAAATGAAGACAAATATTAGACCATATTCTATTTCTATTTAGAGCCCTATTGCAATAATCTATTTCTATTCTTATGTATCTAACAAATTATTTAAAATTTCGAACCGGATCTAAGAGGACGCCATCTTTGGTAATATTGGTTTTTGAAGCTTATGCGATATACACCAAAAACAACATGTTATAAGCAAATAAAATTGACATAAAAATATAGGCTCATTTTTTATTGAATATAAGTACCTTTGGGGAAAAATATTGAGAAATCTTAACGAAATTGCATTGTTCCAGTCTGAAATTTTCAGTTCAGCGTATATGACATCGTAACTCTCGTCACAGCGGGCTCTATTATCGCTATCACTTGGGATAAAATATTGACAAATATAAGGTTTGACCATTTTTTAATTCGCATTGAGCACGCTCGCAATAATCTATTTCTTAATTTTAATATATAGCGTCAAACGATATATCTATACTTCGCACACGCGTAATGTTACGTACCGTCACAAGCGGTTGTACGATGTCATTATGTTAACGGCTGGATTTTGAAATTTAGATTGAATAAAAGTCAATTCACAGGCAATGCGATGGCACATTATGGTAAAATATTTTTTTTAAATTGTTTGGTTAAAGTGTATTTGTCCGCCGAACATTGCCTAATTGGAATTATTTCTAGACTTACAATTTTTCGATATGAAATGTCGGCTAGAAAATCTTCGCCTTGAATTAAAAAATTAGTTTTGTCATTAGAATAATAATAATTCATTCTTAGTTTGATAATCTACTCATTTACACATGGGAAGGACCTTTTTTCATTTTCTACCCATCTACCACTCGGTAAAAAATGATCACCTTCACGAAAGAAAGGCGAGACCAGAAAGTTACAGTTACCCTTTAACCATCAACCAATTGATGGTGACGACAATACAATTTACATAGGGAACAACTTAACCTGAACTGTTGCATCATCAGCCTTTTATATCACTAGCTTCTATACTGATTAATTATTCATATAGACCGTGTATATTCCAAGCTGTTTCTTTGTTGTCATTTTAATAAACATATAAAAAAAGTTGCTAATTTTATTCAACATATAAACATTTGTCATGTAATAAAATTAAAATGATTAACGTTCAATTTAAAAAAAAATGTAAAATCATCTTTCGTAAGCTTGTCCATGTCCCCGTTATTTGTTAAATTTTCTCTTAATCAACCATTAATTTTAACAACTAACATACACCAATAGTGTTGTTATTAATACTGCTCTTCATTCAGTCATGATGAAGTGATCTAAGGGATAAACTAATGATGTTCCATGTCCCAAGATAAAAGTACGTGAACTGGCCATGTTAATGGGATTTTCTGTAAGAATATTGTCAATTTTGTAACATCAGTGTTTCTATCATAAGCTTCCAACTGACATCGATATTTGTGTTGGTATATTGACAAGCATACCAACAAAAGTCAGGCTAGATCACATAGATACAAGAAACATGTCATTTAAAGTTATAATGGCAAAACACAAATT
The DNA here is from genome assembly GCA_944474755.1 of Limnoperna fortunei. Lineage (NCBI taxonomy): Eukaryota > Metazoa > Mollusca > Bivalvia > Mytilida > Modiolidae > Limnoperna > Limnoperna fortunei. Next base: position 98,658,063 of record OX104113.1, on the reverse strand, counting down.
TATGTTGCACTATGTAGACTTAGCGTCGCCGAAACTAGTAATGAACATAAAAGAAAATAAAAATGATAAGTCAATAGTGCTTTCTAACAGCGATTACAAATATGTAAGAATGTCTAAAATACAATGGGGTCATCAATAACAATTTGTTGATCTGCAAATAGTTTCACTTCTGTCTTTTGTTAAGACAAGCACAAACCATCTATTACATTACTATACTAGTGATCATGCCTTTGGGACAAGGAAGTCATATGTTATTTAAATTGTCTTCTGGCCTAATCTGCGTACTTTAATATGAATAGAAAAAAAATAATTGTCATTCTCGGCCAATCTAGCTAAATCGTCAGTGTTTTGCGTTCAGTAAACATAAATGTGCACCGAATATAACTGCATTCTAAGCAGATCGTAATTGTTATCACTCTGCCTGGAAGTCACAGTTTTCCATCTCAGAAGAAATTAGTAGACACCTGCAGTTTTCCGTCTAATGAAGATTATCAGTGACGCTCAAACCCAAAACATAATTCAAATCCAAATAAACAACGAATTCATGTATCTGTAAAGATACACATTTGTATCAAGTTGTATTAAGTATTGTCAACAAAATATATTTCGCAATACAAAATATTAGATTTACTAGCATTCACATTTGTATATTAAAGCATAGGCACGTGACAGATAACCAATCACAGATATAAAAACATAACCGAAATCAGATAATCTGTATAAATATAAAGAAGGAATAATTTGTGTTTTTGTAAACGTGAAGCTATTTTAACTAATCCGACTTCAGTAATAAACTTGCTGCAATATTTCCCCATAACAGCATGATATAGTGAGTTGACGATAAACATGAACAACAGTCATTACATTTACGCAGAAGCTATAAAATATGGAATAATTTATTGCTTATACCTATCTTACAGTCGCACATTTATACTGCAATCGGATCACATCGGTTACATGGAGTTCCGCTTATGGTCGTAAGTAATCTTGAGGTACGTGTATGGATATGGACCAAAATCAGTCCAAATGTGATACGGTTAACCTGTTTACACATTAACATAATTTGAGTGCGACGAATTAAATTACCATTTAATTAAACAACTATAAAGATTAAGTCGTAGCAGAACTAAAAAAGCTGATAAATCATCGTTTTTTAAACTAAATTCACAAACACTACAAAAACTTCCTCTGAAGACAACGTTTTGATGGAAAGGTATTTGTTTGAAATCTGACGTCATCAGTATCAATGAGCTAACCGTCACTGACGAACCAATCAAATTAATGAATCGAAACGTCACAAACGAAGTTATGCTGTAGTAAATTGATTGATTATGACTGAAAATAGTTCAAAATGGAGAACACTTACATCCGAGGTCACTTTCGAAATGAAGATATTACGATGGAGTATTAATGGCACATAGAACATAAATATGCCATAAATTATGTTTAATGATAGCAGATGATTACAAATGTTACCTTAGTGTTACATGCATAAAACAAATTGGGATTCGAGACGTGATAAAACGCCGGAGAGCACGATGTGGCAGTAAGTAACATGAAAAGGACACAGACTAGCACACAGCAATATTAAAGAAAACTAATGATTCGAAACACAACTTAAACAACTAGATTTTAACTGTGCTTATGAAGGCTGAGCAGCATCTGCTTCACAAAAGTCATATTTGACATAAAAATATTTAACTAATTTATTACTGCATCCACTTCCTTTCGGACGACATGTTGAACTGGGAATCAACAGACTCAAAACAAACTTTGGTAAATAGTTATCAATACTCTTTTGAAGTTGTTATATACTGACGTTAAATATATACGACCAATGACGCCTTGAGAGAAGTGGCAATATTTTAACGTACTACCCAAACAAAAAAGAAAAAAAAAGACTCGAAAACGACCAATTCTTGTCCGACAGAGTATTGCAGAAACAACAGTCCGTTCAAATACGCGTTAATAACGCCTCAAACGGGCTTGTTATTGAATGAGTTATATTACCTCTAACAAATACAATTACACAGATATGTCATTAAACACTGTATCATATACGTTAACGATGTAACTCTTTTTTTTTACACAAATATGCCGTACAATCTCGTAAGTGATCAAGATAGATAAACGATATTTATTAAAAGTATATTTACGAAGAAATTATGTTTGTAAACAAAACAGTAATAATAAAGTAAATGAATAATTAATAATTATGAATAACAGTATCAATAAATATTGTATATTGGATCGACAAGGTTTATGTAAAAATTAATATCATGATTTGTAAGCAGTGTGGGGCTTACATGTAATAATGTTATTATACGTTTATAATACCAGTGACTTAAGTGACCTTAATTCGTCAACTAAACTTTATTTTGTAACCAATAATTAAGCAATATCGAGATATATATTACACACGAAGGTAATAACAAAATACCGAACACCTATGAACCCACAAATAAAAGTCCGAGAAACCAGCAAACTCCAGAACCAACAAGCAACATAAGCAACCAAGCAATGGTCCTGACTTGGTACAGGCATTTCAAACGAAATGTTGGGTTAAATTCGCTTTGTGGCATGCCAAACGTTCTGGACACAGACTAGCACACAACTTTATTAAAGATAACTTATTATTCGAAACACAACTTAAACAACTAGATTTTAACTGTGCTTATGAAGGCTGAGCAGCATCTGCTTCACAAAAGTCATATTTGACATAAAAATATTTAACTAATTTATTACTGCATCCACTTCCTTTCGGACGACATGTTGAACTGGGAATCAACAGACTCAAAACAAACTTTGGTAAATAGTTATCAATACTCTTTTGAAGTTGTTATATACTGACGTTAAATATATACGACCAATGACGCCTTGAGAGAAGTGGCAATATTTTAACGTACTACCCAAACAAAAAAGAAAAAAAAAGACTCGAAAACGACCAATTCTTGTCCGACAGAGTATTGCAGAAACAACAGTCCGTTCAAATACGCGTTAATAACGCCTCAAACGGGCTTGTTATTGAATGAGTTATATTACCTCTAACAAATACAATTACACAGATATGTCATTAAACACTGTATCATATACGTTAACGATGTAACTCTTTTTTTTACACAAATATGCCGTACAATCTCGTAAGTGATCAAGATAGATAAACGATATTTATTGAAAGTATATTTACGAAGAAATTATGTTTGTAAACAAAACAGTAATAATAAAGTAAATGAATAATTAATAATTATGAATAACAGTATCAATAAATATTGTATATTGGATCGACAAGGTTTATGTAAAAATTAATATCATGATTTGTAAGCAGTGTGGGGCTTACATGTAATAATGTTATTATACGTTTATAATACCAGTGACTTAAGTGACCTTAATTCGTCAACTAAACTTTATTTTGTAACCAATAATTAAGCAATATCGAGATATATATTACACACGAAGGTAATAACAAAATACCGAACACCTATGAACCCACAAATAAAAGTCCGAGAAACCAGCAAACTCCAGAACCAACAAGCAACATAAGCAACCAAGCAATGGTCCTGACTTGGTACAGGCATTTCAAACGAAATGTTGGGTTAAATTCGCTTTGTGGCATGCCAAACGTTCTGGACACAGACTAGCACACAACTTTATTAAAGATAACTTATTATTCGAAACACAACTTAAACAACTAGATTTTAACTGTGCTTATGAAGGCTGAGCAGCATCTGCTTCACAAAAGTCATATTTGACATAAAAATATTTAACACATTTATTACTGCATCCACTTCCTTTCGGACGACATGTTGAACTGGGAATCAACAGACTCAAAACAAACTTTGGTAAATAGTTATCAATACTCTTTTGAAGTTGTTATATACTGACGTTAAACATATACGACCAATGACGCCTTGAGAGAAGTGGCAATATATTAACAATTTTTAACGTAGTACCCAAACAAAAAAGTTCAGTATATTATTAAATTTGTCCATGTTTCGTTTAAGTATTACACATTTCTATTTCAAGACTCTTCCACTCCATCGGATCACCTGCACTTATCTAAATATGGATACAAACCTAAGAGAGCAAGATTAAATTGATATACGGGAACTTTCTCTTTTTCGATCACTATAAGCCGCATCAAGCTGTCACAATCATTGATCAAATTTTGTTTCATTCATCAACCCAATAAACTAGTACAGTTTTCTGTTCTATTTTATGTTTCTCAGCATAAAAATAGAGTTTAGATTTCATAATGGTAATGGTATTTATCTCAATAAAAAAGGCAAATTACAACAAAAATACATGGATTGATTTACGACGTTAATTCCTATAGGGATGATAAAACTCAATGTGTTAGACCCAGGAGAGTTATCAATTTATATGTTCAATCAGGAATATTTAATTGTGCAGGAACATTCATATTTAACTGTGGACCTCTTGCTGGTAAATTAATTAGTTTCTAACATAACAGTATTGCAACTTTCCGAGATAATAAAATTAGGGACAAAAATCAGATGATGAAAAATTGCTTTTGTCTTTCAAGATGATGATTTTATTTAGAAAAGGTCATTTAAGAACATCAATTGTTGTTGATTTCAAAGAACATCGAACAAAAGAAAGAAAAAAACAATGGAAGGTCCGGCTTTATTATCGTTCCATTATTAGTTTCTATGTTATTTGCTTTTGAGACATAATATAACCAACAAGGATAAATGACAGTGCTTTTATGTTTTACAATTATTACAAACATTTTGTTGTTTCAAGTAATGTAATTTTTAACTTAAAAATAGACCAGATTTTTTTAAAGATATGAGACACTTTGTCACTTTTATTGACGACGTAGTTGTTCAAAACTGGGATCATACTGAGAGGGTTCAAAGTGCTCGACCCACAGAGCTGCCCAGCGCGTCTTCAGGTGGCGGATAAGGACTGCTCTCTCGTAAGATGGAAGGGGTAGGTCAGGTCATGTGACGGAAATCCTGACCCGCACCACAATTGGAAACGTGTTTGGAGACTTCCACGCTCATTGCACGATAAAGACCTATGTTGTAGATTAGGCTTGCTGTAGCCGCTACAAAAGGCTAAATTCTCCGCTCCTAACTATACCTCATATTTTTCCAATGGCATTTAAAATTTGTTCTCTTTGGTTCTTGTTAACCGAATTGCTTTATTGTTCCCGTAATGAATATAGCAGAAATACTGCTGGCTAGACATAAAGTAAATATCCAATTGATCAATCAATTAATCGTATACTACGACGTAATTGATATCAAAATGTATAAATATTAATAACAGAAATATAGAAGTTAATATTTTTATTATTCTAAACCAGACCACAGATACATTAAAATAAATATTTCTAGATATAACACTAGACATCGAATTATTCGGACTCGAAAACGACCAATTCTTGTCCTACAGAGTATTGCAGAAGTTCAGAAACAACAGTCCGTTAAAATACGCGTTAATAACGCCTCAAACGCGCTTGTTATTGAATAAGTTATATTACCTCTAACAAATACAATTACACAGATATATCATTAAATACTGTATCATATACGGTAACGATGTAACTCTTTTTTACACAAATATGCCATACAATCTCGTAAGTGATCAAAATAGATAAACGATATTTATTTAAAGTATATGTACGAAGAAATTAAGCAATATCGAGATATATATTAAACATGAAGGTAATAACAAAATACCGAACACCTATGAACTTGTCGAAAAAAGACAATCCACAAATCAAAGTCCGAAAAACCAGCAAACTCCAGAACCAAAAAGCAACATAAGCAACCAAGCAATGGTCCTGACTTGGTACAGGCATTTCAAAAGAAATGTTGGGTTAAATCAGGTTTATGGCATGCCAAACCTCCCGCTTCAATTACTGTAGAATGTTAGTTGGTTAGTTGATTAAAATAGATAGGTATCATATACCACTAGTTACTAAAAGATGTATCAAACAATCATCGTAGCACGTTCACGTAAATTGAATTAAAAATTGGGAAAACTATCTGCAAACATTATTTGCAAACGAGATGTTATATTTATAATAAAACGTTTTAAAGGCGCGGACGAGTAGTTTTTTCTTGTAACCTAAGTTTATCCCAAAGAAATAGGTGGCCATTGTAAAAATCAGTATACTCGCTGCAAGCTCTTGCATACCTGATCAAATGAGAAATATAGACACCGTATGCAGGAGAAGTAGGAATGTTGCTGCATAGGTGAGAAAAATGTATAGTTTTGAAATTAAGATCGCCTCGTTTGTCGTAAATCCTGGTGCTTAGATGATCGTTGGTGTCATATTCGAGGTGTAAGTCTAAACATGAAAAAAAGAAAGCTGTTTCTGTGGATATATTAACGGAAGTCACTCAGCAAATTGAGGGTTGTTAATTAAAAGGACATAATCAATATATCTATATGTAAAACTAAACGACCTAGCAGCTTCTGATTTTTTCGTGTCTTTTATAAGACGTCGAAGAAATTCCGTTTCATAAGAATACAGGAACAAATATGCAAGGAGTGGGGCACAGTTTGTACCCAATGGAATTCCGATTGTCTGCTGAAATACACATCCTCCAAAAGCTACAAATATGTTGTAGATCGGAAAATCTAGCATACTACAAACCTGTTCTTCGCTGTAGCATAATTTTCCGTTAAGTTATTTAGAAGAAAAAACGTATTATCGTAACCTTAATTACATATTTGTAGGTATATGTGGAAGCAAAGGCTTTACATATGATTTCATTAAGATCGACGGGATTTTAGTTTAGGTACATGTAGTATAAAGAGTTGAAAAATCAATGGTTATCCTTGATGTCTAGTTCTTAAATGAGACATTCATAGTCATGTGACTTTCATACAATGTACAAACACAATGTTGTTAGAAGCCTTGTCTGCAGGGAAGACAACATATTTGTCATGGAGGGAATTGAGGCACCTCATAGCATCCTCGTCTTTGAATACGTATTTAGGTCGATAATTAATGCAATGTCTAAGATTCTTAATTGGTCGTTATACCAAACACCGTATTGTCCTTACCCAGTTAGACAGTGCATCTAATTCTAAGTCTTGTTCCCTTTCTTTTTAAATCCATTCTCTGGCGTCGTCTTCAACTGAATCCATAACAGTTTTGAAATTTAAATTCCAGTCTAATGGCTGAGGTTCTCTGAATTTTGGACCGTGGTCAATGATTTCCAGATCACCAGTAATGACATGACCAGAGAGATTGTATATGAAAGGAGAATGAGAACAAGTGCATTTAGTAGGTTGTTTGAGGCTTGTTTCAAAACAATGCATGTAAATATGAAGGGATCTGATCATTTGCTTCTTTTCTATTAAGAGTAATTGCAATGTTGTATATTGACATCCTTGACAAGTTTTCGTTTTAACATAAACTATGCAGCCAAAAGTTACTGGACATTTATTCTCAGGTTACACCGTAGAACCGACATATTTATCTAGTCATGCTACATTAAGGCACATATCACTTTGTTGATTAACTAACTATCATTGCTAAGTTTTATCGACAGCTGTCTGTCTATCTTATTGGTCAAAGATTCTAGGTAATGCGCCTACTGACACGTTTAAGATAGAGAATGACAGCGGTAGCGTTATGTAAACAGTCAGAATGATCGTTCCGACATTTTGTATTTCTGTGTCGTCAATAACTAATGGTTGATGGTATGGATTTGCAGAATGGACCGATATCAGAATGTTTCTAAGCTACGAAAAATTTTAGAGATCAGGTTTCGTTTTTAGTTGGTAATAAGAAAAATAGCAAATAAAAACCGACCGAACAGCTAGAGTCAAAAGTCAATGGGCAGTTACAATCCGGATTTAGACAAACATACACAGCGCAAAACAAAAACAGAAATAGAGTAGCCCGAACCCAATAAATCATGGGTGCACACAGGTGCTCCGGACGAGTAAGCAGTCCGAGTAAGCATATAAAAGAGTTGAATTGAATTGGGTCAATAGTAAAGAAATTGTGAGTGCAATGAGGAACAGAGTTAGTGATGAAATGGTATAGCAAATTAAGATGACTGTCAGCCAACGTTTATATCTTAATCTTGAAATAATTCGTTTTACTGTTGTCCATATGCTTTTAGGCAGAGAATCGTAGCTTATGTTGCTAATGGTTTACAATGTATGTTAGTACATTTGGAAATTTATAACGTAAAAGAATGGCGTGTTGCAATGAAAATCAATTTATATTAAAACATACTTTGATAAAATAATCTTTTTATGAAAGTACTATATAATAGTATGTTATCAGTTTTATATCACAGTTAAACGGTTCATTCACGGCAAACTTACCTACAGTTGGAACGTACAAAGTGATGACTAAACAATCCTCAGTTTGAAATAAGACAGATGGAGCTCTTTGTAGTAAATGTTCCACATAATGTTTAGGTAGTTCTTCTTCATAGAGTTTGCTTTCATGAATCTGAGACTGGGGACATACTCCACTGCTGCTGCGGTTGGATAGAAATTGATTCGTCCACATTTTTGTTCGCTTAGGGGAATGAAATCGGAATATTTTGCTATCCAATGTAGCATAGTGGATGTCCTTAAACACTTTAATTGGGCGTAGTTGTTCGTTCCAGAAGGCCTTCAGCATTCCAATAATATTTCCAAATGGTGTTTCGAATCTTCTTGGGTCAATACTTTTGAATCCATTTGAGTTGAATGTGTATGAAAAGACATATACCGATGCAACAGAAAACAACAATAATATGTGCATGGTAAAATACATCATGTAGATCCAAAGATACACTTGTGTTCTGATAATAACAATATGTGAATATTTCAAGAAGAATGACAGTTCATAGTAAAGAATACGGCCATAAAGCTTACCACTTGTGTAAATGATGGAATCTCGTCGTTCCCTGATTAGCACTATAAATCAACGTATTGTCAACTTTATTTTACTTCTTACATATATTTATTTTGTTTGTTGGTTCAATATATTTCTAATTTTCATGAAATGTCAATTCCCTCAAAATATAGCAAATAATATCAGACGTAAATGGAATCATTGTTGAAATTATTCCTCATATGGATTGCGTCGTATTGGCATACTTGAAGATCGATTTTTCTACTTAAGATGAGAAATATGCCTTCCGTGAACAAGAGGAAACTAAATCTCCTTATTTACTTCAATTTTATCTTTTAAAGTTGTTACTAATTTCGTTCAACAAGCATGGAATAATATCATAGATAAAAACAAACATTACCCTGACAAAACACTAAACAGTGTTTTAAGCAAAAATCAATTTTGATATTCTCTTTAGGTATGCTATATTCTCCAAAGACTAGGCATACGTATTCTTTTCCCGATTTGTCATGCATCTTGTATCTTTTCCATGTATCATAATATCTTTATCGTCTTCGTGTTGTAATTTCTTATAATTTTATTTACATAGAATTAACTAGGTTGAAAATTGACACCATGAGATAATATAAGTATTTGTTATATTTCATTTCAAATGCATTTACATGTTTGTCAGAAAAGAAATGAAATGACTACATTTTAAGTTGGAAAATCGACAACATTACATTTATACGTTTTATTCTACAATGTTGAATGATTAAATTATTTTTTTCAAAACAAGAGTTTTCCGTGTTGTGACACGCAAAATGTCTTACTTTTTAATAATAAACATTTAAAGCATCGTTATATACCAACAAAACAAGAAGCCAAAGATTTTTGTATTGGATTTCTGGCGGTTTATTATTTTTTTTGTCCATTAGGTAATATCTTTATTATAGATTAACTTGTTGAAAATATTGTGGTCTTAAATCAAATTGTGGTTTCGTAAACAATGCAGCGTCACTTTTGTGGTTGAAATAATTTGTATCGTGTTTGTTTATCATTATCTTTTTGCACACCATTTCGGCTTGTACACGCTTATCTGATTCCTGTCCAGCTCGTAAAGAAACAAAACTGGATATGTGGTCTAGTTTTATCTTTCTGCTAAGTCAGGTTACGATTCTAGATAATTGGTAGAACGTACGGCTGAAGGAAATGATGTCGGTAACAATCGACAATGCAACTAATGAATCCAACATTGTAAACGTCTAGATGTACGTTCTGGGCCAATGTAAGGATGTCGTGGTCTAATGTCGAAGTCCGATTTCTCATCGTTCCTTGACACACTTAACGACCACTTGTATCAATTTCACTGGCGTTCAAACGTTTGCGGCGATCTTACCGTCTTCCCATAACACGCAGACGTCCGCTTCTTGCTCTGCCATGCGAAGTTGTACATATCCTCGCATAATCCATTTGATGAGACAGTCGCTCCACTTGGGTTATTAAAAGCAATGAAATTATTTTCAGTTCTTCACCTGCACCCTTTTCGTTTAATCTTTTCAATATAATACAACGTCACGGGTTGTTGTGTTTTCATCTGGTAATTCTTAAACACGGCGGTATAAGGTATAAGATTTGTATGCGTATTGACTACAAATAAAAATGTTTATCACTAAAACTGAACGTGCTTTCCTTTTTCCTGTGATATAAAATTTTGATAATTATATAAATTTGACAATACTATATATTTTATCTTAAATTAAATATAATTTCTGTCATTTGTTCGTTTGGCACATTCATTGGGAGAAGGGCCAGAATAACCAATAAATCTCCGACACTTTGAGAGGTAATCCAGCATTAAACTACTGTAATAAAACTTGTCAATAAAGTTTGGAGCCAAGCTTGTCATTTGTACTGTTTCAAAATATATAAGAAAATTAAAAATTTAAGAATAGAGACCAGACTATTATAATCATATTTAAAAAGAAGTTGTAAGTTGGACTGATCCCATATACTCACATTTAAGACGACTTGACTTCCGCTTTTTTAAACAACATTTAAATATTTTGTTTAATGCAGTTACTGTTGGGTACTTTGTCTCATTTCAAATTGTGGATGACTGTTGGTAAAGCAATGTGCACATTTGATCCAATTGTTCGGAGGAAAGCAAGTCACTCTTTATGGCTACTATAAAGTCGACCTTAGATGACTTGTTAGTTTAGAAAGGACCATGGAAAAAAGAATAACCACATTTATGATGATTACATTTTATACTGAAAAAAATATTAATTCTTCAATCTATAAAACAAATAAATTGGGTGATTGATTATTGCTTAACGTTCAGTAAGGTATATTTTAGCTTTATTCAGGATCTGATAATTTAAGTGACTTTGTTAACTTAAAAATTACATATAACTTTGTATCATACACAAAACTGGGATTTCATACACCTGTAGATTAAATATTTAACAATGCCATACCTTTTTACATAAATTTTATAATTAGCTATCACAATAAATTTACATGAAGAACTGTAAAATTGTGTTGCCATAAATTAGTAAATAAATGGACAGAACAAAAACGTTTCCGCGCCAACACTGTCCATCAAGACATATGATGTTGTACGTACTGTTGGCACACATACAGGCCGAGGTTTATTGTTACAATACATATTTGTGTCGATTTGGTACAACTGGCTAAATTTAACTTGTTCCTTACCCTTAGCAAGTGATAAAACTTGTTTTCAATCAGTGGCTGAATGTAAAGAAATTGTTTATGAACTTCGTGTCACAAGATAAAAGTACATAGATTAAATAGATGCCAAATATTCCCTACAGCAAAAAGCGGACAATAAATTTAAGTTACGAAGAAACCATTAGTTTTTCATATTAGATTTAATTCATATTGCAAGAGGTTTCAATTTTATAAGGATATTTTTGGAAAACACAGTCTTGAGCAGGATTGGTAGGATACGCCTTTATAGTTTGTTTTATATTGCAAACTGAGCTTAACTCTTAGATACAAAAAAGCATCGTTTCCTTCAACATACAAACATTTTACAGGTATGGTTCAAAAAGCTTAGTCACATAGACGCAATCCTTGGTTGTATCAATGATTTTGACATATTTCTTGTGACCAAAGCCATGTGTAAAACAACCATAATCTAATTTAGATATAACCAACCATCTATGTTAATTAATGTAAACATCACTATCTGTACCCGAGTCAGTGCTCGATACAACATGTTAATTCGAGATATGGACTCATTTTTCAATTATTATAAATGAATGCATATCAACATCTATGTCCACTGCTTTTTTATTCTGTTTAACCATGACTATAATAAAAGTTTAATGTTTTCACTGGATAAAATATAATGATATCGTCTTTTGTATTTTCTGAAACTAGCATATGACTATTAATTTTAATACTAAATAATTTTACAGAAAGAGAAAGGATTTTTCCTTTGGGAACACACATATTATTGTTAAAATGGTTCTGACTTAATGTGTATTTTACACGATTTTAAAATTTTTTTGGCATACAGAAATATTATTTTCATGGCATCCTTATTTCCTCGGTAAGATTTCGAAGTTGAATCATTTTCATTTTCCGTGTTTAAATTAATTTTTAATGGTATTAAGCACAACATGTGATTGCTATATGCATACAATTCAACGATTATGAATAATCATTTTTCAGTTTTTTTTAAATACGAACAGTAGCTAGTTTCAAAGTAGATAGCTGGTCACTCGTTTCCTGAATTGTATTTCGAAAATTTACAAGACATTGGAGAGAAGACGGAGGCAGATGTTTGAGTATATTATTAATTTGTATTATCTGGATCACATGCAGTATCGTGCGACTCATATGAGGAACTTTTAAGATCTTACACAGAAAGTTGTTTTATATAATGCATTATCGTCATGATTTGGACAGGTGTTAGGAATGGTCTTTTCGGTAAATGCACTTACATGCAATACAATTGTTTATTAGTGTTATGCATTTAAAATCTCCGAATGAGTTATTCCATACATAGTTCTTTACAGATAAACGCACACGCTTTATTACATTTACACATATACACTCGTTTTGAGGGTTCCCAGTACTCCAAACTTACAGCTGCGCAGCGCGTTCCCAGTTGGCGAATATGAGAGATCCGCTCGTTTAGAGGTAATAAAACCGGAAACGTTAGGTAGATAATGAGTTTAGAATGCCACGTTTCTAGCGCGATACTGACCCCTTCTGTAGATTTAATTAAAGGGTATACTCATTTTAGTCACTATAAAAGGCCAAATTCTTATCCCTGTCCAATATTCCGGACTATTCCAATGGCAGTCAAATCTTCAGTTGACCTATCCTTATACCAATTGATTCATTATTTTGTATACTTGTTACATGTTTCCGTCCATAATATAAATATTAAATATTGCTCGATGGAATTAGTTAATTTACTTCCCAAAAGAGTAATATGTCAGTAAAAAATCCTTAAGTGATAGAGGAGACGGTAACAGATCAATAAGGTGTTTCAACTGTCAAATTAAGGTATATATATGTAACATAAAGTTTTCTATTATAAAGATATCTTAGCAGCAACAGCTTGAAGATCAGTGTTTAGATAAATTGGGTCATGTAAAATTGGATTTTCTCACGATAATAGTAGTGTTTTCAGCAGCTCTAGTACTCTCAATAAAACATTTGGCGTGCGTAGCGTTTTTGAGAATGATGCATCGTTATGCTTCAAGTATGTTTCTTGTCGGGACAATACAACAGGGATAAAAGCTTGAACTACTGAGGTTACTTCACTAAAATTACCTTTGAAAACTAAAAAATTCGATTATATTATTGTCTGTTAACGGGGCAGATGAATCGGAGAGGAGTCTCTTTTATGATGTTTTCTCCCACGATTACGTACGCTTGGATATTGGTCATGGCATATCCCACTTGGGGGGGGGTGTATCTACTTGTTCAACCCTACTGTCTCGTTGCAACAGTGTGCAGATAAATCGTGATAATGTGGAACAAGATGTGTTTTGGTGGTATTTCTACATTTCCATATTTTTATAACGCATTAACTTATTGTTATATTCATGACCCTTAAAAGATGATGTAAGAGAAAAAATATAGTAGTGAAATGTTGCGAGTTGGACATGTTGGCCTTTTGAATTCTGCATCAGGGATTTCTTTAATATAATGAAATAGGGATTTGTATAAGTTTGAGGTCAGATAAATCTTGTCTTAACCACATATAGGGTTATTCCATACAGACCAGTGTATGAGGACTAACCTTAACATTATAAAGGTTTTAGCCCGGGGATTTCTAGCTAAGTTTGTCAGGGTTTCGTGGACACATGTGGACATAGAAACCCTGACTTGTTCGGATGTACACACAATAAATCAACAGGAAATGAGCGGAACACAATTACGACTGCCACTGAAAAGGTATGGAGTATTGGTTTGGGGCGGATAATTTAACCTTTTGTAGTGACTTTAGAAGGGGCCTTTATTGTGCAAGAATCTTAGCACTCGTAAAACACGTGACCACTATGGTGAGCGGCCTGGCATTTTAACTTATATAGCGGCTACAATGAGCCCACGCTTTCGCTTTCGAAATTTTCAAATGGGGGCTTTATTATGTCCTCTAAAAACACATCACCAACAACGGGCCACGACCAGGCTTACAATATTATGCTATGGCAACCCCCTAATTTACCGCAAGGTTCTTCCCTATTTGCCACCGGGAACGCGCTGGGCAGCTTTGCGGGTTGAGCAATGGTAAATTTTTTAGTATGAACCCAGCGCAAGCCTCATCCACGGAGTCATCCAGCAAAACAATCATCTAAAATGTCTACCACTTGACCAACCCTTGAGCCACCTCCTGGTTTCTACCTTGTATGTTGATCGACTTTTTTTATTAAATCGGGGTCAAAGTAATGTATTAAAATGACATCGCCTTCAAATAAGTTTAAACGACATGTATAAAACACTATGATTTTGTTCAACACGAGTCGCAACACATCGCCTCTTCAGACCAAGGATACATATGCCCTTTTAATTGTATTTTTTATCTTTTACTATTCAACACATCTTTGACAAAAAGCTTTATTTCATGTTAGTGGCTGTATGCACTTAAATATAGGATATCCGATTGATGACGATGTAATATAACCTTAAATATCATACTCTAATAAGACTAAGCCAAATGATAAAGTATGACAGAAATTGTCTTGAAATTAACTAAAATGATATATTAGTATCCGGTTGTCTGATTATTCATCCCAAAAATGATAAAGTGGTATCCGGCTGTCTGATTGTTCGTCCCTATAAAAAGATGTTTCAACAGCAAATATAACTTTCCCAACAGGGGTAATAAAGGAGATTGGTTATTTCGTTTCTAATAAGTTAGTTCAAGATAAGTAAAATTATTAGTTTCAGCTGTCTGTCGTCAGTCATGTTTGTTTCAGATATAGATTTGTTTCCACAAAAACAAATTAAATAAAATTCAATTTAAGTTTAGATAAAAAGACATAAATTGTTTTAATTTGATGTAATTGATATTAACTTGCTACAGGTATAAAACAAAACTAAACTTAACTAATACAAACTGCTGCATAAAGACTTTGTTCTTGTTTAAACGAAATAAGATAGGGAGGATATCACAGTTTCGTTTGTTTAAAGTTAATATAACAAACTTTAAATAAAAGGCCGACATGTTTTGTTTGTTTAGTACAATTGTTCTATACATGGTGTTGCTTGCACCATGTGAAATACTGTCGCCTAAAACATATCATTCAATTTCATATTAAATGCATTATCATCATGCAATCCATTGCTTTCATGAGTTTAAGATACAGTATATAGATTACAAGTGTGTATGCAGATTCACTGAAGTTTCGTAATGATTCTTACCTTGAAAAAACAAAATTTAAATAACGGCCCTTTTTAATGTATATGAAATGTATTTGTTCAATGGAATCCGTTAGAACGTTTTTGATATATGTATCATATACTTTGGTACATGTTTTTGCACATATTAAGAAAGTCATTTTTAGACGTCAATAATATCTTACTTCATCGTTATTTAAAACTGCTAAGATCTGATATTTTGATTGATGGGTTGATCAGTGTTTGAAGTCTGGTGAATATTAATTCAGCTGTAGCTTACACGTATATTCAAGTCTGTTGAATATTAATTCAGCTGTGCTTACACGTATATTGAAGTCTGGTGAATATTAATTCAGCTGTAGCTTACACGTATATTGAAGTCTGGTGAATATTAATTCAGCTGTAGCTTACACGTATATTGAAGTCTGGTGAATATTAATTCAGCTGTAGCTTCAACGTATATTGAAGTCTGGTTAATATTAATTCAGCTGTAGCTTACACGTATTTTGAAGTCTGGTGAATATTAATTCAGCTGTAGCTTCAACGTATATTGAAGTCTGGTGAGTATTAATTCAGCTGTAGCTTACACTTATATTGAAGTCTGGTGAGTATTAATTCAGCTGTAGCTTACACGTATATTGAAGTCTGGTGAGTATTAATTCAGCTGTAGCTTACACGTATATTGAAGTCTGGTGAGTATTAATTCAGCTGTAGCTTACACGTATATTGAAGTCTGGTGAGTATTAATTCAGCTGTAGCTTACACGTATATTGAAGTCTGGTGAGTATTAATTCAGCTGTAGCTTACACGTACATTGACAAACAAAAAATTAATAGATAAATACCTCGATGACAATACGGGTTGGCATATTAGCCACAAAATAAAGTTGTAAGTTAAAAATGAGTGCATTGAAAAGAATTAAAAAACTGACTTTTTAATGGTAAATCTATGTACCGGACCACTTGATTACATACTGAAATAGTACAATTATCAACACAGGGTATTTATTTAAGATTTAATGTCCCTGACTCACGAGTGTTTGAGTGTTTCTCTGTTATAGATTCTTTGTTCCTAGACAGTTGCTACAAAGGTTTTGGAGCTGAGAAATAAGTCAGAATGGAGAATACGTTCAAAGTTTAAAAAAATTGTGTTTTTAAAAATTTGACATTGTATAACTGAAAAAGTAATATACGCATTCGCAATTAGTGAAAGTGAAAAATGTTTGAGATTAATAATTTTGTTCCGACGAAGATAAAAGTTTGCTTTATTACGCCTAATAGCTTATGGCATGTTTAAGAGGAAATGTCGACTATCTACTATCATTTAATAATCTGACTGTCAAGTTATTCGTTTCTAGTTTAATGCGAACTGTCTGAGAAACTTGGAGGTAATAATCACGGACCTGGTTATAACAGAAAGCCTGTGGTCGTGTCTATAATAAAACAGAAATGGAAAAACTGAGTTATGTCATGTTGACCACTTTTTGTCTACACTTAACGTGATACAGCATAACAGGATGCTAATGATCTTTAGACAATTCTAATCCAAATGTTTTTTTTCTGGCTTTTTTGGTCTCAACATAAGAGAAATCATTCTGTCCATAACATGTTTTTTTAAAGTATTTTTCTGATTTTCAATAATAAAGTAAAGTATTATCACATGTAAAACAAACATATTTTCTGACTGTTGCATATTTTCAGCCGACAGAATGATTATTACATATTATTACATGTACTCCTTGTTGTCAATGTTACACCATTGAAACTTTTGTTTAGCCACACTCTATACTATATAGTATCGCATATATATTTTAAAAACAAGCTTCCTTTTCTTGTAAATGGCTGTTTTTGTTACAAACACGGAATGAGACGATACAAATATCAGATTTGTAGCCACAAACTAACGTTGTCATCAATTATGCCACATTTAAAAATATAGTATAGACATTAGCCTGGCTTTAATCTCACCTCCCGCTATTTATTTGATTTTTTGTTACTTAACAACAATGTTCCTCTGACTATTTACATTTAACATATACATGTAAGCTCTTGCTTCACGACAGGTATGTATTTGCATTATTTGATATCGGACAACATTAATCAATAGAAAATAACAAACAAAAAGTTTCCTCGGTACGTTTATTCTGTGACAATTAGACAGAGATGCCAAGTGAGTCTTCGGTTGCTTTCTTATGCTGTATGCTGTAATATGGAAAGACTGGTCGCGAGAGCCCAAATAGCATGCGTATAGAATACCACTAGAAGAACAGATGTTAAACAAGGTTATAAGCCGGTACTCAAGACAACATTATCTCCATTAATCGTATTAAGGGTTCCCACATTCGATTTATTTTTTTGCTAACTTGTTCTCATTCTGACAGTTGCTGAAATACTGCTTGTTTGATGCTATCTATTATTTAAACAAGAAACCAATCATACAATAATAGATTTTGAATATTGTAGTGATAAATTACTTGTATGATCATGACTTGTACTGTCCTCTCAGCATATAAATGTCATTAATAAAAACAATCTTACCTTTAATTGGAATATACAAATTAAGACTAAGACAGTCCTCCTCTTGATGTATCTTAAGCGTTTCCAATTTTGCTAAATATTTCGACAGACTTTTGTACATGCTTTCAATAGTTATGTTGTTGAGACTATTTTGCGGACATAAACCTGTAGGATTTTTATCAGTAAATATTCTATTTCCTAACCATTTGACTATGGAACTAACCGGTGGCATAAATCGTAACATTTGCCGTCTTGTTGAGGCATACTCTATACCACTTAGAACTTCCACTGGTAATAGTTCTTTATTTAAGAACAGTACCATTCCTTTCGAATTCCCATATCGTGTAATATATACACGTGGTTCAGAAATACTGTAACTATCAAATGTTTTAATTACACTGATTAAAATTGTAAAAGTATGAACAAATTTCGCATACAACTCCATAGTTCTGACAGTATTGAAATTTAAAATCTGCTTCTTACTATAATATAATCAAACATGTACAGTGTACAGAGTAAACACTGTATGCCCTTTTTGGCTAATGATCTGAGTCAAATTCTATTTAACATAAGTTTTGACTGAATCATACACTTTTTGCTGGTTTTATTTATAAACAAAAAGCAAGACTATGAACACTTCTAAGTATACATCATTCCTTATTTTTATCACAACTTCAAAAAGATATATATAAACATGTCACAAGTAACACAATATTCCAACGCTTTTCTCTAATCTTGTGTAAAATAAAGTTCCTTTGTCGTTAATAGCTTAGTAATTTACGGGCACTATATATTTCTATACTGCCTGATTATTTAATAATCATTGTTATTGAAGGACATATTCGGTGAATCAATTGTTTCCTTCAGTTGATCAAGCTTTTTAGCAGCAGGAATTGACTTTGATAAAAGCAATCCTTATGTGCGTTGTTGAAACATCCTTCGTATTAGAGGTTAAATTGCACGAGATATTACTTTGGTTATTTTAGTTATAATATTAAAGTAAAAGAAAGAGGAACACAATCTTTACGATGCACTATCTATTGATTATAATCCAGAGATATTACATTATCGATGTTCTAACCTTTAATATTTGTGTTAGCATTGACGGTCTCTTGAGAAATTGTGAATTAAGAAGCGGGAAAAGGGGTATAAGATGCCAGCAGAGACCATGGTTTACATATCATATATTCAATTATTGAAACTTAACAGACTGGTTTGATGAATTTTAAGGTATTATACAACAGAATATCGTAAGAAGCAATGCACTTATTATTTACTCACGTAGTTACCATATGTGTTGTTTTAACTTCGTTGGGATTCAAATAAAATCTATACTCAATAACAATGGGGGAATACATGATGTAGGTAAGTATTGCAAATTTCGACTTAGAATCACCTTGAGACCGAGATCTTGAATGCATAGTTAGTTTTTGCTGTTTAAGCTGCTATGAACAATTCAATTCATGTGATTGTAAAATTAGACATACATTTAACAGGAAATTAAAGAAATTAATCAACTATTAAATAGTATCATTTTCGTACAGTTTTATATTAAATGAAGAGGATAAAATTTTAATGACAAATTTAAGAAATGTTAGTTTTTCAGTTTCTAGTACCGTACTTGAACCCGTAAACGGAACACTTTCACTGACTGACAACTGATTGCTGACGGATTTTCGAAAGCTGGCGGATCGTTGGTTGCTGACGAATACATCCGTCTGAAATTATGAATCCGTCGTTACTTTGGTATCCGCCAGCGATCAGTCCAATGAGTCCGATGAAAAATCCGTCATTTAGTTACATGCATATATCGGGGAGTTAATTGACAAAACCACATAACTTAATAACTTTAAGAAGAAACGAATTTTGTGTCATTAGTACATTAGATATACTTATATACAAAATAAATGTAAATACTCAGTAGAATAGTAAATAAAAATTTCTTGTTTAAAAATTTTTTTTTCGTAAGATATGATAAAGCAAATGTATTTATTGATACAAGTTTGTAAATAAATGCTGCATAAACAAATATATCGTATTACATAAACAAGAATTTTATTTTATTATAAAAAAATTATTTCTAAATCAACGCAGGATATGTAAGTACATGTTTGTCTGAATAGATTGTATTTATTTTTCATACTTATTTTTTAACAGGTTAAGTATGCCGTTTATTCACATGCTTTTATATGTAATACATATTTGTAAGTGAGGATACACATCCTTTTACCACAGTGGTTCAATGTATAAGCATTTACATGAATCTTTAATGCATTTTGATTTCAGACTAAGTTAAAATATAAAACTTATAAAAATCATCAATAAAATTATAAACGTGCTAATCCCTAAATCTTGTTTTTAATACTTAAAAAAATAATATATACTTCCAAGTGGTAAATTTGTCAACACGTTGTTTTTACACTTCCGATTAGTAATTTTCCAAGTTTGATCATAAGAACCATCACATCCTTAAATTGATTGCTAGGACAGCTTTAAGTCTCTTTAACAAAGGTTGATTGCTAGGACAGCTCTAAGTCTCTTTAACAAAGGTTGATTGCTAGGACAGCTCTAAGTCTCTTTAACAAAGGTTGATTGCTAGGACAGCTCTAAGTCTCTTTAATAAAGGTTGATTGCTTGGACAGCTCTAAGTCTCTTTAACAAAGGTTGATTGCTAGGACAGCTCTAAGTCTCTTTAACAAAGGTTGATTGCTAGGACAGCTCTAAGTCTCTTTAACAAAGGTTGATTGCTAGGACAGCTCTAAGTCTCTTTAACAAAGGTTGATTGCTAGGACAGCTCTAAGTCTCTTTAACAAAGGTTGATTGCTAGGACAGCTCTAAGTCTCTTTAACAAAGGTTGATTGCTAGGACAGCTCTAAGTCTCTTTAACAAAGGTTGATTGCTAGGACAGCTCTAAGTCTCTTTAACAAAGGTTGATTGCCAGGACAGCTCTAAGTCTCTTTAACAAAGGTTGATTGCTAGGACAGCTCTAAGTCTCTTTAACAAAGGTTGATTGCTAGGACAGCTCTAAGTCTCTTTAACAAAGGTTGATTGCTAGGACAGCTCTAAGTCTCTTTAACAAAGGTTGATTGCCAGGACAGCTCTAAGTCTCTTTAACATAGGTTGATTGCTAGGACAGCTCTAAGTCTCTTTAACAAAGGTTGATTGCTAGGACAGCTTTAAGCCTCTTTAACAAAGGTTGTTTTTCTACTTTATGTGTAGGTATATTAATAGTATACTAAAGTATATATAGTTTTTATTAATTATATACTTTACTTCATCAACTCAAATTTATACTTTATGAATACATTGTGCCTTGCTTTTATAAAATTATAAGTTCTATTTATTTGAGTACAAATGACTATCTCTTTTCGCATTAATAAATAAGAAACAAAGAAATAAAAGATGTCAATAAATGCCTACATAGTATGTAGGTGAAACGAAGTTTTTAAATTTCGAAATCTGTATCAATCAATCACAGGACGTTGACTGAACCTATTGGAGCAATCAGATCAAAATCAATCCGTCAGACCATTCTAATCGTTCCAAATCCGTCAATTTACGGATGGACACATTGGGAACCATTAACTGATCTGATTGATTAATAACTTATTGCTTACGGACTTTGGAAAGCTGAGGAATTGTTAAAAGAGATGCGCTTTTAATTTCAAGTACCGTAGGTGCTAAAATGTGTACAAATTACAGATATGTTTAATTGTTCTTCGCAACGTTAGCCAAACAATCAATCTTTAAAATACAACGCTGGTTTGCAATTGTATTTAAGTAATGCATACGTGCATTTACAATGGAAATGCACTTTAAACGATGTATTAAAAGGTCTTAACTTTCGTTTTTAAAAGTAACAGTTATCTTTCACGAACATTACAAATAAATTTGAAATATTTAAATTGTCTTAAGTCTAAACTGAGTTATATGTCGCACTTTATGTCACAATACTGACAATTTAGTAGGATTTGACTGGTTAAGACTAAAAGCTACCATAACAACTAAACGTTTAATAGTCAGTAACAATTAAAAATCAGTTAGCAACCAAACCACTGAATAAAACTTAAAACATGCCCAAATGTAGTAAATATTATTTTTTATGCAAGAAACTTTGTATACAACTCAGTAAAAACTTTAAAAAAATAACATATTGTTATATACATAATTAATATAATTATCAAAAGTACTAGTTTTGACAAGGTAGATAATTCAACACGTAAATGTATAAAGACTGAATTAAAAATAATAAAAATACCCAGATTTGATATAGGAAAGTAGCAAAGAAAACCGACCGAACAACAAGAGCCAAAAGCCAAGGGACAGTTACAAATCCGGATATAGACAAACACAACACAAAAACCAAAAACATAAAACACAGAAAGAGTGTAACCCGAACCCAATAACTCAGGTGCTCCAGACGAGTAAGCAGTGCCTGCCTCTAATTAGACACCCGTCGAGTTACTCATTTTCTAGTCTAGTAAAAAGTCAAATCCAGGAGTAGAAAACACTATCTATGACTCAGCGAAAATGTGATATCGTATTTGAGACACTGATTTCCCATATAGCTTTTCAAATGTTTGGGATGAAAGCTCTTCGACATTTTAATTTTATGGCCTGCGAATATATATGGTTTAGTTTCTACAGACGAGTCTTGATAAGTCGAAACGCGCCTCTGGCAAAAAAATTGTGTAATCGTAATTCTTCTATGACATTTAATTTGAAACTATTTGGCTGATATCAATGCCGTTTGACTTATAGTACACTTAGGGTGTCATCTGTCAAGTACCCACTTCGGTGATGACACGAATATCATCAATTTATTGTCTAAATTTACTGCTTTGAGTTTTAAAAACGTTTTAAATATTAAGGCTTGTCTACTTTCAAGGTTAAGATGACCTTTGCTATCACCTATAGAAAGTTGTGTGGTACAAGCTCTTTAACATTTTAATAACATTTAACATTTCAATATTTTTGTTTAAAGTATCTTACCAATCTTGATTCACGATTCACGCTCCGCCTTCCTGTTGTAATTAATTTTGATATGGTAGTATACTTGATGAAAGTTTATTTGAAACTTCTTGGCCAATCTTTCTGCTGTTGGAATGATAGTACCCAAGGATATCACCCGTCAAGGAGTCACATCCTGGTGTCACACCAATATTATTGGTACATTCCTAAGGTGTAGATAGCTTCAGCCTAATTTGGTATAAGTTTTTTTAAAATTACACTTGCCAGCCTTACTAAAACAATTTTCCAAAATATTTGTGCATTCTCACCTACTTACAACTCGACGTCAGTGTAAAATTATAAATATTTTTCTGGTACGACGCGTTGATAGAAATTGATATACACTGTTTAATTAAAACAAATTAGCGCACGATTCTTTTTTATGTATGACATAAGGAGTGGTTGATTAATATAGAAATCGTTATTTACAGCCTAATTTGAAATTGCAATTTTAAAACTATAGAATATGTTCAAACAATTTTGTTTCAAGTAAATTTTATTGATTTGGTATTTTGTTATTATCATATGATATATTATTACATTCTTGAACTTTATAAGCAACACAAGAATTGTAGAACTGATTATCCGTATTGCAATAACTTCATCTATTTGAAGTGGGATTTATGGAAAGCGGTAGTTGCCTTCTAAAGACGTTTTTCATTATGTGATTATACATTGTCATTATGTGATGATACTACTTTATTATGTGATGATACCTTGTCATTATGTGATGATAACTTGTCATTAAGTTATGATACTTCTTCACTATGTGATGATACTTTATTATTACATGATAATATTTTGTCATTATGTGATAGTTTGTTATTGTGAAGCAAAACGTCTGACTACATGTATATCAATAAGCCTAAGTCAAACTCTTATAATTGTTATTAGTCCCTGCTTCAGGTTAAATGAGTAACGCTTCAAATTTGTGGACTTATCGTACACATTTTATGTAATTATACCCCTCAAGAAAAGGGTGGTATACTGTTTTTTGTGTCCGTCTGTAGTTCCGTAGTATCGTCACACTTTTTTGTAAAAGCGGGGATATCACTAGTGAGCTGTGGCTCACAAATTTATTTGTTTATCGCTGCTTTATTTGAAAAAACAAGTCAACAAAATTTAAACTAACAAATTAAAATTTAATTCTTTATTGTCAATTTATTGAAGTTCATGTTGGTGTCAAGTGCCCAGGCAAGGTGAGCCTTCTACGCTCTCTAGAGCCTCTTGTTAATGTTGTTAAAAGTATATTTAGTCAAATTATGCTATAAGTAAGGAAGATGGGGTATCTTAAACTGAGTATCTGTTGGCGAATCTATAAAAACTTTTATTTTATTATTTTTATAATTTTTATTGATTTCTATTGGAATTTGAACAGGTTGGAATAAATACATCTTATTTTTAATATTTTGAAATTGCCTGTACGTTTTAAAGGAAGATAATTTGTATAGAAATAAAAGAAAAATATTTTTCATTATTTTTTAAAAATGTTAATGGTGAACCATATTTTTATTAAGGTCTTTGAAAAACAAACATTCTCACAAATATAAGAACAAAATTATTGATTATTTATATTATTAATAGACTTTTAAAAATAGGTGAAAATGTGAATAAATAAATAAATATATATAATTGTCTATTTATATATGCCCAACATCAGATTGTATTTCAACATTGGATCTTTAGAAATGCACTAAAGATACATAGTTAAGATAAATGATATTTATAAGTGTCTAATGAATTAACCAAACAATGTTGTTGTAATTTCCACTCTGAAAATCATTTGTACACACAGATTTTGATTTTTGAGCCGTCCCACCTCGGGAATCGAACTCGTGTCAGTTTATAAAATCTATGGCTACTGCGCCTAGCATGTAAAGACAGAGGTGTAACCTCTAGACCAGATCCGTCCGCTAAAAAAACGGAGTTTCACTGGCCTAGTGTTACCTTTTGATTGAACATGTCATTTACAAACACAATTTTTTTTGTACGACCTGATCATTAATTACAACGATTTTCATAAAATCAGAATGGATCTGTAAGCAAATATACAGATGCGTGCATACAGTTGTTTTGAATTTCAACGACATTGTTTTAATACATCAAAAATACTTTGTTCAGTCATATTGGCTGTGTTTTTGGCGGTAAAAGTACCATAAAAGAATGAAGAAGTATCATCACATAATGATTAAGTATCACCACATAATGACAAAGTATCATCACATAATGACAAGGTATCATCACATAAATACAATGCACCATCACATAAGGAAGAAGTGTCATCATATAATTACAAAGTATCATCATATAATGAAAAACGTCTTCATAGGCAGCTATGGCGTTTCATAGGGTGTGATTTTCGTTTTGTTTATCGAACTACCTTTTGCAAATCAGAGGATTTTTTCGAAATTTAAAATGCATGTTTCTTTGCGATGAAAGCTAATAAGAAGAATTGTTCCTTTGAGACTTTATCATCAATTTCAAGTAGGCATGATGAAATTAAATCTATGCATGAATCCCAGAATGGGAATATTATCAGTTTTCTTGCAGTGCAATATTTGATTTAAGGTTAACAAAATTTACACTAATTAATATATTGCGTGTTTTGACGTACAAAGGTTTAGCTTATGAACTACCATTGACAAACACAGTTTCTATTAAGTAACTTTGATATAATATCGGTTAAGGAACTAAGCGATCGTGACAAATGAAAGCTGCATTTAAAAACCGCAACCAAGATCAGTATATTTAGGGCTATCATCAAGTTGTAACAAACGCAGATAATACTTTTTTATATTTTAGACCTTCGAACATCCAAGTTTATGCTACACAGGCGATCGTTAATATTCAAAGACTTACGGGGTACGAGTAGCTTTTAAAGACTATTCAAATAATCAAAAAAAAATGTAACATTGATGTGATCATTCCAGTTCATGAATCTAGAGAGAAGATTTATAATTAAAATTATAATTTACGAAAAGAACATAACTAATCGCGAATGGTCGTGTCTTCAATATTGAATACTCAACAATTTATAATGAGATATTTTTGCATTATCAAGATAGGGCTAACTCGATTATGTATTAAGTGATAGGAAAATGACGTGCTAGACTATTGGTTCTAAACATGTTAATTCTACAAAGATCAGCAGTTGACATTCTCAAGACTAGGATTTCAAAGGTTAATGAATAAATATAATCATGTAACGAAAGCCGAAAGTTAAAAACAGTACATAGTAATAAAAACAATTCAATAAAAAACATAAGAACAACATAATATCCAAACCATAAAGAGCATAAAAGCAAAACAAAGCATATTTACAAAATTTAAAAATTGATTGTGTGGAACAACTTATCACAAATACTATAATTTTACAAGTTCTTAAAAACCAATTAGTGTTTTTTTGGTTAACTATTTCATGTGAAAAGTGTAAAACCTCAAAACAAACTATTAGATACACCAATTGAATAAAAAAGAATTGTGTTATGAACAGAATATATGATGAGGGATTTACCACAGATATTTCCATTCTCCTTCTGTATTCGTTTTCTTTTACATGTAATGCAGATTTAAAGTCCGGTCAAAAACATCATTTACAGACTAAAAGGGTTTATACAAGTTCTTCGAACGTATATGGAAACGAAATGTAATTATACTACAGATGATATGTAAATATTGGCATAAATGTAAGAGTTTGTAGCAGTTGTATACTACATTATATATTCAATATATAAGGAATTTTTCAAAGACAAAACTACAGTACAAAAACAGCAATAATTTTTGCATTTAAGTTTTACACGACTCACTGATATATTTCTGTATTTAATTTTTAACCTCTTATCCCAGACAGTATAAAAAATTGTTATCAAATGGAAACTCGTGTTTTTAATGGTTTAAGCATATAATGACATTTCCCCTTATGTCCAAACAATAATACATGTTTTAATGATTTTGATTTATTAGTTCACTGTCCTCTACCACGCAATATATTCAAGATAGCAATCACTAAATCTATTCGAGAAATTGACTTGACCAATTAGAAGACCAGTGGTAACAGATAGAGCTAAGTGATGGAAACCGTAACATTTGTAGCGCCTATAACAACAGGTTTGCAAATACTATATTTTTACGGTTAAAATCTTATAATGTTGTCACAATATGAGTGCAAGAATATATTTGGTATAAAGCTACACGGAAATAATACACTAAAACTAATCGTACGTAATACGAGTGCTATATTATATTTAATATAAAAGTACAAGGACAAGATGCACTAAAACAAAAGAAACAACGCCCGAATATTAACACCAAGAGTAAATACTTGTGCACCGGAAGACTGAGTGTTTCCTTCATCAATGACTAAGCGTCGGGCTTTCTGATAAAAACATATAAGAGGAAGTCTATTTAAGAAAAAAAAATGGTTACTAAATATTTATGACTTTATATACCGACACGATTCTTCAAGATATTGATACTCAACTTGCTGCATAGTTAATTCGATATTACCTTGTTGTAAATGTACAGTAAAGGTATCTCAAAGAATGGCTAAAAACTAATTTGGAAAATTATGTTGTAGCTATTTAAGCCCCGAACGACATCTAAAAAACATTAAAATTTTATCAAAACAGCAAAACAGTAAAAATACTTATAACACAGAATTCAATTTTTGTAAAGTGGCAAGTACATTTTTGTCGAATTTGTATTAAGATAGCGGCCAGGGCGCGCTCGACTCAATCTGAATTGAGAAGGATTGCCAGTTGTCCTACCGAAGTCCGAGGGTTTTCTCCTGATACTCCGGCCCCCACCCACAATAACTGGATGTCATGATCCAGCTAGTGGCGTTAAATACCAAACAAACAATAAAAAAACTAACGTATGAAGATGGCATCTCATAATGTTTAAAATAAAAAAATGGTTAGTTAATCCTCCACTGCAGACAACAACATTCCACTCATAAAACTTATGTTTGTAGCTTTAACTGATTTTATATTCCGAGTGAAACTATCAAGACTCTTCATATATAAGCCGACCGATCTATTTTATAAACGTTAAAGAATTGAAATGGCTAAAGCGACACATATTGAGTTGTATATAAATAAGGATAATTTCAACACTTAAACGACTGATCTCGGTTCGTGGTTTACAACAGTAGATTAACAGTTTCTTTTCTTTATACAAATTGTTATCCTTCAAATAATGTTTTCTTTTATATGGTGTCTACTATAGTCAAGGTATTGATGCCTTAATTAGTTTTCTTCGAAATGTTTGCAGAATGATAGGTTATTACATATAAATATAAACAGATATTTTATTCCTACTAGTGATGAATTATGAGGAAATTTATATTTTGCCAACCACGATGATGCTAAGTAAAACGATTTGTTAAAGATTACATTTGTATTGTAATAAGAGTCGTCTTCATATCTGCAATCTTTAATTTCGTCATTTGTGTTACTTGTTCCATTGAAAGACCTTAATACTTCCGATGGTTAATATAAATAAAACAATGAACAATCCATTTAAAGCAAAATTCTTGGAAGGCATGTCATCTTTCGTGTTAAGAACTAATAAATCACACCCAACAAATCCGATTACAACAAAACCGTCATTTGTCATAATTTAAAAAGCTGTAATAGTAATAAAAGTCTTTGATATATATTTATTTCGGTTATATAACACGTTCTCGAACGTACTAGAACATTGATTCCAGTATTTGCTCTTAAAAATGTAAAGGGTTAACGAATAGGATTATTTCCTTATTGTTTCAACTGCAATTAAAATCATTTAGTTGAATGCAGTTTATGTCGGTTCAGTATAATGTGATCAAACATAAATCTTACAATGATAGACAGCTTCCATGCAAACAACAAACAAAGTTCTACGAAATAACAAATCCATAGCTAACCAAAAGCTTACTAACCAAAAAAACATCAAACGCCCCCATCATACTAGAAGCAAAAAAAACCCGAAGCAACACGAAAAAGAATATCGCATTTTGTGTTCCGGAATAGTGAGCGTATTTTGCTTCAGCAGTAAAACAATACAAACAATAATATTTTATCACTTAAGTACAGAAATATTTTTATCACTTAACCTTACGCATTTATAAATTCAACCCAAATTAAATTAAATCAAGTGAATCGATACGTGTTTTCTTCTAACAACCAAAATATAATAGAAAACCAGCGGGACTTTCTTCCAAATTGATAATATGACGATGTAATTTAACTCAACTTCATTTATAATAATTGTCAGCATGTAGGTTTTGTATTTATAAACTATTTAATAGCATGGACACAAGGACATATTTAAAATAGGAATAATTCTCTGACAGTTGTTTGTCAAATAATAATGGACCTATTTGCGACCCTTTTTTATCGTAGTCTTTCAAAGAAGAATCTATTTATGTTGGTAACAATTCATCACAATATTATTAACTATCACAAAACTGTTTGCAATGAAACGTCAACTATTTACAAAATACCAATACTGTTATTCCTCTGCAACAGAAAACCCAAAATGTTTTTTTATTAATTCATATGAATGTTAGACAATTAAGTATGAGAAACCTGCGATTACGTGAGATATCATATGCTAATTACTTTTTCCGATTGATCGATATTTTGGTAAACGATATGGAGTGTTTCAAGTCCCCGACGACATGTAACAGAGCTAACACACGCGTCCCGTGGTGCTGGATAAAGAGTTCCTTTCGTTGGGGTGTCTGGTTATAATAAGGAAAGCCTGACAGCGGACATATTTAAGAACGAGTAAATACCCCTTTTGCTGTTTTATTTGTATTTAAAGTAAGCTTATTGTAGCAGTTGCAAAAGATTAAACCCTACGTCCCTATCCAATATTACATACGCTTTTGTTTATGGAAAAACATGTTTTTTTCTTCTTTTGTAAAATTGTGTAAGTGTTTAAAAAATGCTTCATAATATCATAAAATTGCATTATTCATTTTACCATCACTACCAGTGTTCTAATACGGTGAGGTCCATTTGTTACTCCTGGTGCTGGTCACCCGTGTTTAAGTACATTGTTGGGATTGTTGAAAAGAATATTCACACTTGCCCAGTCATGATAAAACATTTTATTGATCATGTGTTTTGTTTTTGTTTTTATTTTATTATTATTTTTGTGGATCAATGTTACATTAGCGTATGTTCGTCGAGGCTTTTCGTCGCTGCTGAAAACATAAAGATTAAGATATGAAAGCTGTAAATACCAAATCAAACTCGGTAAAACCGACAAAATTCGATTTTCTTTTTTTTTCGATTTGATAATAAATTTTATTTAACTTTTTTTCCATTTCAACATGACTTATGTCATTTAAGAAATAATGCAAAACCTTGCGAGAAAGTTGAATGAGAAGTGTGTAAACCAATATATAGGGGACACTTTGCTTGTAAAATTAAGTTACCAAAAAAAAAATCATTGAACTGCGTGTAATTTGTATAGTATCTAAAAATTAGTAAGCGCTGCAACAAAGTATCACAAATACAGTCTTTTGGCTGCGTTATCAATTGTATAGTTTATGTTTTACTCGTTAGCTTGTTCAACTTGACAGATGGTAATCCAATCAGACTATACATGGATCAGCACTTCACCAGACAATGTAGACAGATTCAACACAATAAGCTTGCCTTAAGTCCAATTTTAATGTCTCTGGGTTTATGTTCTTCCTATTTGTCACTTTCGGTTATCTGTAACGATATCCTTACGTCGTTTTGACTGTTTGTTTTCCTTTTGTAATATTTATTAAGTTT
Source organism: Limnoperna fortunei (assembly GCA_944474755.1). Taxonomy (NCBI): domain Eukaryota; kingdom Metazoa; phylum Mollusca; class Bivalvia; order Mytilida; family Modiolidae; genus Limnoperna; species Limnoperna fortunei. Next base: position 98,627,059 of record OX104113.1, on the reverse strand, counting down.
GAATGTGTGTTATCGGAAGGACCAAACTAACGAAAATTGTGGGTTTAATGAGTGGTATTTGTCTTACTATCGAAAAACACATTGAATGCAGCTTCAAAGATATTTTGCTGTTGCAATAAAAATTAAAAAACTGGTAACTCAAAATGAGTAATTTGATGTTTTGGTTTTGTTCATTTTTATGATTGTCGTATAACAGTCTTTTATATTGTTAAAACATGGTCAAGAGCACAGTTGCATCGCATTGGTTCCATAATATAATGTATCGGATCAAATTCAATTATAAACCCAGAGATAAATTCGTTGTATTTAGGTTTAAATATGTTCTCTACAGATTTGTTTTTGAAAGTGCTTTCAAAGATAAATAACACATCATTATATTAGTTTGGCATTTTATAGATTTCAATCAAATTCAAAACACTGAAGTAGCAATTACTGTAATGTACAGCAGCAAGCATAGGAACTCAGAGCGTTCAACGATTTATACATTTATGCGGTCTATTATACAATAAATTATTGTTTTTACTTTTAAGGTAAAAAAATGTCTTTGATGCAAAATAAATAAGACAACTTCAATCAAACCAAATTATGTCTTGGTAAACAGCAATAACTACCATAACAATTTGACATGTATCGATCTATTATTATTTTCAAATTAAAACATGCAATCCCGGTCACATATGTATTCTGACATAAATAACATTAAATTCCCAGTGGTCATTGCTCATGTATAAAAAACACCGAATCCAACGTGGAAATAACACAGATTAACATGAGGGTAATAAGAAGTAAGAGAATTTAGTGTTGCAATTCGAAAATGTTGCAAATGTAAAGTAGAACACCAAATGCAGACACACACACTGCAAGTATTAAAGCAAAGTTGTACTGATCAAAATTAAGTGCCAAAATGATAGATATTGAGTCTGAAGATACAGATTAATCACGCCTTAGTAAGCCTGATCTTATATAAATTACCAGATTTCATCTCACTTTTCTGATTTGCAGTCGATTTTGTGTCCTATTGATTGTTTGTACATAGTTACAATTACAAGAGATGAAACATCATTCAACTTGAGATGAATGCCTTAGGAGGGGGACTTGAACTTTGTTTGCGATTTGTTTGTATTCATCTTATAACAATATCACTCTTAATACCCCAACAGTCATTGAGCATAATTATTTATACATCAGAGTTATACAGCATGTGTATTTTACACATTTAAGTTAACATGCATGTCACCTTCATTGAAGTAACATATTACTACTAGTTGCGCTGACAACCCGTAGTCAAAATGAGTAGTAATATGTTATCTTTACCTTAAGCTTCAGAGGAATACATACTTTCGGTGAAAGTGGATAAGAATCATGTGTGCAACATTTCCGAAAAGTGCCGATCTAAACATGATGAGAATTTGCCCTTGTTCTTGTTGCCTACGTCCTTTGGTGAAAATTCTTTTAATAATTGTAACAGAGTTACAACAAAATCAATTAATGTATAACTGGTCTAAGTAATGGCTAAAACTTATATATTTATATCAACAGAGCAATAACTTAAGAAATAATATACAATAATATGTATCTTTAAGTTAATTGCTTACCTATCATTGGAACGTATAAATTAAGAGCGAGACAATCCTCTGTTTGGGGTATTAAATAAGGTTCCAGTCGTCTTAAATGGTTAACATAATCTATTGAACTGTTTATACTATAATATTGCGCTCTTGCGAAATTCTGAACACAAACTCCACGATAACTCCTATGTCCGAATTCTCGCTTCCCAATCCATTTTTCTACCTTTCCGGGTTGTGAAAATCGCATAACTCTATGTTTTGCAGACGCGTACTCAAATCCACTTATTACTTCCACTGGATGCAAAGATGTATCTCTAAACGGGATTATCATTCCGGATAAAGAACCATATTGTGTAGTAAATACACGTGGTCCCGTTCTGCTACTTTCGGTTTCACATGCATACAATATGCAAATTAAGAGAATAGTTTTAGGAACAACCATTTTAAATCTGTCGAAAATTCTACGTAATAAGTATTACTTTCACTACTAAAGATCGATAAACTTACATATCTACAGTAAATATCATCCTCCAAAGGAAAAAATCATTCTGTCTGAAGCCCTGTTAGCCTGCACAGTTGATCAAAAGTATATTCTATTCCTTTTCAACAGTATTGGATTTGTTGTGTGTGATACTTCATATTCGTATTTCATTAATATAACAAATAGCTCTTTCTAGAACACAAAGTGACAACTATTATTTATATTTTACTAAATAATTGATCTATTCAGTAGAATACGACTGTTAGCGTCATAATACTGTTATATTCCTTTGTCCGACTAGATAGTTATCTGTTTTTCCTGATGATAGCAGACAGTGTCTGCCATTGAGAATAAATTCCAATAATTTTAACCGGCATCACAAGGGCTATGTAAACATGAAACTGACATACATGGCTATATCTTTTACAATCGCGCAAAGCAACATTTTCTCTAAGCAAATATTCAGTCGGTCATATAGCTTGAACTGTAAAACTTTGATGCCAAGAGGATATCTGTTCAATAGGCATGAAATGAAAAATTTATGTTGTATAGAATCTCAAGTGCAGAAATTGCGTAATGTGAATATTGTGTTTCTATTTAAAGTTTATTAAAGCGTATTTAAGGAGATATCTTTATTGTCAGAATACTGTATTTTCTTATTATAAAACTGCCAAGTACGCGTAGTAACTTCATGCTAAACTCCAACATGAACAGTCTAGTAACGCAATAGAATTTACTTTATCATTCAATTCGTTACGTTTTATTTTTGAATTGTAACCACAACTGGGGTCTTATGTTTTTTAAAGATAAATATTTTTTGTTCCTAGGAAAAGGTGAAACAAATGTGTTATTGCTGTTCACTAAAAAAGGAGTTGTATTTTTATTTATTTATTTATTTATTGTAAAAGATTAACAAATTCGTTTTCTATTTTTTAAAAAGTTGTTTCTGTTCTTTATAAATCGTGGAACGTGTCGTTATTTTTAATTTTTGTAAAAACACTTAAAATTCCATGTAAACTTTAGCATTCAGTAGGTAAAATCAGTGTATATAGGCTTTGAAACAAAATTAAAAGGACAGAATAAACATAACAGTTAAGAGTTGCTTTGTAAATGTACAAAAACTACTGTACAAAAACCTTCTAATGTTTTATATTTAAAAAGGTTTGTTATGTAATAGACTAGTTTATTATTAAAATATGTGTGGCACAACTATTTGCAGTTATTTGTAGAGCTCACCTTTAATATTTTATAAATTTGAAATACAATCGTTATTTTTTTGTGTTTTTCATCAAAATCTCAAGCATTAAATATTATATAAATTAAATATAAATATAAATAGAGTCTGCAAGCTATGAAAACACACATTATGTACAATAATGGTGTACATGAGTAACGAAGTTCTGTAAAAAAAAAGGTTCTTAACAAAGACGTATTTCTTAAGCAGATCGGATAATTTTGTCTATGCAACGTGTTGGTTTATTAGCATTAAAAAAAAACGACAATCAACATGTAAAACTTCATGAAAAACATCGAACTCGTTACTTTTCAAGGTGGATAATGACGCAATATCGGAACAGTGTAAATGTATTATATGGATTCCTGTTCATGGCTACAGCGGAACTGAAGAAATTAAGATTTATCTGTTTGATGGTTGTGCCATTAAAATTCCATTTTATGTTGGTTTTTTGTAATGTGTGGGAACATTACAATCTTTCATGTAAATAACAGTTTATTTCAATTGCTTTTTCCAATAACCAACAGCGAATTAAGAATATTGTAGCGGCTTAATTACTTGGGTAATTTGATTTGTGCATTCTGACCAAACGAAAAAGATGCATTCATTGAAGGGAACATTACTATAGTTATTTTTGTTATGTCAATAGGTCTACTATGCTTAATAATAACTATGTTCCTTAAATAGCGTGGACTTCCTTATTGCTAAAAAATAATTGATTTAAACAATTATGCAAGGAAAGGCTTAAACTTTTCTCATGATGTTTACATGTAATACCTTTTCAGCAATTTTTCAGCTTTATCGTGGCGTCCAGTTTTTATTCTGGGAGGGAAAACAAGTACCCAAAGAAAACTCCGACCTTCCGAAGGAAAACTGATAATCATTGTAAATTAAGAATATAGTCAAGTACACCCTGCTCGCAGTGAGACACGAACTCGCAAACTCAATGTTGACAGACCCCTTAATCAACAGTAAAAATCCGTTCGGCCACTAGGCTCAAACGAGAGAATGTTTATAATCAATATATTTTTAATAAGGCTCGTTTTGTAAGATCATTACAAGTATTACTCTTGCTTTATTCTCTCTTTTTAATTATATGTTTACGGATAACACTTACATGTATTTTTTATTTGCTTTTGTTTGATCTTTGTCTAAAACTGGATGGTATGCTAACAATTGCTGTAATCAAACTTCAAACATCATTTTCGATAACATCCGCTGATACATATTCAGATCAACGAATGGCGCAATAGTTTTTTCTGTGTTGTTACCAGTTATATATTAGTATTATATTAGCTTAAAGCATTAGTCTTTGGAATTTCACCATCGATTTCTCTTGCATATTAAAGTCAACATTTTGCTTTTCACAGATTATAATTCTAATTGATGTTGTAATATATGACTGTGGATTCTGATAATGTCAGTCCGGTACTTCATCCCTTCGGCATTGTAAATTATTTAAATCGATTGAAAATTAAGAGATTACTGTCATGTCTTTCAAGATTTGCGTGCATCGGTTAGAGATATGATGGTCAAAACCAGACTTAACTGACTAAATTTAGACATTTTGTTATTTACCGGAAATCTGCGCTCATGTAAACGTTTGATGACATCACAAATCATACAAATAAAATAAAAGTACAAACATCGATTTATTTGTGAAGTTGTGTGCTTTAATATAAGGAATTAGTGTTGTATATGAAAAACCTAGTCCATTCTTTCAGGAAAGATTGAATTGCCAACAACAGAGCTAATGGTATTATATTTTTAATGAAGCGTTTGCACCCATGTCTTATCAAATAAATCGTGTACGTTTGCGTTGAAAGGCTTCATGTGAATGTTTATCAAAACTTGTTTAAAAATATTTACACTTTCTGACTTATATATACGTAAACTTAACCTTTAGTGTTACGTTTCTCTCCCATTAGAATTAACGCTGCAGCCCATGAATGTTTACTCTGACGATACTCTCAGATTTAAACATGAAGCGAAAAAGAAAGTGTATGATTTTTAACAATTGTTTTTTTATATTTATTTTTTTAAATGTAATTATTTTTGTTCTTGCAGAAATACCGTATAGGTGCTTGAATTCATAATTTTAATATGACGTCTTTATAACGTCAAACGATATATTAACCGATTTATCCCCTCTTTGCATACGCTTAATGTAATGTAACGTCACAATATGTTTTACGGCTGAATTTTGAATTTCTGATTAAAATAAAAGTAAATAAATAAGACATATCAAGTGTACGTTATTATAAAAGTTTTAATAAATGTTTTGTTAAAGTGTGTTTGATCCACCGTACATTGCAAAAGAATTTCTTGACCAAAACTGAATGTTCGCGCATAGGCCTATAGGGCCCGCTTGATTAAAAAAACAGGCTTTTGTATTAGAATTATAATAATTCATTCTGGGTATAATGGTGTATTTATTTACACATCGGCTGGGCCTTTATATAAACATTTTCTTCCTCAAAATGGCTAGGTAAAAATAATCGAATATAAAGGCCCAGTCATGTGTATGTAAATGAGTACAACATACCCCTGACGAATTATTACGTAAGTGATCAGCAACAAAGTTTATTTCGACACGTTTGTACATTTTCAACTATCTTATAGACTAATGTCGGTAAGGCACAGATTTCTATATGAATACGACCTGTGACCATATTCGGAAAAATTATATTTTACCGTAAAAACACGTGTTGGTTTATTTAAAATATTCTGTAAATTAAAGATGTAAGTTTTGATTAGGACCATAAACAAGATATTAAAATATTTACAAATTATTTTAAGAACTGAAGATCACATCTAGATATTTTGTTAAGTCGTATTACCAATTGAATGTTATCCAATATTTCCACTTAATCTAGAACATAACTGACTAAAAGCAAGTTAATAATGCGCTGAATCTGTTTTTATTGATAAAAACCATTGGCAATTTACTCTTCATTAAACTTTAATTCAGTCACAGATTTAAGCCTTGCATGATTAAATTCTTTACAAAAATTACACGCTATATATTGACAAATCTGAAAAACAACAGCTCGTTTTGAATATTTAACTGAAATTAAGAACTTTTCTAGTCATGGCACAAAATTGGATTCTTTTAACGAACAATTGAAATATTAAACCTATTTAAAATAATTGAGCATTGAGCAAAGATTATCTGATACAAACGTAATTATTTATAAAAATAACATTGTTCTTTGTATTAACAAATGATAAATAGCATATAGGAAGACAACACATTTACACATAAATAAAAAATAAGCGTTCTCCTTTAGCGATTGTTGGCTTAACGTCCAGAGAGAATATTTTAGTTATTTCAGGACGAGAATAAGTTAACAAAAAAAATTTACAAATAGGTGTTGAGACGCCGGGAACACAATTTCACAGTAATGAGCAGGGAGTTTTGCCTTTTGTAGCTTCTTAAAAGACTACTGTTGGTAGAAATCTAAAAGGGTATTTATCTTGAATTTAGCGTGGTACTCTTAAAATGTTACAAACTGCGACCCGCAGTTAGGCTTATTGTAGTATGACCTAATTCAACTACGAACGAGAGGACTTCTCTATCCGCACATGGGTACGCGCTGGGCAGCTCTATGGATAGAGCACTGGGAACACTACCAGATAATAAATTTATAGATAATGAAATGTGCACTTATATTATGTGGAGCAGGAACTACTTACCATCTCGACGCAGTTGAATATATCGCAAATTGTAAAGGGGGAGGGGGTGTTTTATGTGGTCATTTTATGTTTTCTGTGTTCGTTCTAAGTTTGTGTTGTTTTAAGTTTGCATTTTTTATCAGTTGCTTTTATTAGGATAGCGATGTTTTGCTATGGACTTTTGCTTAAGGCCAACTTATGCCTATTAACACCAAACAACGAAGGGTAGTTTTCATTTTATTTGCAGCATGGTATACCAAGTTTATGGCTTTAATGTTAAAAACTGACTTACCTGGCCACGAGCTGTAGTGGGTAACGTTTTTGGAGAGACATAAATACCCCTTTTATAGATTTCGAAAAGAGTAAGCTCAATGTCGCCGCTACAAACGTCAAATTTTCTGCCCCTACCCAATGCTTCATACTTTTCCAGTGGAAACTTGTTCTTGTCTTGAATATTGCTGAAATACTGTTTGCTGGACTAACAGCAAACATCCAATCAATCAATTCATTTAGGTTAACTAACTAGATAAACAACTCGACATCTAGGCTACGTACCACTTACCGCAGCAATATACAAATAAAACCTTATTAATTGACTCAATGCTTGCTTAGCATTCATTCAGCTTCGGGTATATTAAAGACGAGAACAAATAAACATACAATAAATCAACGGCTAAAGGTAAGGACCATTGGATCAAAATTGTAATTTTCACCGCAAAAGTGTAGAATTCGGATAGAAATAGAAAATTTATCCTGTATTAGCGGATACATATTGCCTGGTCTTTTTCCAATGGACCGTGGCACTCTTCTAACACTTTATCCTCTAAGGTATGCGGTCAGGCTTTGTATTAGCTGACAGCGACAACCCCCTACGGAAGTGCATGCATCTCTGCCACCTAGGGGATGCAGAAGAAGGCAGATCTATACAATGTATTTTTCCAGTGCGGATGAAAAACCTTACAAATAGTGAAAAAATATTTAACAAATTATAACCTTCATTTTTTGTTTCAATTCTTACGTAATTTTAAAACATTGAAAAGATTTAAATGCTATAAGTGGCCTCTAAATCCGATATCATTAATACATTTGTATTGTTACATCATAAATATATGATGGTACTACTGGTTCAGCAGCCTTTAATAGTATTTTAGTTTGGATGGTTTTGTATTGCGCAATGCAATACACCGTTTGACTTAATAGAGACCCAGTTCAGTCATTTGTCAATCAGAACAACAATCATCTCTGTAACGAACGATTTCCAGGACAACTGTTAAACAAATTAATTAAATATATAATAAGGCTTCAATGATAATATTATGGATTAGTCAGGACCATTGAGGTAGCTGCTTTATGTTGGTTGTTGGTTCTGGAGTTTGCTGGTTTCTCGGACTTTGATTTGTGGATTGTCTTTGTTTTGACAGTTTCATTGGTGCTCGGTATTTTGTTATTACCTTCAAACGATCATTCAATCTCATATGTTAAAGTAGATTTTTATAGTTTTGTTTAAATCATAAATTTTATGCGGGTGGCAACCTAGATTTTAATATGGATTTTATTGGGACTTCGACCTCATCTCTCGTTTATGATACCATTAGTACGAGACTAAAACGTCGTTGGAAGAAGCATCAAATTAAAATATTCCCATTTGTATAATTTTGGGTCAAAAATAAATAATTCAATGCATATTACTCAGATGCAATCGTAATTAATATCATTTATCATAACTATTACCAGCCAATTACATTCCATAGTATACAATATTTCGATCGATAATAGATACGGCAAGTTAGTCTACACATTGTTTTTTCAAGGTTGTTTAGCAGCATATCAATATAATAGTACCATTTAAAAACGTAAACCATATAACCAGAAATATCTTTAAACTATTTATGAATTTATGACATTAATTTTTCAATCCGGGGTTTTTTTATTTTAATGTTTTTAGTACAACCCTGCAAAAACTTGCTTTATATACTTGTCATTTAGTAGTTTTAGAATGTGATAGATCATCTTTCTGTTGTATCCATGTATCAGCTTCGCTGATTCTTTCGTCGTTTTTTTCAACGTTTATTATATTATCATATTCTTAGGATGCTTCAAAATCTACATTCTTTTTAATTAATAAATTATGTTGTAACATTATAAGTTACCAAAATACATGGGTTAACCGGTTGACATCCGGCTAGTAGTTTAGGATCAGAACAAGTTAATCTGAATTGAACTGCATATGCGGTAAGTATATTTTGTAAAATTCTACATTCGTAATACATATAATACAAATCAACAATAACTAGATTCTTGAGATTATATTTTCATCTCATTCTGAAGCAAGCCAATATGTTTTTTTTTTACATTTGAAAGCCGGACATGTGAACATTACTTTCCACATGCAATATATTTTGACATATAAGTCTGACTATTAGACCTATTATGTTATATATCAATACATTGTATGAAGGCACTAATGTATTAATGGAATTTCCCTTCCTAATTGCTGTTCCTGTAATTGAATTTCCTAATCAGTCCTTAGTAATTGACATTTATGCTTAGTATAAGGTAATAGTCACGCACATACTGGTGTCATATAAAGTATATTCTGTTATGTAATACGAAATTTAAAACATGTACTATCTAATCAGACTGATGTCCTAGATTTTGGCAATCAAACATTAATCAGAAGGCAGAACCCATATTCATGAAGAAATTAAACATTGACAAAATGAATTTCGTTCAGAAGTTTATTTGGAGCAAGTTTGAAATTTATGCTTGTATTTTGTCCGAGTTAAAACGGAACCGCAGTTTTAAGCAATTTTTAAATGTCTTATTTCATTTGGTAACTACTTTTACACACAAAAAAATTGGCCGTCGTTTCAGCCTTAAGTTGATAATATTCCATTCCACTTCCTGTGCGTTAATAATTCCCGCTACTAATACTGATATTTGCTGTGCACTAGTTAGCTACTTGACTCAATGATGGTAACAATTCAGCGATGGTCCAGGTCTTCCAGAATAGTGCGCATATCCTGCTCTACTAGTGTAACCATTCGTTTTACTTTGGGTTAAAATTGTATGAAGTAATAACAAGAGGAATTTGTAGGTAGCCAAAAAATATCCTTACCAATTTAGATTGATTGATAGGGAACGAAAATAATTAGCATGATCAAATCTATGTCATAGAAAGATAACCCCTATTTGCAAAATCTTAACAAAAGTATCCATTCCAATAAATATATCAATATTAGTTCTATTACCGAAGCTGCGGCAAAATAATGCTTGTAAACTGAATCAGAATTTACTCATACAGAATATATTAATTCTTTTGCACGAGCCTTAAAAACATGTAGAAATGCTAGGCTGTGCCGAACATTTCTCATCTGTTTTTCGGCGATTACAAATAAACTTTATATTTTTTGTCATTGAACGAATATTGTTTTTATCCTGCAGCCATAAAATACATGGTAGATTAAAGAAAACCATAATTAATGTTCAGACGATTTATAATCTGACATTTTCGGCGAGTATTCTATTGATACACTCATGTCACAAACAAATAGCGTATTCCACGGGATGTTGGAAATCATAATACTAAATATCGTAAGAAGTAAGGACAAAGCTACCAAAGCAAAAATTTATTCGACTAACTTTATTTTACAGGAAATTTAATTATTGCAGACTAAAAGCATTTAACCTATCAAGCAATCGTCTCGATAAAAAGTTTCCTAAAACTACTTATATAGTACGATGCTTGCCTTTTATAAATATGATCACACATTTTTTTTGTATTAGGTTTCAATCTATCAGATATTACTTTCTTTGAAATATTTATGCTTTAATGAAACTTAACAAACTTTATTAAGAAGACAAGTTGTTTTGAAGCCTTTTATCAACGAGAAGCCCCTGTCCTTTTTTAAGGCCCAACAAACCAGATTACATTAAATGGCCATAGTAGTGATTATTGCTTTCTCTTCAAATTATAGAAAACAAAAACTTAAAATGTACATGTCGAGCAACTCTGATAAACCGAATGTGTTAACTTTTATAGTTTAGAAAGTAAAAGGTATTAACAAAAGATACACTAAACAAGTCACATTCAATTAATCCCCAAAAGACAGAACAATTGTACAGGAAACAACAACCAGAGAGGACATGAACTATTTGATTCCAAAAATATAATTTTAATAGATTTCTGCTGTTCAATGTAATATATTTCTTTCTCTTAGGGGAGACCCAGAAAAAGGTTAAGCTGCTAAATCATGATTTAGTTCAGAACTTCGAGGAAGGCTTCAGTGGTAATATCGTGTTTTTTTTTTGTTTTTTTTTTTTTTTTTGTTTAGAGAGTAAATTTTGCAATTTTTTTCTTAACGTTATTCAACAGAAACACAACATTAAACTAAGCAATCTTTGTGACGAGGATGTCGTTGTTTTGTTTTTTATGCACGGATTATGAGGATGAGTTATATTTTAAACTCCAATTTAGATGTTTTTTAACTGATTTCCATCGCTTGGCAAATTTCAAAAGACGTTATTTAGGGGTTTACTGTCCGAAGTATTTACTAAACAAAAAATAGCGATTAATAGTTGCTAAACATTTTTTTCCAAGACCAATGACGATACATGATTTTGTTTGTTAATTTGAGAATATTCGATACCCGCATGATTGTAAGTTTTCCAATGAGAAAACGAAAAACATGGTCGTAGACATCAATGGGTTTGTAACTTCTTTAAAGAACATTTTAAAATGTCAAAAAATAGTAACCACATTGCAGCCGACTAACAAAAGACTAAAATTCTCTATCCCTTTCCAGCTCTCCATACTTTTTTTGTGGCAGTTTATAATTACCATTCTATTGGTAAAGTATAAGTGGTCTTTTCTATGCTAATGTGTATATTTAAGCATAGTCATAAACTTTGATAGAATCTTAATAAACAGAGATTTTTTATACCCCATCTAACCAATAAAGAATTATAATTATATGTTTGCTTGTACAGCAGGGACGACTATTATCATATTTTTTTTTGTCTGTAAATAGTTATAAATTTTATATTATAACAGTAAAATTAGCTTGTTGTAAAAACGGCAGTTAAAAAGAAAACAAAATATAGCAAAACATTTTACACAATGATAAGATTCACTAAATCTTCGAGAAATGTATTGAAGTACTGTTTGACGTCAGCAGAAAATCTTGAATCAAGACTATATAGGTACAATTGTTGACCGTCATAAGGTTCGAGACTTTGTTTAATATTCTCCTCGTTCGTCAAAGTTTATTAAGTGCATTTCTGAAAAGAGCAATGAAATTATCTTCAGCAATTCCCTTGTTTAAAAAAAATCCATTGTTGAATTACAAAGAGAGACAATTTAAAGGGTCTATCTTTTGTAGTTGGTTTGTAACATATATTTTCGATTTACAAAATAATAGAAAAATATTGAAATTTATTATACAGCATAGGTTATAAACTATTGCGAACAATAGAAACTAAATTCGCTCGATGTTTGTATAAGGACTCAATAGTTTCTATGATGACAACAAGAATACTAAAACGTGACACAATTATAGAAAAATAAACAATTGTTATTTACTTAAATGTAGTGGTTTCTTGTATCAAGAGTTCATCTTCACATACAAAGATTATACAATTTTATTGAAATAGAATAGAAAAATGTATTTATTGTTAATACTTACTGAGAATACATTTTAAATTACTTACATTTAGTAGTAGTTAAAACGGCATATTGCGTCAAATGTTTTCAGATCAACTGTGTGTGTACGACAAATGAAACCTGACCGATTGCGTAAGTTTGTGTACCTGAATTATGGGTTCAAGTTCTGATCAGGGTTTGATTTTACATTTTCGTATAAATTATTCAATCAAAACCAAGATTCAATGAAGATATGTCAAAGTTTAAAAAACATAATAAGGGTTTCGCTGCAGCCATAATTAAGATGTCTTTTACTCTTACAAATTTACTTCAGTCAATATCTTAAGTATTTCTCAAGACACCAAACATAAGTCTACATGTCTTCCCAACGTGACAGATAGATATATCAAGCCAATTAGAAAACATTTTGTTTGACAGCTTCCGTTTCTCAAGAGCTTTGACGTGTCATTTGCTATTACTGATATCTTCCATGACTTCAATTTATTTCGTAAGGATTCATAACTTAGATCATCTTAATTGCTTGATATGTTGAGAAAGTTTGGTTGGTGGTTTTTTTTAATCCAAAAACTTTTTTGCATTAAATTATCAGATATCTTTTTGAACTAAATCATAAGTTATTTGTATCCTAATAACACACGTTAGAAATTAACAAAACGAAAATAAAAAATAAGCAAAAGTGTTCGTTTATAATTTGCAATTCCTGGACGCTCCAAAAATATTTTTTATATTATGATTTGTCCCTTGACTTCAATATAAAAACAGTCACAAAGCGAAGTTTCGGATCATTTACTGTTTTGTTTGTACTAATTGTTAACAATTTATATATTGCAAGCAAGCAATCAACGAAATTATTCCAGAGCTTAAATGGTATTAAAGCTTGTGTTTACGAACATAGTTAACTATTTATATAGTTTCTTTCTACAACCAATTTAATGTTTACATTTATAAAATGCTGTATTAAAGCCATTTATACTTATATTCTTGTTTATATTTATGTAATGTCTAGAAAAATGTACACATTGTGCATAATATATTCTTTATTTTGTTTTATATAACTGTTTCTTACATTTCCTCCATGCGCGTCAAATACAGTCTAATTATTGATTATGCGCTTGTTGTAGATATCGCTATTTGTTTATGCCACATGCAAATCTGTTAAAAGCATCTTTGGTCAAGTTTACTAAAGTGGTACTATTATGAGGGATGTAGCTTGTAGGCTGTAAAATTAGACAGTAAAAAAACTAGAAAACTGTGAGCAATGCTCACTAATTGATATCCCGGTTTCAAAACATCTGGGTAAAAACAATAGGAGGAGTTGATTAAAAAACCAAGTACCCTTATGTAAAAGAATTGCAGTCTAGATGGTTTTCTGTAGTGCAGCTGGAATTGCGGATAAGAGATGGGTACCTCTTTTATGTCAATGACAAGTACGTTTTTTCTAACCCCAAATATCAATCTGATAAAAATGTTAAAAAACGGTCAAAATGTCATTTTGTGACAAAAATTATGTTTAAGTTTCATCAAACTCCATTCAGTAGTGTAGGTGAAGTTGCGGATAAGAGATTGGCACCTCCTTCGTGTCAATGACAAAGTTCATGTTTTCCTATTGAAACCCTGAACATCATTCCAATCAAAATGTTAGATATCAGTTGCACATGGCATTATGCGACAAAGGTTATGTGTACGTTTCATCAAATTCCATTTAAGAGTGTAGTAGGAGTTGAGCTTAAGAGAAATGGCGACGGACGAACACCCCGATCATTAATTCCACCACCTTAAGTGGTTGTGTATTAAAAGATAAATATATGAGGCATCATCACACAAAACATATATGGTATACTAAGATGACTAAAAATGAGCAAAGAAAAGTATTTTTTAAGTTTAGCACAGTTCATTGGTGCGATATTGTTGGCTAGTTATTAACAATTTCAATCAGAATGGCTACAATGTTATGTTTTCATATTCAGACTAAATAGTGCTTGTTTTATAGAAAGATTTATGCATGTATAATCCTTATTTGAAAAATAACTGTTTACTTAGGAGAGACTGTGTTACAAATAATTCAGTAGTTAAGGAGGCTTTATCAACAAAGTATTTAAAAATGCCAATTCCGGTTTATGTCATCTTCACCAAAGGAATAGAAAATCATTAGAAATTATTTTTTCTCAGTAGCTCAGCTTTAACTACTTGATTAAGAATTAGAGTTTTGTGTTATAAGTAAATACATTTGTCAAAAATACACCTGTAATTCCAACCATATGAAACGTCGATTTACAGATCAAAAGATCTAATGACAGAGAGGAAACGTATGATGCAGACATTGTCAAGAAAACTTCATGTACGTTTGATTCAAGATTAAAGTTCGACATGAAATTGCGTGCAAGAAAATAGTATGAAATCTATATAAAGCCGAGGAATGTCTCCGTGGGAAACAATGCATGTCATTATTATTTGTTATCTTTAAATGGTTTTATAACAAAAAACAGAATCAATATTACATTAATTTATTTATGTATTAGCGATTTTTGTTATGATCCCCGGCATTACTCGTCTCGTATTGAGTAAAACTCCTTTTGGGCTCGTGTCTGTTATACAAACACGCCTGCAACGTTCGTCGAACAGGGCGAATAAATTTAAAGCGGGAGGCTGGAGAGTTTGACGCTTCATTTGTTTTTTTACCTTTTGATCTACCCACTTAAACAGTCATCACAATCATCCATTTGATAATTTAAATGTAGCTACCTTTTTAATTTTTCTTTGACACTTTATCATCAATGTTTCTGTTTACAATTACAACACACGACTACAAATACTGTAATGAGCTGTGTGCTAACTTGTTTCCTCAAAATATTATCTGATTAGCTTTAAGTGAATTCAAATGCGTTAAAGCTAATAGGTTAAAACACTCGTTAAAACATTTGTTAAGGTGGTTATAATATCTAAATTTGTAAAATAAACACAATTTTGCTTTTGATTGGCATTAATTTATTACTGTTAGAAACAACTCTGGTTTCATCTTGAGTTCGTAATGCTACTACTGTTGTAGTTGATATGTTCTTTGAAATTAAGAAGACAATTGGAATTCTACGTAAAATTTTTATGATTCTTTTCAGTATATACTACACATTACAGAATGAGAACAGAATGGTAAAATGGAAAAGGGACAAAAAATGATCGGCCAAGAAAACATAAGGACTGCGAAAACACGCCACACAAGAAACAAAACACAACAACAAGAAAAGCCAAAAGTGAGTAAGTGCAGTATTTATACACCTGTCAAATTAGTCTTTGCCGTACCTATTCTCAGGACGAATGTCTGATTGCAGTTCGGAGATGTAATTTAACGACGATTAACTAAGTCTATGACGAACTGTCATCACCCATTCCTTTATTCAATATAAAGCGTTCATTTTAACATTCGCCTTTCCAATACTTTTAAGAGACTGAAAAATTAAAATAGAATCAATACTTTAAAAAAAATAAAAACAGAACATGCATCCACACACTTTACAGAGTGGTTGATTGGATGCTTGCTTTATGTCCAGCGAGCAATATTTTAGCTATATTCACAACAAGTTAACAAACAACAAATCAACGGATAAGGGCTGGATCAAAATTGTGACTGCAACTAGAAAAGTATTAAATTTCGAATTTTGGACCATCTATAATGGCAAGCCATTTAAAAATATGAAAGAAGCGTTGAACTCTTCAAACATGTCACCCAAAACGTCCGCGGCCAGACTCTCCTCATTAAGACCTGACAACCCCCAACGAAAGAGTTTTCCTTATACGCCAACTCGGGATGGGCTGGGCTGCTTTGTAGGTCAAGCACTGGTAACCCTCCTAGTATGCTCTCAGATTTACAGTGGATAATAAAGAATTATATGTACATAAAAACAACAGCAGATGCATCCACATACTTTACAGAGTGTATCTTGTTCTCTCTAAAACAAGAAATATTATTTTCTGCTAATCGTCTATTAGAAAATCAGAGTTACCTCTCTTCCATACACTCATAAAAACATATTATTTATAATTGGAACAACTGCAAATTATTCGTGTATGTATAAGGATAATATGACTAAAAATTAAATAATACGTGTATGTCAACAATTTAAAACGTTATAAACAGGCACAAAATCAGAACTTTTTCTAGTGTGTACAGTCTAATTTTAAGTATTCTTTTGGCCTAATATGCATGTATTTACGAAAACTGCAAGAAAAGTTAATTATTAAAAATCAATAAAATAACAAGTTTAAACTATAAACGCACGTAAAATTACAATATATAAATGTCTGTAACCAACTCTTATCTAGGAAAATATGTCGATAATTCAAATTGATATGACACTTGTGTGCAAAGCACGACACTGGATATTTTTATAAAGTTATATAAATTGCAGCTTAGAACATAATTTTTACATTTTGGTTGCAAAGTGAAATAATTTATAACCTCAAGTTCATAATTTTTTGTGAATAATTGGAACCACATGTAATTATTTCATTCCATAACAAAAGAGTTCCCCATCACTATCTAAAAATATTTGCAAAAAGCTGTAAAAGTTTACATTTAAAGCAGAGTATGTTGTTCGTAAAAGAAAATAGATTTTAAAGCTAGATTGTTGCATATTTACCATGTTGTATGCATTTATAAATAAATTCGTGTTTTCAAACTAATGAAAAATAATTAAGAATAAAAATCATATTTTGTGTTATTAAACTATGAAACATGGAATAAAGTGATGCTTTGGATATTTTAAAGTAAAATATGTGTTCAACTACATTACAAAGCTTTACTAGCTTTAAAACGAAAAAAAATATATCTTGACTAGACTAATTATTAATAGCATTTTTTAAATAACAATATTAACAAAACACGATATGATTGTATAATATTCATAATACACCTTTCTACTGTTTTAGATTTTAACGTTACTAAT
This sequence comes from Limnoperna fortunei, assembly GCA_944474755.1. Lineage (NCBI taxonomy): Eukaryota > Metazoa > Mollusca > Bivalvia > Mytilida > Modiolidae > Limnoperna > Limnoperna fortunei. The sequence goes on along the minus strand of OX104113.1, from coordinate 98,609,499 downwards.
AAAAGACACAAAATCAGTTTTTATTATTAAACCATGCAACAATGGGATAAGATAACAAGTTATACTTAGCATCTTTTGGTTAGACTACTATATGAGCTAAAACTACAAACTACAAGCAAACAATAATGTATATTATGTGTCTTGTCTGCGGTTTTTTACATGAGAAAAGAAAACTGTATGCCACATTTGGTCGATCTTATTCCCTTTTTGTAAATCCATAAAGGAGCAAATTGAAACCAACAATTATTTTCACAGATAATACGAGTTGTGAAATGCGGCGATTTTTTTTCATTTTGTTTGGCGTTTTCCATAGTACATTTTAACCTAAATTATAACGGGAATGTAAGCCAGTAGCAAGAGATTGTCTGTTCGAAACCCTTTGGCAGCGTCGTTTGCGGTTTAAGCGAAAAAACTTGTGGTTCGTCCAAATATCATCGAGCATTATAAAATCAGACAAACCTTTGTAAGTAATGTTAGATCCCGGCAGAAACAAAAATAAAATGACATCAAAGATACCAATCAATTCACGTTGCAAAAGTCAAGGACGATTTGTGACATGTACATTACAGAGGCATTAAATGAAATAGACATGTTAGATGTGTTAATATTAAAAATATTTTTTAAATTTTATTTCCGTAATAAAAAAAATATTGAATAATAATAAAATGCAAGCAAAACCCCTATTACATGGGGTGTGATTTTTAGTATAATGATATTGTTGTTCTATCCACATTTATCCATCGCGGTACATTTTACACATAACAGAACTCAACATGACCCCTTATTTACAAAACACATGTACACATTTTATTATTCAATTTGTTGAACAACACAGTTTAGGTGTTACAGCACAGTACTGAAAACATAACAGATATCATTATTATAAAATTAACTTCGCCAAGTAACGGTCACGTCAACAGTGAAAATATCAGCAAAATTTTTACCATGCAGTATATATTAGCAGCATCAAATCAATTAAAAAATCAAACAATACTTTATTAACTCGTCTACATTGTTATCTTTGATGACATTTTATATACTAGTACTTAACACGTTTCAGGATGTCACAGATATGAAAAATCCAATCACATCAGTAGGATGTGACATATACTGGATGACAATGCCAATCACTTGATCAATTATAATCACTTGAGATTATCGTTTTTTTTTTATTGATCATGTAGGACAGTGTCTCTTTTGCCAATTGAGTTAGACATGTAGATAATTGTGTACTATCTGATTGCAGTCCTGTCTACAGAAATATTATCCATTAGCTGTCAATAGAAGTAGACAGAACTATAACTCGTTGTGTCTATGTAATCTCTGATTGAATTATAGCGTCGTTAGTTTGAAGTATATAAATTGGTGCAATTATAACATACATATTAAATAAAGAAAATTGGAACCAGCATTTATGAACCTTATAGGTAATTTCGAATAACTTCTTAAATATTATAAGTTATAATCAATTATATTAAGGCCTAGTCGAACAATAAATATTTAATGTCGCAGAAAAAAATCCAAGGACATAATGTTGATAAGCAGATTCAAATAATTGAAACATATAGTTTACCAATATTTGTAAACATTAAGCAAATAAATGTTATGCCTGAAACACAAGTCTTAGCTGAACGATTGTTTATGAAATTAAGTTGGACATGGTGCCCTGTATTTACTTTAAATATATCTTGAAGAACATAAACTAATAATTGATGTTATGTTATGGGGTTATCAAAAACTGCCATTGCACTGTTTTAATTACGATGCTGAACCTATTAAAAAAGTTCATATACATGTATGTTTACTTTTATGTTTACACTATCTGATCGTGATAGCTATTAAGTGTTTTGACACATTTCCAAATATTGGTGATTTTTTTATTTTGCAGTTAAATCTTTGCAACACAATATATGATTATGCAAAAGAATATACATTTGTAAATTTAAAAATGGAGCAACAACACCAAACAGCACATATATGAAAATGTCTAACCAATTACATGTTGAATAAAGTTCAATATTTTGTTCCTCTTTCTCATTGAATTATTGTTTGTTTACTTGTAATCTTCTTGAATATAGCTGAAATACTGCTCGCTGAAAGTTAAGCAAACATTAAAACATTCAATATACGGAAGAATTCTGAGATTATAAACATTTTATTAAGTAGTGGCAAACGAACAGTTTGGTACAATAGAAATATTTTGTTAAATTTATGGTACTAGATAGATGACACTGTACATTCCCTATGTATTGGTTCACATATGTATATATAACACTCTTTTTAATTACAGTGCTGTTACTTGTAATCCAAAACACTACATTTGTATGCATGCAGTCTCTTTCAAAACAACAATCACAGTTTTATCAGTGTGTAATAATTGCTCTACCTCTAAGCAGTGTCTCGTTTCTTTATTATCAGGCAGCTTTTGTTTAATGCATATTACGACAGAAGAAAGATAAAACAGTTACCACAATCGATTTACTTACGATTTTGCGATATAAATGGCTATCGCAATTTTGTTGTTGCTTTTTTAAAAATATATTATTAAAATTACCGCAAGTGTATGATACTTTACGTATCGGCCCTGGTATCATCTCTTGAGCCATATTTGACCTCTGGCTTCAAGCTGTCCGACCAATATAGAAGTCTCGGGATGATAACAGAGTCGTTACGGAAAATGTCAAATTATAATTAGTATATATATATATATTAAGGCTTTCGATTCATACAAGTCATTTCCTGGATTTTTGCTGGGAGTTGATAAAGCAAGGTTGCTGACTATTTAATTTCAGTGGAGGGCAAGGAGGGAGGGGTTGATATTAAAATCTAGGAAAAATGACATCATATGAAACTGTTTGATTAACAAACGTGCATTGTGTCAAACTTCCCAGGAATGTTGCACACTTTAGGCAAATGTGCAATAAAGATCGAATTTTCAAAATGGCAATCGTTGCCAAGGTGACCTATTAAATATCGTTCAGATATTGTTACAACTGTACAGAATATGGCTTATATCAAAAGAAATAAGTTTGGCCAAAACATATATTTACATTCTCGTAGCTATGCAATTGGGGTATTACATATTTTCTAACTATTTTAATTGTGTATCGATTTTGATAGAAAGGTCCAGAAAGCCATGTGCATATGCTATTGGTTATTCAATCAGTGCCACATTTGTTAAAGTAACATTAAACAGCAACCGTTATTCATTTAAAGCAAACTTGCCAAACCATGGTTCATTAATTGATGCATATTTAAATAGCTGTTCTGTAATGGTTACAAGTGAATACAAACCAACCAAATGTTTCCTTACAAACGTGGTCCTTGACTATATAGACAAGAAATGTTGTCTATATTGAAGAGACTCGAATGATGTAAATTTTAGAATTCTTTCATGAATGTTCTTACTTCTGTTTGAAGAGTATCCAGTAGTACTTTAGGTTCGAAAGAAATAAATTGTTCAAATTTAAAAAATAAAAATCATTTGACCGATTTTGTTTCATAAATGTTTGCCTAACGTCGTGTGAAGCTTATCCAGCTGAAGCCAAACCAAAACAAGTTGATGAAGAACTTATTAATAATCGTTTTTGGGATTTAAATACTGAAGTCAACCAATATCATCTTTAATTAGAACTGGGATAATAATAATAATAGTAATAATAATAAAGAAGAATACTAAACGGAGCAAAACAATTGCGACCTTATTACCAAACACGGAAAGGGTATGTACCAACGAAATAAAATTTGAACTGGCACTTCAAAAAGCATTATGTATTAGCTAGGGACTAAAAATTTAGTTCCTGTAGTGGCTACAAAGAGTCCATTCTGTCGAAATAGGTGTCATTCTCCAAACACATTCACATGCTCTGTTCGTCAAGCGCTGCGAATCTTCCAGTCGAAGTCCAGAGCAGTTTTTGAGGCTTACACTATTATACCCCTCCAGCTTTGGCGGAGTTATATAGTGCTGGGGTGCTCATCCATCTGTTTGTTTTTCCGTCCGTCCGTCCGTTACATTTTAGCTTATCCTCCTAAACTACTGAATAGAATTTGGTATAACCCACACAAAATCTTTGTCACATAGTGCCATTTTGCACCTGATATTTAATATCAGAATGATATTTTGGGTTTCCCATAGAAAAACATGGACTATGACATAGACATAAGGGAAGCGAGAAGAAATAATTAGTGAGCATTTACTTTTACATTAAAAATATATAGCTGCATTTTAAACTGATGTACACGAGGAGAACTAGCATTGACAAAACACAAACACCAACAATGTTAAACTAGTTCACTTGACTGCAGCGTAATAGTAATATATACAATAGAATTCTTTTTCATATTAAGTAAAACTATTTCGTTGCAATTAAATACTCATTAGTGAGAGCATTAAGTTATCTTTACAAATAATGAGAAAAAAAATATTTTGCTTTACTTTGTTTAGGTTGTTGCTTACATTTGTAAAAAAAATTATTTTTACCATTAGTAATTCTTCAATGCAACGAACTAATAACAAAGAAAACAACCTATTTGTCAAAAATGGTTATATAACAGTAACAAGAACTATATATGCAGATTTAGTTTTTGAAGCTTACCTTATCGTGGAACATACAGATTTAGCATAAAACATTCTTCAGTTTGATCAATGAAAAATCGAAGTTTTTGCATTATCATCCTTTCAACGAATAATATAAGATATATCTCTTTAAAATCATTTTCGAGTAACTGTAACTGCGAACAAACTTCTGTTTTACGCTCCTTATGTTTGTTTTTGTGAGCACATGATCACCTATCCAAACTTTCTTAGATCCAGACGGTGGCAAAAAACGAAAGGTCTTAATTCGAGCAGCATACTGAATACTAGCTAACTTCTCTATACAATGAAGATGACAATCCGAAAACCATGTTACTATACCAATTATGTCGCCAAATTTAGTTATAACTTTTCCTTAAAGGCAATACTTTTGAGTATATTAAAAACATGAAGTTATATATAACCAGTGAAATCAATGTCTTTATTTGTTTGGAAAAATAAATAATTCTTCTATGCCACAATCTACTCCTTTACAAATGTTTGAACTCTTTATTGGTAGTAAACAAATTATACTGGTTGAGCAAGACAGCTTGAACATAAATCTGTTACCGTAACAATTTCTTATAATTGTATTTAGCATTGATATGCACTGGTAAATACTTTAATGTTTACAAATCGATTTCCCTTTGCCTAAAGATTAGGTACATATATCATTAATAAACACCTCTTGTTTCGTCAAAGTCACTTCTGGTTTGTTAACGACCAATCAAGAAAACAATTACATTTTTTGTATTTAAACACATCAAGATATTATTGTGATTTTGTGATACAATATCAAGGGTATTACCAACTATGCAGTTGTAGTGTATGATTTAGAGCTAAATATATCACCTGCAAGATAGCTTAGATATTATTAATGGCCTTAAACGATATATTGTTTCACCAGTTGGCAAGAAGCCTGTGATAGGTCTGTAATTGTTAAAAATAGTTCCCACCATTGGCTGTAATTTCGACAAACAATTTAATACATAATAGGTTTCTTCTAAATGCCAATTGTTTAAATGTATTGTGCAATGCACCATTTCTCGTAAAACATTTTTTTCAAACAGAAAATGGAAAATAGAAAACGTTCGTTCTTTTATCTAACATCCGACGATGATGTCTAAGCACATTCTTAATAAACAAATAGGTTCTATAACTTGATTATAAGATAAACATTTTACGTACAATTGTTTTGGGTTGTTGCATGAATATTGAGATCTATTTTAACTACGAGGCGTCATATTGCACGAGCTTGTGAGTATATTTGAGATGATAACACGTTTGTCATTAATCAAATTTGGGATAGACAGTTGGACAATGACGACAAATGTAGCCTTTGATAGCGGTTACATTACGCCACCTTTCTTAAATTGATGTGGGGTCAGGCTTTCCGTATTATAACTAACAAACGACAGGATCTTTCATATCCGCTGTGTCGGTTGAGTCCTGCTGTTAGACTTTTCGATTCTTAAAAACAATAACTCCAGTAATGTTTTGTAATTGAACAATACATCATGCTAACTCAGTGGGTAAGATAGTTAATCACATTATTATTAAGAACTCTTAAATCTGATATATTTACTTAAAACACAATTAGACTCCTCAACACATACCATTGATTTGTTGATAGAAATTAAAGTCATTTAGTATTCAAGCGGTTTTATTACTATCACAATTTTATGTGATCATTGGCAAAAATGTTATAACTAACAATTCGTTTAAACTTGGCATAAATGTAGTTAAATTGTTTCAATCGCGATGCGCTCTTCTTCTCTTCAAATCATCAAATAATACTAAAACTGAAATTTTAATTTACACACGTGATATTATTGTTTGCATCGTATTCCTTTAAGGTCTTGTTGTTTATTGTAAACATGTCATGTCATCTAAACATCTAATATCATCGGCTGATAGACAATCTTAATAGAATGCAGATTATTTTCATATTTTGAACAACACAAGACCTATCAAAAGCTATTCCTTGCTGTTTCCTATCACCAACAATATATATAACAAGAAGAGATACCATGTTTATCGAATGACTTGTTATCTTTAGTCCCTTGAGATAGAAACAGTGAAAAGGCAATTTAATAGACCTCTGCGCTGAGTTGAGATAAATTGAAAGCTGACAGAAAACACATGGTAAATATTGTTGCTTAAACAGATGACATTGTCGTTTTGAACATTTTTTTACATCAATGCATTAAATTGTATGGACTTGGGGGAAATGCAATCGAAATAAGGTCAATCAATTCCAAACTTCGTCTTCATAACTCTTTAAATTAAATGAAAATATTAAGATATTTGACTTTTTAAATTCTAACATAAGACTAAAATCAATACATACGTACAGTAAAAGCTATTTAGACTTTAAAATATGTTTTAAACAAGTCGAGAAAAAACAAGTAAAAACTAAATGTACCAGTCACACTGCATTTATTCAACATATAAATATAACCAGTTGCAAAAATATGTCTATACCTTCCGTAAACTAATTAAGGAGTGTTTGGAAACACGACAATAATCCTAGAAATAGTTGTTCCAAATGTATCAACATAGTATTTCAATGTTTTGTCACTAACTTCAGATTTTCAAGTGTTTTCTTTTTAAATTTTTCAAATACTATTTATAATGTCAAATGTAAAAGTTTTGTATACAAAGGAAGGACAAATAAACATTTAAAAAGTATATTTTAACAAATATTGTGATGTTACTATGATAAAGTTAAAGGAAGTCTCGTTGGCCGAGTGGTTAAGGTAGTTAGTCTAGTATTGATCACATGTCTGTCAATACTGAGGTTGCGGGTTTGAGCCTCACTGCGGGGTTTATTCGACTCTAATCTTAATTAAGAAGGATTGCCCTTTCTCTTACACATTGTCGGGATTTTTTTCTTGTTAAAAATAAAAACTGGACGCCATGATATCGCTGAAAAATTGATGGATAGTGGCGTTAAACAGCATTTAACATGCATGGTTTTTATTGGATTTCGGGTTTTCTTTTGTTGTGTGTTGTCTAAATCCGGATGTGTAATTGTAACGTGACTTCCGGCTCTCGTTAAACTGTCGGTTTCCTTGCTTTTTTATTTAATTAAAGAAAAAACAATAAAGTTACAGAATCAAAAACTAAATGTACTAATAACTGTCTAATTTTATAAAACATTATTGTTTAACATTTTGGTGAAGATATGACGTTCCGTATAGTTTTCGTAGTAATTTCTATGTACAATATGAAGACGTGGCTGCTAAATCCAAATGAATGTTGCCAAAATCTAAAGGTTAGGTACTTACAGAATTATCAAAAATGCCAATTGTTATTACTTTACATTTGAACTAATGGAATTATCAATCTTGCCTATGATTATTACTTTACATTTGAACTAATGGTAATTGCTTTGGTGAAAGATTTAATAAATAAATGCACGTTATGAATCTATTTCCGTAATTTTGTTGTGATTTTCTCTCATGTTGTAAACAATTTTAATTTGGCTTCTTTGGGGTTCAAGTGCCTGCACAGTCATCGACGCGAATTCAAACCTAAACAGTATTTGATAATTCCCATATGTATGTAAGGAAACGTGTCATAACATATTATGTGGGTTCGTGATAGATTTATTGTATTAATCGATGGTGGTAATTAGTTAGATCTGACTTTTATTCCTTTTTAGCAAAAAGGATATAAATGAAATTATTTTATAACATTTAGTACGAAACTAATTTGGTTGTTTTTTATTTACTATCAAATGAATTTTATGTAACTGGTAGAGAAGCAAACGTTTGACAAATGAGATTTTATAATACACAAAATGAATATTGCTTGTTTTTAGCAATTTTGCTTTCCATATGCTAATATTTTGGGTTGTTGTAAACAATATTAACCTCTATATTGTATTACCTCACAGGGACAAACGCTTTCATGCCTTTTTTACTAAATAACCAGCTTGTTGTCGTCAGAACAGCAATGGAAAATTCGAAATCTATACAACGTATACAATACCCCAAGAAAAACTAATCATACCACCTTTATTTCCTAGCATTGCAGAAAACAGTATATGTCTGACAACACACGACAATGTTTAAACAAATGCAAATATTAGAAAAATGATAACAAAACAAACTTTATATAAACCGTTATTTGTTATAAACGCATCATGAGTTCCATGAGAAATTTTCAACTGTATCATCTATTCTTTTAATATATCAACATTTAAGAAGATGAAACTTTAGGCCTCCTTAGTTTATCGGCAATTTAATATGTAATGTAATAACTACCCAACAACAAGGAAAGAAATAGTTCTGTACCTGCTATGCATATAACATGCGAAGTTTAAAAGTAGTCACAAATATTAAGCCTTCCTACTGGTGCATCGCTATCGTATATTCAATCACCAAAAATATACTATCCAACCCAAAAAGGAATTGAAATACCAAATACATATATTTCAGAATTCCAGTGGTTTTTACATTAATATTTTACAACGGATTTTCCCTGTGTATTTCCTAACAGCAAACAATTGACAAATTACTTGAAATCCACATGTTACCAACTAAAGTTCGAGAACAATACATTTGTTCTTGTAAAAAGAAACTAAGGTTATTTCAATATTCAGAACAGGAAGTACTTTCCATTATTTTCTCACAAAATAGCTTTTAACCTATCAATCTGAATTCTGAGATCATTATATAAAGTATGAAAACATTGTTAGAAGGCACTAATACATTAATGGAATTTCCTGTCTTAATTGTTCTTCGTGTAATTGAATTTCCCAATCAGTCCACAGTAATTGACACTGATACTTAGGAGAAAGTAATAGTCACGCAGGTGACTTATGTCATTTAGAGTGCGAGTATATTACACAAACCTATAATATGCAAATTGTTCCTTAAGTGGAAGATGTAAGAACTATAAAGGTATATATATATATATATATATATATATATATATATATATATATATATATATATATATATATATATATATATATATATATATATATATTTTATATATATATTTTATATATATATATATGCTTTCGCTGAAAGGAGTATATTTTTGTTAAACTCTAGAGCCTTTTTACTTACGTTGTTTTATTTTACATTATATTATTGTCATTTGGTGCTCCTTATGGTTGCTAGGTGATTATATTTCTCTCATTTTTGATATTAATTTTAAAAAACCTGTTTCAAGATCTATGATGTAGTTATTGTCTTGGTGTGTCATCATTATGTTATTTTTAAGTATAGTTTATTTACGTGTGAAACGTATTAGCTTTGACACATTATATATAATAGTTATACATGTCATCTTGCGGCGATATAATTTAATAATGACGCTTCACAAAACTTCACTCGTAATGACACTTAATTGATATGATGTATATGCACTATTAAGTAGGAAGAACGGTCTGACCTTAGCAATTACTAAATATATTTTTGGTTCAATGAAGAGAACGCCTTGCGCCGATTTACGTACATGGTTTTTGAGTTATTTAATATGCGCTTAACGTTTTGCTAGCAATATTGCAGCTGCATTCAGATTCAAAAGTTAACAAACAGCAAGTCTACTATTTAAAATCTAAATATGGGATCGTTATTTGGCAGTATTCAAACACGTTTTTTACTACGGTCCTTTGTCAGCCGTTTTGAATTATAACCTGAAAACAGCCTGCCGAGAGGTCTTGCCCTATCTTCCACATTTGAACGTACTAAACCTTCGAAGTACGGTTCGAGTGTATGCATTTATAAAGTATGTACTGTGATCCATCGTTTTATGGTACATACTATCGAATATTTATGCTCAAATGAAACACACAATGAGCTTCAACTAAGTTAAAATTATATTTTTATTGACCTCAGAATGGTGTTAATTCAAAATTGTATCTTTTGAAAGACTTTATTTACTCTCTGTCAAAGTAGACAATCCAAAAGTCCAAGACATGAGCAAATTCTACAACCAACAATCAAAAATGAAGCAGCAATGGTCCTGACTAAGTATTATGTCAAAGAGATAGTGGTAGAGTATGAGTTGGTGTATTGAAGAAAATGGTTGGTTATCATATACTACTAGTTGGTAATAGGTTCAGGTGCAATTCAAAAAATTTTCGCCAATTATGTCTGTGCTTCTACACTTACAGTATGAAAAATACCAAATATGCGGCTCATAATTCATCACTGATGATGTAATTTTAAAATGAAATATATGTTTGGTTCTTGGTTCTTACGTTTGCCAGTTTCTTGTACTTCGATTCATGGATTGTCTTTTTGACAGTTTCTTTGGTGTTAGGCATTTTGTTATTACCTTTACATATATCTAATGTGTTGCATTTAAATGCAGATCATTTTCAATATGTTAATTTAGCCTTCTACATTTGTGGACACTTTTAAATACAGATACATTATTACAATATCGTAGACGAAAACTTGAATGATTTGTAACGAAGTCTTACCTTTTTGAGGGACATATAAATTCATCATCAAACATTCTTCAGCCTGAAATCTAACATGCTCCTCTAGGTCCTGCAGAACTTTCAGATATTTGTCTGAGCGTTTCGAATTAATTACTTTGAAATGTTTCAGCGCTTGTGGACACACTCCTCTATATGTTTTGTCAGAAAACATTCTATTCCCTAACCATTTCTCTAGGGAACTAGATGGAGGAATAAATCGTAATAGTTTCTGTTTCGTAGACGCATATTGTAACCCACTAAAAACTTCTATCGGGCGTAAATCTTTATGGCGAATGACCATACCAATTAGATTTCCATATCTGGTGGTATAAACCTGTGCTTCTTCTTGACAGTTATATAAATCCAAATAAGACAGAAGTTGTAAGGACACAATGAATAAAACAAGATTAAATTTCTTAACGTAATCCATCATTGAGAGAGTTTGTAAATCGTGTGTAAAATGCAGTAATCTTGTGAATTTAAATCAATAAAAGAAATTATGCACTTCGGACTTGTGAATATTCTGCATTGTCATCTGTTGTCATTTCTAAACATTAAAGTATTGCGCTTTGAAAAGAAAACCCAGGATGCTGTTAAATCTATTAGGTTCATCAAACAATACCGGAGACAATAAATGAATTATAACATTCTCATGACATGTTCCTTAAATCACTTGTTTCTACGCTGATCATGTTGTTTATTGGACAAGATTGGCTTTCATATTAAAAATCATTGCTAGTTTATGTTGCGCATGACAGAACACTCTGTTTGCAGAAATTGTTAAATTACTTTAAATATGGTTTGATCTATTTGGTATCATAACGTTAGGCATAAATAACAAAATTGCTTTATTTAGGAAGTTTTCTTTATTGACAATACTTTTTCGCATTTTCCTATAAACAATTCTGATAAACCGGTAATTGATATCAACTGCTTTCCACTGTTACATTTAATTAAAGACGTTAACATTGTATATAAAATTAGGTCTTCCTCAGAAACCATGATAATTCGTACAACGTCTTAAATTACAACAAACATTTTAAAATGCAGCCACTTATAGGAAGCAATAATGTTCAGTAGGATAGTTCAGTGTAAAAACGTTAAGGCGAGTTTTCTACACGTAACACAAAGCCAGTTTTCAAGAAAATTAAATTCAGGTTTATCAACAAACGCTGTCCCCGCTATAGTTATTGAGGTTTATCAACAAACGCTGTCCCCGATATAGTTATTGGAATTTCTTCTCATTTTTGGCATGTTATGCAAATATTATAAAATCCGTATGATGGTGATTATTTAGGTACGATGTGATTCCATGAAGCTGATAAATGACAGTTTGAAGTAACTTATAGTATTATATGGTACCGTAATATTTTCTATATAAAAATGCGTTTTAATTAGAACGAATAGGTTTAACAAAAATGTGTCAAAGGAATGCTACATTTCTAGCCAATTGTTTGTAACGTAAATGCTATAAAATACCATTGCGCCATTTGACAATATAAATCGCATATAGGCAATGAAATACAAAAACTAAATATTACTATGGAATAATAAAAAATATACAGTCATATAAAAGTAGACAGATATAATAAAAGAACGATATTAAATTATTTCATTGTTAGTAAAATACATTTTAATGTGGTTTGAATTAGTGTTAATGATGTTTTTTATATAAAAATTAAATTGATTTGTCGATCTTGATTATTTGTAAATCGTCGAAAATAAGACAGAAATATCGCCCATAAAGCCCAAAGCAAACCAGATTGGATTTTAGATTTATAGTCCCTTTTCTTATAATAATACTAAGTATTACTATAGATTGTGCATCCCACTGTTCTTATTCCATCAAAAGCCTCTTTAAAGTTAGAGTTGGGGGTTGTCAGGTTACGGAGAGCTTGACCGCAGGCCATGATGAGTGACGTTTGCACGATAAAGACCTCTTCAAAAATTTCGAAAAAGTGAAGACTCATTGAAGCCGCTACATAATTATTGGTTTTACATATTTTCTTCGTAAACCAGAGTTCCATTTGCAGAGTTTGGTGGCTGTAAAAGTAACAGTATTATTTAACTAGTTTATAACAGAAAACACTTATTCATTAAAAAGATAATTATATACATATTTTATATAATAAAGCACCCTATTTTGGATATGAAATGAACTTCGTTTAATTTGGCTGATCTAACGATTGGTTGGGTAATATATGCGTTCGTTATGGGCAACTTTCCTGTTAGCACAGACTATGTATTTATTATTTTTATTCTAAATGTTCACGTGTGCTATGATTTTCAAAAAGGTTATGGATTTAACTAATAATTTTATGCTTATAAATATATCTATCAAAATAAATAGCAAAATAGAAACAATCAGTTAAAATACTCACAATGTATGACACTTAAAATTTGTCATCTTGAAAGAAGCAGACGTTTAAATAAAATATGTGTGCTTTCTTTTGATATGAAGCAACAAGTGTACATTAGATAAAACGGAAAAATGAACTCCGTTATTGAAACTTCATATTGGCCTTACTATAAACATAAGACCAGTGCTTGGCTATGCATCTAACTAGTTTTATTCCACAAAAAGCTTCTATATTTAATGGCAAGCAATTATTTGTCTAAAATTATTTGTGCTTTATATTCTTCAAATTTAAATAAGTTATACTATATATATATATATATACATATCTATGTTGCATCTTGACAGAAGACATTAGTTAAAAAGTTGAAAAGCCATTTCCTCGGGTCAAACATGATCATATCAATAAACGTCAAAGATTATTTTTATGACTTCTTGTACATTAAAAGCAAACTAAAGTCTTTTCTCTTCCATTCAATAATGCGATTGTAGCCAAACATGTACCTAAATACAAAGATAGCAGTCCAAAACAGCTCTGAATTCAATTTCATAACGATATGTTTCTCAGTCCATTAAAAACAATACTAACCACTGTTTCATAAATTAATAAATTCTCAGATGGTATTACAAATGATTTGATTGATGACTTTGGTGATGTTAGGTACTTTTGTACAATTAAGGAAAACACTGCAAATAGAACCAATGATAACAATTTTTCAAAGTACATGTAGCTGGCGTAATATTGTTATTATGTGCTGCAAGATAGCGTTACTTAACAAATAGCTTCAAACTGTCTTCATACTGCTAGATCTTTTACACGCATTACAAATTATCTTTGTAAAGTATACCTGAATCAAGCCAACTTGAGAAAAAAATTCAATTTTAGCTGGGCAAGAAATGTTTTGAGGTACATTGTAACACACCGATGTAACAATATGTAGAACGATGGGTGTTTTGAATGTTCGTTGGTTGTTAATTTCTTTATTTTTCTGCTGAACATTGATTTGTAATTTCGTACATATTGTTATTATTTGTGTCCCCATTATTTGATTTACTTTCTGTTATCGTTTTTCTACTTGTTGTTCTGGTATAGTCAATTTCTGCACTCTCAAAATCATATGGGCGTCAGGTGTGAGTGATAATAAGACTTTAATAAGAGTTTAAAGCACAAGCAGATAATTTAACAAATTATTACTATGGTTATAAAATAATGGTAACTTTGACCATCTTCCCCTGTGTTTATTATTTTGTTTGTTTGCTTGTAAACAAGATTAGCCTTTTTCTAAACCGTTGTTTTGTACTTGAATTCTGTGAAAATTTGTATCTATTGACCATATTCCTTACAGCATATTTGGGAGAAGATACCAGAGTTATATAATTTACTATTGGAGACGCACTTTTTGTCTAAATATGACTCTAAATCAAAAATATTTTTAAGATTACACAATCAAAGCGATTACATGTAGCAAGCTCCTTATGATTGGCGCTCGAAGTTTCTTTAACCCTTTTTGGTGTATACTTTAAACAAAGGCAAACTAATTACACTTTATCGATGTATCCCTGTTGCTTGTTTTATATCTACCAGTTTCTGCATAACGTGTACATTAATTAAAAATGGTTCTCTAAAAGATTAAAATATTTGTCGCAGATATTACCGATCACACTGTTGATGTTTTGTTGAATACGATGGGTCGCGTTTGACGAGCGATCTTATAGCAATCAATGGAGTGGCAGTGAAACATAAATTTGATTATCGCATCGCAAATATTGTATGGAAAAATATAATTTGTATTAATAACTATAATTTACACATCGTAGGTGTTATTGACAACTATTCTTATCCCATTATAACTACCAGCAACTACGATTAACACATTATAACTATCAGCAACTATGATTATCGCATTGTGGTGTTACCGACCCCAGTGATCATAACATTGTAGATCTTTTCGACAACAATAATTAACACTAATATAAAAATTACATAAACAAAAGCTAAACCTAACAATGCCATTAATCAATTAAATAGTCATATCATACTACTAGTGATCAGCGAGTTAAAACCTTACGTTGCTGATACAAACTAGAATCTCCCCTTATTTGCCTCTTTACCTAAAACCATGACAACAAAGTAATGTAAAAACATATATACAAAACACACCTGCACAAGAATCAACTTAAACTAACTTAGTTTTTGATGTTTTATTGCCAATTATGGTTATCGCATTGCATTTCTTACCGATAACTACTTTTTATGATTGCGTTGATATTATTTGATGCTGAATAAACATTTTAAACTGTACTATAGCGCATACTATTTAAAATCACGTAATGCCTTTTATGGTTATAACGGTAAATGGGGCGGTAAGGTGTTGTTATGTTTATCGAAACAATATTTTGGGTGTTTTTTTATTGACTTATGGCTAAAAACAATTCATAATTGTTTACATACGTGCTAGTGGAAACAACTAGCTTCTTTAAGATTTCAAATTTGAAGTTGATTTTAGTCGTGTCGTCAATCTTTTTTCATGTAATGGTACGCGGTCTTGCTGACTGATGCAGTGTTATATACATTTAAGGAGATAGACAAATGTATTTTTATATGTTATTGTGTCGTGTTTAAATGGCAGACAAATATATCACATCAATTAGCCAACCAATTTGAATCTCTAAAGATTATTCTTAATTGACATATTGGTACTTCGGAATCTTTTGATCTTCGATCGGGAATGTCCGTACTCGAGCAACATAGACATCTATCATATCAACCAAGACACTTATGTAAGTACAGAGCAACTCCATCTTTAAAATGTATTTCTGTCTGATGCCTTTTGATGCGCATCATTTACGCAGACTGGGGAGTACGACATAACAGATGTAAAGTGTTGGGTAAAACAATGATTAATTTGCTGTCTGCTGAGTTTAATGACAAATTATTCTTTAAAAAAAACTTTGAGGTTCTCAATACTGATAGCCTTCAAAATTCTAGTCACTCGGCGGTCTTGTATCATTTTGACTGAAAACATTACAAATAATTTAATATGTTTGTCAAAATATGTCTAGTTTAACAGAAACTGTATTAGATAGTTTAGTGGTCAGACCAAACATATTGACTTCGGTGAAGAAAGGGGTGACGAATGGCTGCATATTTGTACTGAAATAACTGCCTGTTTCTATAACACAGATTTTTTCTTGTTTTGTTTTTGAATATACATTAAATTGTTTTAAGTTATATGATCTAATTTAAAAACACTATCCATGTAGTTTTCCTGTCGCAGGTACAAACAGAACAATTGCTTATAGTATGGTAAAACCTTACAACATACAAATTGCAAATACTGAAGGAATTAAAACATAATAGAATATCATGGTACATATTGTTGTAAAAAATAATCAATTATTAATTTTTAATATCAATTACACGCAATATAATAGTCTACGACAGCATGACACTGCCTGGATTAAGTAATTATTTATTTGAAATTTGATAAATACCATAAAATATCAATTTCTTTTTATCAATTTAATTTTATTTACCATTATCATTATATGTTGATGTTCTGTAAGCATGATATTCAAGCTGTGCATCTAGATAAAATATATTGAAAATAATAAAAAATATCAAGGAAACTTACCGAACAATACGAGCTGAAAGTTAGGGGACTATTACAGTTTAGACAAACATACAACATACACATAAACAAAAACCAAACAGATATAAACCTAAAATAAGTAGGTCAAACCAAATAAAAACTATGGGTCCACTTATATTATGGCTGAAAATTTGATATTTGTAAATGCATTCTACATTAAACAAACAAACGGCAGTATTTTGACTAAAACTGTCCTTCAAAAATATTTCTCTCTCCAAAACAAACTAGACAAAGTCGATCTAGCGATCACTAATACCCCCGCATTTTGTCAAAATTTCTAACGTTTTTCGTGGACTGTGACCTTGAAATTTGATAGATTTCCACCAAAATCAATAGGCTTCTTACCAACAAAATATATAACAATATTTTACAGTTTCATTAAAATCGGATGCAAACTTTTTGAGTTATTGTCCGGAAACAACTTTTTTGTAAAAATTTCTAACGTTTTTCGTGGACTGTGACCTTGAAATTTGACGTATTTCCCCCAAAATCAATAGGCTTCTTACCAACCTGATATATAACAATATCCCAAAGTTTCATTCAAATCACATGCAAACTTTTTGAGATATCGTCCGGAAACAACTTTTTTGTAAAAATTTCTAACGTTTTTCGTGGACTGTGACCTTGAAATTTAACCCATTTCCCCCAAAATCAAAAGGCTTCTTACCAACCTGATATATGACAATATCCCAAAGTTTCATTCAAATCAGATGTAAACTTTTTGAGTTATTGTCCGGAAACAACTTTTTTGTTAAAATTTCCAAAGTTTTTCGTGAACTGTGACCATGAAATTTGACGGATTTCCCCCAAAATCAATAGGCTTCTTACCAACCTGATATATAACAATATCCCAAAGTTTCATTCAAATCGGATGTAAACTTTTTGAATTATCATCCGGAAACCAAATGTGGACGGACGAACGGACAGACGTACGGACGGACGGACATGAGGACCACTATATACCCCCGACTCTGTCGAGCGGGGGTATAAAAAGCTTATCCACACCAAACGAATATAACAGACGTACGCATATAACATGTGCAAGTCGATGCTGCAACCACATTAAAGCTTAATAAAAGCAACAAGACAAGGAAGTTGATACCTTGTCCGAGTGGGTAAATGCCTTGAGGTCATTGATTCAAATCAGAATAAGTCGTTTAGGAAGGTCTATGAGTACTTAAGCATCGTCAATCTTCTGAAATCTTTATGCTGTTAAAACTTTGTACAAAATATGTACAAATATGTTGCTGTGCTAGCAGATAAGGCTCCTAACAAAATTATTTTTATCTGCAATACAACATTATATAGGGTGTCTAATAAATTAATTAGGCATCCATAGATCACGTGGCATCCTAATAACACATCCACAGCGCTTTTAAAAGAGGAGATTCTTAAAAATCACGAACCGGTGTTTGCATCTTATGGTTTCAATATAAAAGTCGAAGATTGTGATCTTAGCTCCTGTATTTGATACCAAAACTTCACAAAAATCAATAAAACAGTGTCATAGTCGGATCGTCTAAGTGTACCACTAAACTACTATCGCATCTCCTGACCACTATTTTAACAACAATAAAAACGGGACAGTGACACTTATACTCCAGCAGATGCATAAACCTAATGTGAATATTCAAAAATTCAAGACCACATTTGGAGATCTGGCTCTCTTCCCCAATGTGATAGCATTGAAACATTTGATATTTCGACACTCTACACTGCCATCCCTCATATGCAGCTTAAAGATCTCATAAATGACTGCTTTTTCAAGAAAACAGAAGGAGACGATAAAAATACCTGGTCATTAGCCATGACAGAACTTACCTGGTCATTAGCCATGACAGAACTTATTTCAATTACTCGAAATCAAATAAAATATATGCTGAAGACCAAATCTGTCAAATGTCATATTTTCTGATTGACAAATATTCGTCATTTTTGCAGAACATGTTTTTCAACATGTTGGTATTCCATTGGGTACTAATTGTGCTATCCTGGCATACCTGTTTTTGTACTCTTATAATGCTGTTCCTAGAAGTCCTGCTGAAGAAGAAAGAAAAGACACTGGCCCAGACCATTAATTTCACATTCCTCTGTACTGATGATGTTTTGTACCTCAACAATCATAAATTTGGTGACTATTTGCTTTTAATTTACCCAAGTTTTAAATTAACGACAACACCAATACTCTTAGGTTGGCCTCTTACTTTGACCTACTACTAAAAATAAATTCGAAAAAACTACAAGCTAAACTCTACGACAAATGTGATGACTTCAACTTTCTAATTGTCAACTTCACATTACTCTATAGCAACATTCCAGCAGCGTATGGTGTGTACATTTCACAACTTATACGTTATTCCTGCGATCGGTATTCCGATTTTTAGGCCGCTTACTGCTGTTGACTACCAAACCACTTAACAAACTCAGAGGTTCTATGGTCGTCCCCATTACTTAATTGATCGTTATATCTCTCAAACACGATCCGAAATTTTCCCCGAGTCATTGGTAGTCTTTCCGAATCCTGGATTCGACTTTTTCCTAGACATGACAATGAGTAACTCGACGTTTGTCTAATTAGATGCTTACTCGTCCGAAGCACCCGAGTGCACCCATGGGTTTTAGTGGGTTCGGGTTAATAACTTCCTTTTGTGTCTGTGTGTTTGGTTTTTATTGTACATGTATATGTTTGTCCATATCCGGATTTGCAATTGTTTTTATTCGAATAATATTTAGTACTTTTTTAATTAAATTTGAACCTTATAATATATCAATTGGTACAGACCCGATTCACAAAATTTCTTACAACGTATGACCATCCACAATTCTGTTTCAAAGCATACCACAAACGATTGATCATAATCGTACGACTTTTATGTAAAATGGGCGCCTGATGCCTATGGCATGTATGCACACTATTGTATCGTTTTTCCAGTTATTGTAGAACTAACACTGTAATACTTTGCTAGTTAAATTGTATAGTTCTTAGCGTGTCCAATTGCATTTGTGTTTAATGGCTTTATCTATATGTTTTTGTTTTCACAAAACACTGCTATGATTTAATATCTTTAATAGTGTATACTGTACTTTAAATAGTGACACATATTATTGTTTTAAACATTTTGTTCTCACGCTATAATTACAACCAGTTAATTGGAACTAACTGTATACAACAGGAAGAATGACTTTAATGACATAAAAGTTTTTAAGAAGATGAGTTGAATTATAAATGTGTGCTAAATGTAATTGTTTACTGTTCTAAACTAGAGGCTCCCATGAGCCTGTATCGCTCATCTGAACCTGAAATCAAACAACCCTTTTTTATATAGAATTTCGTTCCTATAAGGAATTGACCAACACTTCTGCAAAAGTCATTAATTTTGACCTTTTAAGGGAAATAACTCCTATAAGGAGGATCTTTTGATGCTTAGGAGGGAGGTTCACTTGAAATTTGCTGTATCTGTTATACTTTTTTAACTTTCAGCCAAAAACTCCCTTGACCCCCCCTTTCTATTTTAAGCCAATGTAGCTATGTAGGTAGTCAGCTGTAATGATTTGCAAAATTTTGGTAGAGGACATCATAAAGATGATGTGTGCAATGTTTCAAAGCAGTCTTTTCATTGGTTAGAGGAGAAGATTTTTTAAAATCAATTAAAATTCATTTAAAAAAATGTTCTAAGAGAATAATTCCTAAACGGTTAATCAGACAATCTTGACCCTAAGTCAGTTTTGTAGCCCTCATAGAGCAGAACAATTAAGCAATGCTAACTTTTTCTCTAGTTCTAATAATTGTCAAGATTTTGAGGCAAAAATGGCAAAAATCATCAATTTCGACAATTAAAGGGCAATAACTCCTACAAGGAGTCGTCATACGACTTTGACCCAATGGAGTGTTTTGTAGAACTTTTGATGCTGAAGAAGGAAAGTCTCTTCGGTTTTCCTGTTTCTGTAATACTTTTTGAACTATAAGCCAAAAACTGTATTTTGACCCCCCCCCCGTTCTATTTTTAGCCATGTCAGCCATGTTGGTTAATCTGCGGCCATGGTTTGTGCAAACTTGGTTGAAGACATTTGGCGGATAATGTGTACAAAGTTTCAAAGCAGTACTTTCAGTGGTTTCAGAGGAGAAGATTTTTAAAAATCAATTAAAACCGATTAAAAAAACAGTTCAAGTGGAATAACTCTTAAACGGTTTATCAGACAATCTTGACCCTAGGACATTTTTGTAGCTCTCATAGAGCAGAACAATTAAACAATGCTAATTTTTTCTCTAGCTTTAATAATTTTCAAGATTTTGAGGCAAAAATGGCAGAAATCATCAATTTCGACAATTAAAGTGCAATAACTGCTACAAGGAGTCGTCATACGACTTTGACCTAATAGTGTGTTTTGTAGAACTTTTGATGCTGAAGAAGGAAAGTCTGTTCGGTTTTCCTGTATCTGTAATACTTTTTGAACTATAAGCCAAAAACTGTATTTTGACCCCCCCCCTGGTTCTATTTTTAGCCATGGCGACCACGATTTTTAACAAATCAAAAATCCAAACTATAGTTTGGTAAAGGACATGCTAAGCAACAACCATACCAAGTTTGGTTGCATTCTGTCAAGTGGTTTCAGAGAAGAAGATTTTTGAAAAATTGAACGGACAGATGACGACGACGGACGACAGACTACGGACGACGGACGCCAAGTGACGGCAATAGCTCACTTGACCCGAAGGGTCAGGTGAGCTAAAAAAACTTTGGACATGCAGTAGTCTGGGAAACCATGAAATGAAACAAAACTATTAACATTGGTGTTTAACAATATACAAGACAGTAATATGCAACATATTTTATGCTATTTTAAGTTATAGTCGTTGATAGTAGGTTTGTTTAAAAATAGGTTTGGTTTAAGATTGTCATTCTTAGAAATAGCATTGTTTTAAGACGGATAAAATTTGTTTAATATGATATGAAACGCATGGTCTAATTGCAAACTCAAAATTATAAATAATTGATTGAATTGCGTTTAGCAAATTACAGTTATAAGAATGAATGCTATGACATTTTAACTTGCACTATAGGATTTTAAATAAACGACACAACGTTCACAATGCAATTCAACTGGTCAACGATAGATTTTGTACGTTAACTAAGGCAATAGTAGTGAAGAATAATATCAAAAAATAAGTTTCAAAACAATATACTTCATACATTGAGCTATGGTAGATAGCTGATAACAATATTACAATGTAGCAACTGTAATAATTTGCTTAGTTAAATTAATGGCTGAAATTTGAAGTGACATTAAGATAAGGATAACTTTGAAGTGATATTTGTCTTCATACTACATAATATATATAAAAACGATATTTACACTGGCGACTGTTGAAAAACAACAACAAATCAGTTGATCATAATGGAATTTGTTAAATAAACACGGGTTTTATTCTGTTGTCCTTTACTTTCATGTTCCCAAAACGACGCGTAAAGGGCAAACAGATTACGTAACTATATCGGATCCACTTTTAGCTATTAACAATTATAGAATTATAAGAAGTCGTCAATGTATAAATGTCCTTGAAAGGATTTCACACACTCCTGTTACAATGCTATATAAATGGTTAGCCAAACATTACGACAGTATATTTGATTAATCATTGCTCTCATAGATCGCACCCACACTGTTGAACACACAGCCAAGGGCTAGGTTAGTGAGTGCATGTTGATCAATTATTAGGTTATGATTGCAAACCCACAAAAATAATATTTATGTACATAAATCAAACAACCTCTGACATTCCCTGAACTGAACGTGACAGGTTTGATAACAACCCAAACGTAACATTCAACAGACTCTTGTTGGCAATATTAAAGGCATACTTTACAAGTAGCGTTGAACAACGATACACATACATTAATATGCAAACGGTCCAATAGCCATATAATATACTTAAATGTTCACGTCTCCTTACAATAAGGGCACATTTACATACCAATTAGATGAAGTTCATAAATAACAAAAAACAAAGCATCAAATTTCTAAGTTGGTGTTTTCTTTCAAATATGCCACCAGTTTGTCTGTCCCATTTTGCAATCATACATGTGATTAATTATAAGTTTAGTTCTTTGTCCTTCAAATACTGGAAATAAAAGTGTGCTAAATATTGAAACATATTTGTTAGTAAATAGATGTGCAAATAATTCTTATTTGAAAGAAATGATTACAGTTAATTTTACCTTTGTTTCAATTAAAGAATGGCCTGTTACGAAGCCTGTATGAAATCAGTTTACAAAGTAAACATTGAGTCAAGGGATAAGCTGAATGTACAGCAGTGAACAAGGAAAGATGATGCCGATCGTAGTACATTTTGATAATACAGATCTGTACATTATCTAGGGGTTAGCGATCTCAATTTTTCGGATACCGCGTTATCATATTACGGTTTGATGTTCAAATATCGCGATATATCGAGTTTTAAATTAGCGAAATTTTTTTCAAGTAAATACGCAAACAAAAACGGTTTCCTACTCTTCACTAGGAATCTATATTCTAATGTTTAAGGGAATCCATTCCAGAACAAAAGGACAGGTGAGTTGAAGAAATAAATTTTTAAAATAACTGAAAGACGCACGGTCAGAGCAGCAAAAATATGCTATATATTCTTTCAGGGAACATAAATACTAAGTAATGGAACAGAAATTGAGATGGCGGTATGTCTGCATTTAATATCTTAAGTACATCATAGTTATAATCATCCTCTAAAATCTTCGAACTTTTGAAACCTTAAGAAAATTCTAAATGTTAAAGAAACGTATAAGTACAACTACTGAATATGAATCAAGATTGTTGCAAACAAGATTGTTGTAGAGAATTTCATAAAGTTGCTTTGCATTATGATCACAAGCAATATCCTGTTTTACTGTATATATAACCGTTCTCGAATCATATTTTATGTCCCAACAATATATATCAATAAAAAAATGATAATTTATGATAATTTTGTTTAAACTATTAAAGGTTAAATAAGTTTCCAGGTTTTAGCAATAACTTTGTTAATTGCTTATTATCTTTTAACAAAAACTGAGCACAGTTTTCCAATATAAATCTTCGTAAAACAAGTCATGCACTTTATTTTTCATATTGATTCGAGTTTAATGTTGTTTAACTTATCAATGTCAAAAAGTCTTAAAGTACATTTATATGACACAGTGATTGGAATGATTCTCAGACTTTTATTACTATTTCGATAAATCACTTTCACTAAATAAAGTTCTGTTAAATGAACATGCAACTTCCTGTTCCATTTGTAACATGCTTTAGTTTTTAGTGTAAAGTCGATGATACTGGATGTTCCAGACATCATGATTTAACTTGAGCTTCTTAAATAATGTGCCTTATTCACTTCTGGTGGCCATACTGCATTAATAATATACGTTTTATTTATTTTCTTTATTACTTTAAAGTTGGTTGATTTCTTTTTGTCTTTACAGATTGTCTTTTAACTGTGGATGAGCACACTTATACACAAAAGCGTATAATACTTTTAGCGACAATTCTGTAATAGTAGAGTCTAACTTCGATAGCTCAAACACAAGGATTTCTGGATTTTAAAGTCCCGTCGCTACAGGACCCTCGAAAACTAGTGTAAAGGTCCATATAATAAAAAATTCATATAAATCATCATCAGTTATAACAACCTAGAAAAAAATTGCGTAAGTGACAAAGTCTGATAGCTCAAACTGACGACCCGGTCTTTCGAGTTCGAGAAATCATCGAAGCTCTACTGTATTATATTTTGCGTAACTTGGAGTACTTTTTATCATGTAAATCGTATTTTTAAACACAAAATGTTTGTTACCATTTTGTTGTCGAGTTCTGTTGGGTGTAAATGTGCGGTCCCCACCTCTTTGTAAACCCGACAATACGACATTCGCAGACGACGCGATAACAAGTAAAAGATTATTACTGAGTATGTCAGTTATAACAAAAAATATAGTTTAAAATTCAAAGTGTAAATTTTTATATGGCTATGGTCGGTTTTCTTGCGCTTCTTTTCATAATATCCCATCATAAAAGGTATTGCTGAATCAACAAGAGGGTCATACACAAGTAACAAATCAAAACTGATCAAAAATATTTTAAAGCAAGAAGTCGGTTATCTTGAATAGAACGATTTGCACGAACTGATAAAAACATCGACACTTACGGAAGCAAGCAATTTCAATCTGAAAACTCGATGACATGAAAACGGTATACTAGCAAGCACTAACAGCTAAAACAAGCAGAGAACGAGAAGAATATCTTATATATGTAAGACATTATATTGTTATCTTACATTCGAACGCGTTTTCCAAGACATTTGCATAAATAAAACAGTTCATATGTTTTATTTTCTACACCTGAACAATACCCATGTTTATCTGCACGATTTGTTTTTATTAAAGTGATAAAAACGAACCCGAGCCTAATCAATTGCTAAAATAATTATTTGGACATAGGTCACTGTCAGAAAGCAGGCTGTTTAAGCATTGATATTTTTCACTCAGTAGTTTTAATAAAATAAACAATTGACTGTTGCGCTCATTATTGATGATACGCAGACAACCATTTTTTGATCTTAAGGAGAATGTTATTTAATTTAAGCTAATATTGAATTTCTGATGAGACCTGATTTTGCTTTAAAGTACGATAAATGCATTTATGGGTAAGGTAAAGGTCGCGAAAAGATGGAAAAAACAGCTTGTTAAGTTATTATTTTGGTACCAATGAGTTTAACATTTTTAAAATTAAATTAATACTATTACGTCAAAGAAAACGCGAAAGCAGTTAAAAATGTATTTACGTATATGGGTCATGTATAAAAACTTTAAAATTTATGGTGAAATGAACACGAAACACATGTTCACGACAGTATAAAATGAAGCTAAATTGAAAAATTCTTACGTAACTGCTACCTAAAGGGTTACAAAGACTTTTACTTTTCGTAAGTGGTGTTATGCTCTTTCAGTTTCATCGGTAATCCAGTCAATTTTAAAAGTTTTACATAGTAAATAAAATACTCTAAACAAATAAGTGATTTGCTCAATATTCCTGTACTATAAATATATTTTGCAAAAGAAAAAGTGTGTACACAGCTAAAAAAGGGGGGGTGGAACATTTGTTGAACACTTTCTGTCGGTTGGGGGAGTTTTTTACGTCCTACACCAACAACTTTATGCCCTTGGTCGGACGGCCATTTTCTGTTCCATTTTGCAATGTCTTATTAGCATAAACCTTTTATTTGAATAAGTCCAGTCATTTCGGTATCAAATGATCATCTACAAATGTATGTAATGCAAAGATGTCGATAAACTATCAAGCATATATGATACCTAAAACATCAATACTGCAGCTATTAAATTTCTAACTGTCTGTTATTATCCTTTGTTTAACTTCGCTTTAGAATAAACAATATCCATCATATTTTATTTACACAATTAAGCAACTGTATTATCACTTTGTCAGAGGTTAAGGATGTACGCCGTTTTATCTCTTCTCTGATTGGTCGTTTTGGAGTGCTGTATTTCATTTGTTATGTTCGCAGGGATTGTTTGGATTTACTATAGTAAATTTTAATGTACAACACAATTCATTTAAAACGAACACTTGTGTTCGCCACTTAAAGCCCGTCATTTTACTCATTTTGTGATTACTTGATAACTAGTAATTCGTTGCATTTTCATTAGTGTTTGTCTTGCAGGAACATTGTAACGCTTAATTAAGAGTTAACAAACCAAAACTGTTACCTTCTTTTGGAATTGCAGGAAAAAGTTTCGTTTGACAAATAGGAAGCAACAAATGAACGGCATATCACTTTTAAAGATGTCAGATCAAACCAGTAAGCTTATTGTAACTGATACAAATGGGAAATCGTGCTTACAATCTCAACTTAACAAAGCATTAAAATTGGTACATGCTGAGGACTTGGTTATAACGTTTTACTGGCAGACTTGGGTCAGATATCGATGTTGGATTGTGTAATTAGCTTATTAAGTGTACCAAAGGCATTACTTGGTTTTAGTGTGCCTGCTTTAAGACAGTCCAACCTAACATAAAGGAATTATGAATATATATATATATATACAATCACAAGGTGGATTCAAATCATTATATATACAATTTGCACGCCTAATTTTTAACAAACGCACCCTTTCATTTATTATGATTGTTCAGTAAAAATCCACTTAAAGCTCTTAATTAATGCATTTACAGCGTTGGTGTAAATGTTGAAAGAGTTGTTGTCAATATTAATTAGAGTTTTAGTATTTCTTTAATATTCACAACAGCTGAAAAATAATTACCGGGTTTACTATTTTCCTCAACTGTTAATAAATGAAAAATATTATATTCATGTATTTACACTTCAATTTAAAATTAAAAACAAACGGAGAAGTTAACTTATATCGTTATATAAGTTTTTGTTATAAACTGTATTTGTAATCACTATTAAGCACTTTCAGTTATTATAGACTCCTTCTAAAGTCTCAGTGGAACATGGAGAAATAAATTGAACAAATGAAGAGAATTTAAATATAAGCGTAATCGCTTTATTCATCTTGGTCAAATGTTTCCGAATATACACGCGGTTCACACATCCTACTATCAAATTAAAATTATAGTAAATATTTCTGAATTTATTAATTGTTAATTTTAAATATAGCAGTTTGTTATTTATTTTAATCAATAAAGTATTTTAATTTTAAACATTCTCTCAAAATGATGGCAAAAAACACAATAGATATACGTGTTCCAAAAAAGCAATGTGAGCAATTAAAAAAATATACATACCTTGTATTGGGATGTATAAATTAAGATTCAGGCAATCTTCTGTTTGATATATAACATAGGGTTCTAATCTCCTCAGTCGATCTACGAAGAGTGCAGAAATATTAACACTTGCACTTTTGATATTATTGAAAGGCTGTGAACAAACTCCGCGATAACTTCTATTGGAAAACACTCGTATCCCAAGCCATTTTTCTAAAGAACTGGCTGGAGGAATAAATCTCATTTTATCTATCCTTGTGGAACCATACTGAAATCCACTAAACACTTCCACCGGTTTTAGCTGTTTGTCTTCAAAAGGTATAAGCATGCCTGTCAAATTCCCAAATTTTGTATGGAATTCACGCGCTTCGATGTTTCGAAACTCAAATTTGCATACATCGAACACAAGCATTATTTGAATAAGGATATTAACGAACTCTGCACATTTGATTTTGTACTCCATTTTGATTCCCAATAAAGTGCCATCAACGCAAACAAAAATCTAAAAGATGACAAGTATCATCATTCTATATAATAAGGTTTCATCTTTGTCCTATTGAGTTAAATAAAAGTCAATATTTTACAAATACCCATGTTGTAATTTCAAAGATAGTTCAATTGAAATGTTATTCAATACGTTAAGTGATTATGTCGATTATCCTAACCGCGTTCTATGTATAAACCAGTTCACATAGCAGGTAGTGCACCATACCGTGTGCAAGGCATTTCCTTTTTAATTATAACCCTGGATGAATTGAATATAATTGCAAAACATAATGAAATACATCTCTACCGACCGATTATGATCTTAACTTTTCATATTAATTGACTGATGAACTGTCTCTCATTCAGAACCATTCAATATTTATTCTAGCTTGATTGGCAGTCGATTTATTGCATTAAAACACAGATAACAACAAGGATTTAATGATAGTAGAATATATATCTGGGGTAGATAAAGTGAAAATGCAAATGCGAGGTATTCATCGCTATATTTAATTTTAACAGCTAAAGAGTTCAGTGTAACAAGTGAGCTATCGATCTTTTTCCCGACACAGAACTTTAGGAAAAGGAGGTGAGAAAATAATAAAAAAAATCAAATCCATCGGGGCACTATATGGCAGCTTTGATTTTATCTTCTTTAACATCGAATCGTGAACATTAATCGAACAAAAAAAATGAATGACATGTTTAAATGAATTATAGTTTAACCCCTATCACAAAAGATTGTTACAGTTACCAGAATTTTAAAGTAAAGAATATGATGCCGTTATGCTAAATTAAAGGTTCCTAGTGGTCATGTTATCCAATGAGGAGCTATATATAACAGGAAACATAATTGTGGATTGAAGCCTTTAATTACTGATCAGAAAAATTGATTGTTTTGGTATTTGTTTTCCGTCCAGCGAGCAGCATTTCAGCTATATTCAGGACGAGAACATTTAACAAACAATAAATCAATTCATGAATGATGGACCAAAGGGCAAACATGAAAATTTAGTTTTTGTAGCTACAACGAGCCTACTCTTATTGACATCTACACAAGGGGTCTTCGTCTTTCAAATATCGCGGCATTCTACTAACACGTTAGAGAATGTGGTTCGCGCTCAGGCTTTCTGTATTATCCTAGCTGAAATCCGTGGCACCTGTGGGGATTGCGTACTATGAGCACTTAAAGTATGGTCCCATCTGATCAGTAAAATGTAAAATAACCAAAAGGTCAACAACAATCGAAAAACAAAATGACAGTGAAAAATCCGGATTGAGAAAAAAACACACGACATAAAAAAAGAAACAAAAATCAACAACAAAAAACCAAAATGCCTAACCTCAACCAAATAAAAAACATGGGTCACATTTTCTTCAAGTAATATAAAAAAAAATTTTTCGGGACACAACCTGCTGTGACGCAACATATACACATTTCAAGTGCTAAGAACTAGAGTTTTAATTGTATTTTATTCAAATTTAATAACTTAAGCAACAGTCATAAGTGTTTCGGTATTTCAAAATGTACAAATTTTGGGCGGCAAAACAAAATTGCTTTCCCACTGGCATCCACTCATAAAAATGTTTTTTCATAATATAACATGATACCTGTAGTAGTTAGCTATGCCCTCCTATGCGTTTTATGTCTTTTCAAAATGATAATTAAATCAATGAATATTTGTAAAGATAATAAAATATTTTTGTCAGCCTCATGTTATTGCAAAAAGCCATATATATTTGTTTACCTTTGCGGGTAAATCGATAATACTACAAATATCTAAACAATAATTCTCTGTAGATAAAGTTTAGACAAATAATTTCGTTAAATTCATAATATGTGTGACTTTGAACATAAATTCTCCCATCATATTAAATTGTATTTTTGACATCGATCTTTCTACACAGATTAAAATAATTTATTTGAGTCAATTTTGTTTAATTTATAACACAAATGTTATTACTTTTCATTTAGGATAACGGCTTGTGTAATTGTTGCAATACACGCTCCGGAAACTCGGTGGCCGAGTGGTTCAGGTATTTAGTTATCTACATCGGAAACTCAGTGGCCGAGTGGCAATCGGATGACCTCGGTTATTTCCGCCTACGGTCGGAAAGTAATCTCGGAGGTAAGTGTATGAGTATGGACCAAAAATCGGTCCAAATGTGATACGGTTAGCCTGTTTACACAACAACATTATTTTAGTGCGATGAAATAGATTATCCTTTAATTATTCAACTATACAGATCTTTATCGAAGCAGAACTAAAAATTAAAAAAAAATTGTATTTTTTAAACTTAAATTCGCCAAAAAATTCCTTCTCCGACAACGTTTAAATGGATAAGTATTTGTTTACAATCTGACGTCATCAGTAAAAATCAACTAAACGTCAATGACAAGCCAATCAAACGAATGAACTGAATCACTGAAAATAGTTCAAAATGGAGATCACTTACCTCCGAGGTCACTTTCTCGACCCTTGACGGAAATGGCCGAGAGATGTTCCGATTGGCCGAGTGGTTCAGGCATTTATTTACTCGGTGGCCGAGTGGTTCAGGTATTTAGTTACTCGGTGGCCCATTGGTTTAGGTATTTAGTTATCTACTATAGATTATTCGCTTGTCAAGCCCGAGAATCGGAGTTCAAACCTGAGTTTTGGAAAGAGTGTGCTCAACACTTAAACCCAAGTACACGGGATGCGAATCTCAGGGGCAAAGGTCGGAGAATTTCATCGGGTACTTCCGACTCCTTCCTTCAATAAACATTGGGCGCTATGATATTGCTAAAACATTTCTGAAAGTGGTGTTAAACCTCAATAAAAACAGACAGCAATTAACCATCGAATTTTAGCACAATAACTGCCACTGAAGTCAATTTTTTCTGTTTTAAAAAATTGCTTTAACTTTTTTATAATAATGGGGGACATAAATTCCAAAATCAAAGCATCAGAGGAACTAGTCGTAAACTTTATACGGTGATTATTGGTAATTGGTTGGTTCTATGGGCTCAATTGCTGCTAAATGTTTTAACCATAACCTGGGACTAGTATAACTTAAAATGATGTATAGATTCCCGCCCTAACCAACTATTTATACTTTTCATGAGGTACAATTTTGCGTATTAATATATTTATGAACATATATGAAATGCGGCTTGTTGAAGTTAAGCAAAAGCAATAAATCATTATGTATCGTTGTCATAGTTGTCATAGTTCTAAAGCTTTAATATCCTCGCCATACATCGCAGGATATTAGGAATAAAAACAATTTAATTATCGGTCACCGCCATGAGCATACAAAAGACAACCACACAAATCAACGAGAAAAACGGGTAATTGATAGAAACTATATTTTAAAACTTGTTGTAATAGACCATAACATTATAAACTGCTAATATAATTTCCCTAATAATCGTTCTGGTGTGCATTGTAGTTTGTAATCGCATTGACTCTTTGTGACGGCTTTAAATTTAAGTGTACACAAAACTTGTGTGGCTCTTTATTAATATTTTATAATTAAATTGATAGTAGTGATCTTCCACACTGGTGACTTTGAATATAGAAATACTACAAACTGTTGCCTCTTTGTTTATAGCTTTTACAAGTCAACTGGCAGTTTAAATTAAACGGTAGACGTGATAATTTACATTCTCATATCTTCAACTCTCCTATGATAGAAGAGTTGATGATATGAGAATTTAAATTATATTTTGGTTACTTAATGGGTGTGTATTTCATTCATTCGTCCCTTGCCTTCAAAATCTTTATTTCAAACCCCTTAATAATAGAAATTCACTTGCCACGACTTACACAAGGGCAATATCAACCACGTTTACTATCTTATTTTTTACAAAAATTCTTGTTGACACAGTTGCAACCAAGTTTTAGTATCAATTATATTTATGTTTAATGGAACTACAAAAGATTCTTCTTGACACATTTGTAACCAAGTTTCACATTCAGTTATATTTCTGTTTGATGGAACTGAATTCTAATAATTCATTAGCTTATACTCAAAGCAAAAGTTAATAAAAAGTTAAATCAATTTAATGAAGTCCAAACGCCATAAACCTCGTTTGTTGATTTATGATTTTCAATATACTTTGAAATTCCATGGTTCTATGTACTTCAGGGATTTCTATAGAAGGATACTAATGCACTAAAGACATATCTTACTTAATTGATCATAGAGTAACTAAACATTAACCGGTAATTGACATTGATAGGTTGAAGCAGATTCGAGTCACGCAAGAAGCTATGACTGTGATCATAGTCCTGTTGGCACTTGACTTACTCAGATGGATATTTTATGCGAATAACCTTGAGGTTCATCGGGCTTTTATGTTATTCATGGGAATAGGGAGATTACATGCTATATTTATATTTATCGCGGCAATAGTTTCATCTTGTTTTGTTGTTGTTCAATCATTATTAAAGATTTGGTACACTGTTTGATCAACGATTAGTAGGAATTATCGTTTAAAAATAATTTGTGTTTTATATCATTAACTGCAAAAAACTGAAATTTGAAAAGAATTTGCTACTGCAGCTCGGACCCAGCTAAAAATATACAGTTACGTTGTCTTTTAGAAACATATTGAGAGCTTGGTACAAACATATTTTGTTTGTAGATTTTTGATTAAGGAGGTGAGCGATAATATTTACTTTTTATTTTTTTTAATAGTTTTTCATGCATTTTGACGCAATTTTCGTTCTGTATTAAAGTGATTATTAAATAAATTTTAAATATTATGAAAAAATGCTCAATCAATGGATTCGTTATAATTCATTTAAAAACCAAATTGACCGTTGTACCGAAACCCGATGTCTATCCGTTCAGCCAATGTCACCCTGTAAAAACGACAGGGTTGGCAAAACCAAGATATTTTGTACCCACATTGTCATTCCTACACAACGATGATTGATATATGAAACACATATGAGCGTTAATTCGATTCCACACAGCAAACCAAATTTATGACTCTTACAATTACATTAAATAATTTACACTTAGCTTTTTTTTAAATTTAAAATAGAATAAAATTTAGTTAAGCTATTTTAAATGTCAGTAAAACAATATTTGTTATAAATGATACATTTCTGGCAGCAGTCATCGAAGATGTCTTAGGACTAAGTCGTGTTACCGACTGGCAGCAGTCATCGAAGATGTCTTAGGACTAAGTCGTGTTACCGACTGGCAGCAGTCATCGAAGATGTCTTAGGACGAAGTCGTGTTACCGAAGACGTCGCTATTTATGAGCTGTACTAATTGTTATCCTCACTTAAGGACAACGAATTAGATGTCCTAGGATGGTGTTAGGATAATTACTATTTTAATTTGTTTTTATTGTCACATTTTTTATTTTTTATTTTTAATATTACATTAGAAAGGTTTTTAAATAGCACCGACATGTGCTTTGTAACCTCTTGAAGCTCTATTTCCGTAAAATGTGTGTTCCTTTTCTTACTGATTATAATTTACTGCCCAGCAAGTAAAATGTTAGTCTTATTTATGACAATTAATAAGGTTACGAATAAGGTTACGAAATCATTTGAATCACAACAAAGAAGAGTTCGTGCGGGCAAACTGGTTTAAATCAATTATAAAGTCGCTCCAAATTATACCACCTTGAAAGTCATATTAAGGAGACATTTTATGTTGTACCAATTTTAATATTTTACATACAATACACGGAAACATTTTTGTCAACACAGGCTGTGCTCCTTTTGATGGAAGGGAAGAATAAAATCAACATTTAATTGAAAATGTTATTTATTATTTAAATGACGAGAACACAAATAAAATAAAACATATATACACACACAAAGATAGAAATCTTAACTACTATAATAAAACATATATACACACAAAAAGATAGAAATCTTAACTACTATAATAAAAGAACCCATCCCATCAAAGATGGGTTATTATAGGACACAAAATTGGAACAAAAGTTGTGTGACAATACCCCCCATCCAAGCCTGTATTGAAAAACGGAGAGGAAAAAACAAATACCCATTAGTCGAAAATAACAGTCATAAAATTATAACAAATCAAGATATCATTTATTACTTAAATGACGAAAACACAAATAAAAAATAATCAAACATATATACAAAAAGATAGAAATCTACTATAATAAAGAACCCATCCCATCACAGATGGGAATATTATAGGCCTTTGTAGACATTTTACAAACTTTATAATAAAGCTTAACAATTTTATTTGTTTTTATTTTTACATAACGTAAAATACTTATATACACCGTACAACTTATTCCATCAAAGTTGGTGATAATACATGCATTGGGAAAAAACTGTAGAGCATAATAAAAAAATCAAACCAAACAGAAAACATACTAAAAACTAAAGTCCTTCAGATTCATAATTTCCTTTACCAGAACTAAAATTTGGTTAGGATGGGATGGCAGGTAACTTAAAACTATCTAATCCTAATGCACGTGACCAAATGTGCAAAGCTTGTGGAGCTGTAACACAATGGAGTAAACGCCATCTGTTGGAGATACGAGAAGGGCGATAATGATAAAGACTGACAAATCTGTTTGAAAGACGTTATCTTTACCGACTTGCAAATTACATACAAAATCCTGTTTTTCAAAAAACCATTTATATGCTATAAATATATTTATTGATGCATGTTTATAAAACGTTGATTTAGTTTTAACGTAAAAGTCCAGTCCACATTTAAATTTTGTTGACTTTATAAATTTCTTAATACATGTAACACATGTATAAATTCTTCTTTGGAGAATACTTCAGACAGAGCTGTGACATCTCTCCTAGGATGGTCTTATGATACCTGCGTTATGAGGTCCAAGACACGACGAAAGACGGTCCTAAATTCTGTCCTAAGACATGTCAAAGACATACTTTAAGATAGTCTTGAAAACACGGCCCCTGAGCTGTCTTTGTTGCTGTTATCAAACTTATTCAAAGAAGGAAACTCAAAATTACGACCGTGTCTCTATATTACAGTTATCAGTACTAAAGAATTAGTACTCAGCAAAAGATGTTATTCTAAAACCATTACGTTCATATTTAAAATAAATGTCATGCAGATTTAACAAATATAATGCATTTGTGTCTAAAGCAAAATAAATTGACAGGCATTGACGGACATTCAAAGAATCAGACTCAGCATGGTTCTCTTCCTGTAACAGGAAGATAAATTATGCCAATTAAGAAATTTTACGATTCCCAAGTCATATTTCTCTACATCTTCTTTGCGTCATTTATAATAAAACATTTTACAAATATTGTATTATACAACAGTTACGATATTTTATGCGATAGCAACGATCTGTACAATAGCCAATGCTAAAAACTTCATAACATGGGTCCTGTATATATTGTCGTGTGTCGTCCGTTACAGCTGTAGAAAAACACAATTTTGCTATTTTTTTAAATTCGTTAGGGATCTTACCGTTGTTGTATGTGATCATGCTTATAGAAAATCATTTTCAATTAAATTTAGGGATGTTACATTCCAATTTTCAGATCTTACCAATTATGCTTTGTATTTAGTCAAGCTATTTCCTTGATTCAACTGTTGCCTAACGCAAAGGAACAGTATTTTAGCTATATGCACAGACAAGATTCTAACAAATCGGTAATGAACGTTGAAATACATATATAAGCATTTCAGTTACAAAGGTGATAATTTATTCTTAACAAAGACATTTTATTTATAGTTCCGGGTAAAACATTTCAGACAATCTGATAGTACCTCGTTTTTAGTGTTCTTTGATGTTGTCGTTTTGATATTTGTTATATTGCAGAATGTTATTTTCTTTATTACCATTGGTGTTACAGTATAAATCTTTGACTCACTCTAACGACTATAAATGACTAGATATTTTTTGTTACAAAAATAACTTGCTTCTATCACGATTTTACATACCACGTTTAATAAATTATGTTACCATCATTAGAGCTTGTGTTGCTTTGTTGTCTAACAATGCCGGCGTAAAATAAAGCTTATTATTATTATTATTATTATTAGTTTTTAATGTTCGATAATAACTTAATATTTCAAAAACTCGTTTTGGTTTGTACGGAATGTAACTGCATGCATTAGTAACATTGTGACTTATTTTACTCAAGAACATTGGTAGATATATACGCATTCAAAAAAGAACTTCATAACTACGTATTAAGTTTTAATAATTATCAATTATAATTTTAAATGACTATTGAACTGTTTAAATGTACTAATGGTTTAAAATGGTTTAGTGTCTATTCTTAAGATTTGGCAGAAAAGTGCATACTCCGTGAATTGCCGCGAAATTTTTAAAATCGCTTCCAACGGAAAGTTTTTGGTTTACTCAACCGTTTATCAGTATAGCGTATAAAAGAAACAGGTCCAACTCGTAAAAGCGTAAAAGTTATGCATGCCGCGGTTGTATACTGCTACCAGAAACATCATCATCAGACTACTACAAGCTGGAGTCTCCCCATGTGACCGAGAGTACAATTTCCAGACTATGGGTCCGATTCCAGCAGACCGGTACGACTAAAAACCGCCCAAGAAGTGGTGGACCACGCATAACCACAGCACGAAACGATCGATACATCCGGGTATTCTATCTAAGGGATCGAACAGCCACAGCAACAACTGCAATCGGGATATCTGTAATGCAAAGAATCCGCTCCTAAACTGCCAGAAACCAGCATGAAATGAAATGAAATGAAACATGGAATGAGACCCAGGAGACCGTATTTTGGAGCAGTTTTAACGACATTACATCGACGGGAAAGAGTCAGATGGTGCAAAAGGTTCAGGATCTAGACTTCACAGAACTGGCGCTAATTCTGGTTTAGTGACGAGTCGCGGTTCCTGCTTATAAAAGCATGATGGTAGAATACGTAATAAGTAAATTATATACAAACGTCTAAGTATTGTGACAACCATATAATATATCTATCCAGCGGATTTCTGAAACATCAGAAATACAGGGTTAACATCAAATATTTATATATACGTCTACAAATTAAGCCCAACACTGTTTGAATTAGATTTTAAACACTGTCAAATTTTTGCTTTCCCTCAGCGGGATTCGAACTCACACCGTTGTGACACTGTGGCACCAATTCGGAATTTTGTATTAAGACGTTTGTATATAATTTACTTACTGTGACTGCATGACAAGTAACTTTGTCATCCTATATAATATATACAAAAATGCTGAATTAGATTACTGTCAGAGTAATACGTATTGGTTACGAAAATTCCATCGTCACACGCTAGTACACATGTACTATGTCTATGTCTAAGATTCACCCCGGTTAATGAAGCTATATTTTTTATATAGCGGATTTGGCCGAGGGGTCTAGACCGCTGGACATAGTGCAGGCGAATTGGTGCCACAGTGTCACAACGGTGTGAGTTCGAATCCCGCTGAGGGAAAGCAAAAATTTGACAGTGTTAAAAATCTAATTCAAACAGTGTTGGGCTTAATTTGTAGACGTATATATATATATATATATATATTTATAGCTAAAAATCTACTCACTAGAATCTAATAGAATAAAAATATACTCTTCAACAAAAAAAGAAACGCATTGTGTGTTTTACATATCTTAATTCACGACATTCAAATCAAAATTTTACAATTACACGAACGTTATGCACTTAAAATGTTTGTTGCATACAAAGTAACAGTCGTT
This sequence comes from Limnoperna fortunei, assembly GCA_944474755.1. Classification (NCBI taxonomy): domain Eukaryota; kingdom Metazoa; phylum Mollusca; class Bivalvia; order Mytilida; family Modiolidae; genus Limnoperna; species Limnoperna fortunei. Next base: position 98,571,512 of record OX104113.1, on the reverse strand, counting down.
GCCTATACAAATCACAATTCAAAGTCACTTCCGGTCAACTACAAGTTAGTAACGTGTGTGACCACATCGAGAAGCCAGCACTGCACTGCATTTCTCAGTCATGAACATTAATGCGAGGTATTCTTTCCCATCATCTTGCAACCATCTGTCGAAGTTGATCCAAGGCCTTTCGTGGCGCACACTTTTTGTACAGTTGGTCCTATACAAGATCGATTAGATTCAAATCGGTCGATTTTGAAGACCATGGCAACGAGGGGTCTAGACCGTCTATATATATAGAACGAGAACTAGATAACAAACAATAACTTAATTCGGGATATGGAACACACTGAGTAGCTCCGTGTGAACCCTTATCTACCAGAAAGGACAAATACAATTGCATGAACAACTAGTACGATACAGTCATATAAATATGGGACGGGCTTGAACCCGACATGTACTTCTCACACCAGTAAAGCCGTATAGACGACAATACAGACAAATAGAAATATCTATAAACACCTACAAACACTACATGCAATGAAAGCGAATAAATATCTTCATTTGATACAGGCATACCGAATTATGCGGAAGGGTTCGATCTGTTAAAGGGATCTCAGCGGAAGGGTTCGATCTGTTAAAGGGATCTCAGCGGAAGGGTTCGATCTGTTAAAGGGATTTCAGCGGAAGGGTTCGATCTGTTAAAGGGATCTCAGCGGAAGGGTTCGATCTGTTAAAGGGATCTCAGCGGAAGGGTTCGATCTGTTAAAGGGATCTCAGCGGAAGGGTTCGATCTGTTAAAAGGATCTCAGCGGAAGGGTTCGATCTGTTAAAGGGATTTCAGCGGAAGTTATATAACAATTTTATCGACAAGCTGTAGCAATAAAGGTTGATGATAGTTTTAATATATCAACGGTTAAACGTAGTCTGATAGTAAACTCTAGCAGAACGTCTGATAGTAAACTCTAGCAGAACGTCCGATAGTAAACTCTAGCAGAACGTCTGATTTCAATTGCAGCCAATCTTAAGCTTACACAAAAATCCATTGTGGAAAATATGAAGTTGTGTTTAAGGACGGCAAATTCTGCCGGTGACAATGAGCCCACTCTTTTTCGACATCTACAACATTATTTTCAGCGGTCAGGTCTTTCGTATTATAACCTAGCCCCCTTTACAGCTCTCCCCTCTCCTGTGTTTTATTATTTGAATGGTGTTTAACGACACGTTTTTAATGGGGGAGGAAGTCGTAGTTCCTGGAGAAATCCCCGACCTTCGGAAGGAAATCTGGCAATCCATGTCAATTAAGATTAGCATCGAGTACACCCTGTCAGCAATGAGACTCGAACCCGCAACCTCAGTGTTGACAGATCACGTGATCAATAGTAAACGAACTACCTTAAGCACTCGCCCCCTATCTTATGTAAATTTAGGCATGGAATGATTTTTTGAAACCCTATTTACATTTGATGTTTTAAATAACGGGCAGTAAAAGCTGTGGCTTGCCATTTTTAATTTCAGAAAGCAATGAGTCAACTGTGCTGTCTGTTGAACACATTGTATAGTAAAAAGAACAAAAAAATTATAAAATCAACAGGAATGGGTAATTATGTAGTAAACTGTTTGTATGTCGTAAAATTCTTTGTTAACAGATGGCGGTGTAAAACTGAATGTGTAGACTGGTTTATTATTGCTTTTTAGCAACAGCTGGCACTAAGTGTCTGCCATAATATTCCTGGTTTTTCTTTTGCAAATTTAGTTAAAACAATTGATGCAACTCACAGCAAAAACGTACTAGAAATTAAGAAAACGTGAATTTTAGTTGCGTACTAAAGTGTGCTAAGGGTAGAGAAACCTTTATTAAAAAGTTAAATAGTTGCAATGTAATAAAATTGCGAAATTAAAGATAAATTAACTTAAAAAAAAACTATTTTGTGTTATATTGATTGACTGTGTGCTTTACGTTGGGCGAGCAATATTTCAGCTACATGCAGGACGAAAGTAGATAAACAAAAAACATAAATCAATGGGAAAGGGCGGGCGCTTAGCTACCGGGAGGCATGGCAGCATGTGCATCTACATCGATTTCACACACAAAAAAGAAAACAAAACGAAAACAAAACAAAAACCTACACACACACTCAAAACAATACAAAATAAAATAAAATAAAAACATACATAGAGTACGTCCCATCTATTGCTAATGCGATCTTAAGTCTTGATGTTAGTTTGTTTGTTATGCTATCTTATGCTACGGGGGGCTTAGCCCCCATGGACCCTTACCAGGGCCTTAAGCGGCCCCATACCCCTCGCCGTTCGGTTTGTGCATCCACATCTTCCTTGGGGTAGATACGCGCCTGAAAGAGGGGGGTGGGCCAAAGCGAACAACTGCCACTGGAAAGTATCGAACATTGGGAAGAGACAAGAATTACTCGTTTCTAAAATCTTTAAAAATGGGTTCTATCGTGCAAGGAGCGTGGCACAGTAAATAGAAAAACATGTACCATTCATTACATACTGTCAAGAATTAAAAAAGAAATGTATTATCATTAATGTTATTTTTGTTGGCGCCAAGTCATCTGATGAAACATATTCAAATAGATCTGATTTTCACTTAAAACTTGAAACTTAATCTGGTTAAAAAAAGGAAATGAAATTGTTTCAAACACAAACTTAATCGGTTTGATTGGATAGTCTTACGACACTTTAAATATTTTTTAACTGTAGCCTTCTACATTATTTGTTCAATGATTGATGCCCATTCAGGCAGGCACTTGAATTGGTGAATGTTTTTTTAATGCTCCGGGTCAAAAAGCGTGCAGTATTTGAACAGATTACGATCTTATTTGTACGAAAGCCCAGAAGGCTCATTCGATATTCGAAACTCGAAATTCGAGATTCGAAATAAGAAATTTGAGATTCGAGATTCGAAACTCGAGATTTGAGATTCGAAATTCGAAATTCAATATAGTTATAACCAATCAGATTATGTGTGACATAATCGTCTACCAATCAGAATAGTTCTTATATAAACTTAGCCACGTTTTATTGTTTTTTTGGGGTTGACATATTTGTCAAACAATGACTGTGTTCAACATGGTTTTGTTAAAAAAAATCAAATTTATAAGCTTTATTTGTTATTTTATCAAAATTAATTCAGTTCGCAATAACATCTTGATTTCACAAATCAAGAAACAAGCATGTACATGTAAAATGGAATTCAACAAAACTTGGTGTGTAGGAAGTACGCCATATGTTGTTTTGCATGTTACAGGGCATTTTGGTCCTCAAATTTTTTTTTGTGGGGGGGGGGCTATCAGGGGTGGCCCTCCCTTTTGACGGAACAATTTGGTTGGATATATAGGAAATCATTGAAGCATGACCACAGTGCCCCCCTTTACCAGTCAGTGCCCCCCTTTTCGAAATTTCTGGATCCGCCACTGGCTTATTTTGGCCCTTTGAACTTTGAAATGTGCTGAAAATACCCATTAATTATCTTGTCAGCACAAATTCTCTGATACTACTCATGCAGTACTATACAAAATTTTATGAAACTTGGTATATAACTAGTACACCATATATGTAGTTGTGCATATTATCAGGAATTGTTGATTCCTAAAATTTATATGGTAGTTATGGCTCCCTGAACTTAGACATTTTCAGTAATCCTCAATAATAATGGTTTTCGCTTAAACTCCCCTAAAACTACTCAACCAAATTTTATGTAGTTTCGATATAACAAAGGAATTCTGATTGGTAGAGATTAGGTCACACGCAATCTGATTGTCTAAAACTATATTGAATTTCGAATCTCGAATTGCGAATTTCGAATCTCGAATATATAAGATCTTTTCTGATTGGTAGACGATTATGTCACACGCAATCTGATTGGTTATTACTATATTGAATTTCGAATCTCGAATTTCGATTCTTGAATTTCGAATGAGCCTTCCGGGCTTTCGTAAATTTGTGGTGAAATGAGAGAATGAAAAAAAATTATTTCTGACTGACCAGCAAGACAGTATATATTATGACTAAATGTATTATAATGAATTCTCAGGAATTGAGCATTAACCTACATTGGGACGGAACACCACCATTCTTATGTTTATATGAATATTATGTCCGATATGTTTGGGTTCTGGTTGCTATTTTAATGTTTTCATAAATAAAAAATTCGAACTATTGTGCCGTACTAGTTTATTAGTCATGATTTGAATCAATTTTAATATAGCACCGAGTTAGACATTGTAGTCTGCACAAAGTCTGCTTTAAAGAATAGTTGTTTATTTATAACAGGTAAATTCAAGCCAAGTCGACATGCTGTTATATTATTAATAGTTTTTACAGTCAAATAAACAAATTACATCTGACTCACGTTGTCACTCGTGATAGTAAATGTGTTTTGGCCATGTAATTATATTTCTGTTAAGTAAACCTTTGAGACCTTATCAAAATATTAATTGTATTTTATTTCTATCATGCAATCATAAAATGGACGGCAATATCCCCACTGTGTTTCAGATAAATGACATGAAATATTAGATCGTGTTTTCTATCATAAGATTCCAATTATAAAATTATTCAGCGACTTCGAAAAAGAATTAAAATCATCAAAAATTACTCGGGCGCAGTAAACAGATTTGTTTTGCCACTTATCTGTGCAACTTAATTCTTGTATACTTTAAATCTGAAATCTATGCATATATCGAATTTAACATCGTGTTATAAAATACGATTTATTGTTTAGAAACTTAAATATGGTGACTTTCTTTAAACTATAGTCAATAAGCGAGATGTGTTATATTCAAAAGTTTACATCGTAAAGGCGAAAAGCTGAATTTTCCTATCGTTTTCGCAACTTGAATTTTCGTCTTCGAAGGTTAATTTGCGGGAGCATGCGTAATTTTATTTTCTGTTTACCAAGTGAAAAAATAATTAACAAAGAAATATAAATACAAACGAAAACGCAAATTAATCATAATTTCTACCTTTTTTCTTTGTCATCTTCGCCTTTTGGCTTTTTATGTGAGAAGACGCTTCACGTGTTACATATCGTCAGTTCTTTTCAATAAATCTTGGGTATCTATGCAGACGCCGGTGTAAATGACAGTTCTTCTTCTAACTAATTTTGTTTTCTCATTTTTATTTTTACATGCCAATTGTCAACTCACACAATACAGAAATATGAAATAAAATACTAATCTTTAAACTCTTTCTGTAGATAACTGAAACAATTATTGCATTCATAGGTCCTTGGTATCTTCAATTAATCAATTTTAAAATATTTATTTTAGTCGAGAAACAAAAAACGGATATAGCAGGAGTTCGAAAGAAGCGAGAGGTGCCACAACAGCCAGAATGTCGCTAGATCAACATACGCATATGCAGACGCATTGGATCAAAATGAAGACAATTAATCTGTAGATAGCGCTAAATTAGTGCAAAGTTGCAGTAATCAATACATCAAAAGTTTAAAATTAGGTTCATTAATAGCCCGACGCCATTTCGCTCAACAGTGTCAGTTTTGGCAGGACGTGTAATTTTACCTCTTCTGAACTAATGTCAATTTCTGTATAAACTGTATAATTTATATACAATAAATCAATGTTTAATAACTCTCCACTTGACTACTGGGATCGATTGCACTCAAAACATAACATAAAGTATAACAAATTATAACATAAATAATAAATTATTTAATAACGTTTAATGTTTGAATTATATCTAAAAAGGATCTTGCATATCATCTAGAAAGACTTTAATTTTAAAATGCAGATGCATTTGATAACACCGGATGTCAATGCTAAGTTTCAGATCAATTCTAATGGAGTTAATATGTTAAAATTATGTTACAAATGAAATATTTTCTCGTCACTGCTTTCAGTTATAACTAGATGATTTAATGGCACAACAATTTATGAAATAAATTATCTTCCCCTGACCCCTTTAAAGAAAACTATGTCTGATTTGCTCCTGATATTCAAACCACTTAATGATAGTCAATGATGGAAAACAAGTGCAAAGTGACAAACTATTCACATGGAGACATGACAATACCTTTAAAATGAAACTTAAAATCAAAATATGGTTAGTTGACAAAAGAGAAATAGTTCAATGAAGAAAAGTCATACTTACTTGCCATTTTATCAACATCAATGGACATTGAGTAACCTCACAGTAACCAGTATAAGTAAACACTATTGTATTGTTTGTTAATTCACAGTAACCAGTATAAGTATACACTATGGTATTGTTTGTTAATTCACAGTAACCAGTATAAGTTGTTTGTTAATTCACAGTAACCAATATAAGTAAACACTATGGTATTGTTTGTTAATTCACAGTAACCAGTATAAGTATACACTATGGTATTGTTTGATATATTTCAAGTATTTTGACTGAAACATAAACAATCAGTATTTAACTTGTTAAGTCTTTGCTGTTTCATTTGGACCTATGGGAAATCATCACGGAAACGAAAGGTTTTCGGAGTTCTGAAATTATTCATATACTTGTTTATCAAGTATACAATTTAAAAACGATAGCTACTAGTGACTTTATTGTTTCAACATCATTTTGAAGCAAGTGTATTTATTGGAAGTATATGTATGTCGTCATGAACAGTGACGTAATTATAGTTAAGCGAATACTGATAGATATCAAACCTTGATCTACATACATACGGAACTAAATGATAAATGTTGATCAGTAGATTTTTTAAATAAAATCATGTGTACCGGGACAGTTCCAAGAGATTACAGATGTCCGCGTGGGCAAATAGTGGATGCAACCTCACCTCACTAATCCCATTTAGCCACAAAGGGAATGTCATCTATGTTAATCATGGCGGAAACCTAAAGGTAAATCTATGGAACGCCGTGACTGTCTTATGTTGGTTTGCTTCTTTATATGCTGTGGTTTTGTTATTATATGCTGTGGTTTTGTTATTATATGCTGTGGTTCCGTTATTACATGCTGTGGTTCCGTTATTATATGCTGTGGTTTTGTTATTATATGCTGTGGTTTTGTTATTATATGCTGTGGTTCCGTTATTATATGCTGTGGTTGTGTTATTATATGCTGTGGTTCCGTTAGTATATGCTGTGGTTTTGTTATTATATGCTGTGGTTCTGTTATTATATGCTGTGGTTTCATTATTATATGCTGTGGTTGTGTTATTATATGCCGTGGTTTTGTTATTATATGCTGTGGTTTTGTTATTATATGCTGTGGATCTGTTATTATATGCTGTGGTTCGTAATTATATGCGATTCCGGATTTTAAATAATCGGAAGTTACATGTATTTTTGTTTTACACTTATCGACTGAAAAAATAGCGAGTTCGATTGGAGATTTGTTGAAAGACCTTAATCCCTTGTTCTATTAGGAAAATTCCTAATTTATCCCTAAAAACCCTTCATTAAAAAAAATACTCTTTAAAAATGCCCTTTTTTTTCACTGAAAGTCAATTGAAAGCCTGTACATGCAGGAAAAATCTTGTCAATAACATTTTACTGTATTTTCTTGTTCAGTTAAAGGTCATTAAGATACTTTAATTTAAATTGTAACATTTATTACATGACTGTAAGTTTAAAAACTAATTATACACCTGCATAAGAGAGGGGAAATATTGGTTTAACTCTGTCCTTCAATCCGTCTGCAACGTGATTTTCATTACAGTTTAATCTGCAATATGCAAGTTCTCTATTTAAAGTTTGAATCTGTGACTGTATCCCCATCAATCAACGTTTTCCTTGACTGTATTTTGGGTTGAGCGAATGCGAACAGGTTTTTGTTGGGTTTTTATGTCCCGTCTACGAAAGTAGAGGGTAATATAGTGTTTGTCCGTCCCACCAGATTTACCTTCAGGTTTAAGTTATTTTACCACGAAGGAAGCTGTGTGGTAGCATCATGAGGAAACTTAATACACATATACCTTAGGGTATGAACAAACAAAAACCATCCTTAATTTGCACCTGTTTCATCAACTTCATGGTTTATTGATCACAGTAACAAAAAAGGGGAGGGGGGTGTTATACTTAGGTTTACTTATAGGTTTAGGTGACTTTTCTATTTAATAGCCATTCTCCCTAAGCATCAAAGTGACCGCGCCACGGTATGTCACGGATTTTGCTAATTCTCAGTTAATAATTTGATATTGACTATTGAACCTCAAAAGTACTTCATCTTATTCTTATTAAGTCGCCAAAAACGTAGTTTGGGCCACTTATTGTTTTTGCACCGTTTCTTTTCCTTACTTAACCATGAACTTATCAAGATACAACTTTCTGAGGTGGTAGGGGGTCACTCAGAGGTGTGCAATCCATTTTTAAAATTTTCAAGATGGCCGCCATTTTGTCAAAACACTCCTCCCCAAACATTGCACTTTGTCTGAATTCTATAAAATTTTATTTCTAGGCATATTTTGAGGTACTGATTACAATGGTATACTATCCAAGGCGATTTTGGGTGGCTTCTGTGTTGGCATCCCAACAGAATTATACCTAGTTCTTCTTTATTCTTAATATTCTTCTCAGCGAAACCTTGTCCGGGCCATAACTTTTTTGTCTTTTGACAAAGGCCTTAGATATTTGGTATGTCGGTAGGTCTCTTACAAAACAATGTGTCGCGTACCAACATGGTTGACGTTTGACCTTGATCTTTGACCTCAAGGTCATTTTTGATGATATTTTGGACCATAGTCTTGTCCGGACCATAACTTTTTTGCCCTTTGGTATAGGCCTTAGATATTTGGTACGTAAGTAGGTAAGAACAAGGGGATGTATACCATGTATCAAGGTATGACCTTGGATGACCTTTGACTGAACTTCAAGGTCGAATTTCCAACGTTTTGGTTTTTTAACATTGGACTTAGATATTTAGTATGTAAGTACGTCGGCACAAGACGATGTATATCATACCTCAAGATATGAACTTGGATGACCTCATACAACAGAAAATTTAGTGTGCAGGCTATAACATTTTTTGCCCTTTGGTCTGGTTGGTCTATGGCTTAGATGTTTGGTATGTAGATCAGTACAAGAGAATGTATACCATACCTCGAGGTATGACCTCAGATAACCTTTGACCTTGACATTCAAGGTCAAATTCCAACTTTTTTGTCTTTTTCACATAGGACTGAGATATTTAGTATATATGTAAAATTAACAAATTAAATATGAAGGGGGTAACTAAAAACAATTCTAGTTTGGATCTATTTTTCTATTCAAACCTCATATTTTAAGTATGAACTATTTGGTAGGGCATTCTGGTGAGTACACATAACAGTCAAAAAGATTTTTTATGTAATTTTGTTGATTAACTTGTTAAGTGAGAAATGTAATAGAAATTGGCTAATGGAACAAATGTCCATAAAGAGGACATTTGTGCATATGTGTACAAAGTAATCATTGGAAAACAGACTACATTCTATCACTTTAAGATCTGAACCAAATAGTATAAAACATTTTTATTTATTACAAAATATGCTCAAAACTTGGCTAGTTGTTTCTTTTAACAATATCCAAACATCTCTGAAAATCATCTATTCCAAAGTTTTGACGATTTCTGATAAATTCTTGGTCTAACACCTCTCGACACTCATCATTAACAAAGTTAGAAAGAGAATCAAATAAAGGCCGATCTCCCTGTTGAACATCGCCCTAATCAAGAAGTCCTTCAGTTTCATAGTTTTGAAGATATTCAACACCTTCAAGTCCAACCGGGTTCTGAAGCTGCCCTGATGTCCACAAATTGAAGGGAGATGATTTTACAGTACGAAGTATATGTCCAGCCCATGCATCGCTCCAAAATGAAAGCCTTCTGTTAATTTCTGCAATGAATACATAGTGGAGGGCAGCTAAATGAGTTTGATTGAAAGGTTCAAGTATGCCTTGATCTTCCATGTGATGGAATAAGTTGTAGAAAAATGCAAGTACTTCGTCGTTTACATCTCTCAAGAGTCTGTTGATTCTTTGGTTGTGTGTGCTTTTTCCTGTTAGCATGCCTCCCTAGGCTCTTTTTAGACAACATGTAGTCTGCAACACCAACATTTTCCAGACCTTTATCAGATCTTACCCTATTAGGGACACCATATCTTTCTACTCCGGACAGAAAACACTGCAATACAGTGTCGGACTTATTATTGTCCGTTCATCTTAAAAAACATGACCATTCTACTGAAACCATCGATTCCACACACGAATATGAATCTCCATCGAATAAGTTTGTGGTTTGAGTCTATATGCCAGAGGTGATTCGGTCCCAAAACGTTATAAACCCGTCTTTGCAGTCTACCGGCTTTTCTTTCACTGACACCATGTTGGTCCACTCTATGTATGCTCTCGCGAACCTCCATCTTGGCAATCTAATTTCCTTTAGGATTATCATCTGCCTTAAAAGATTTGCTCCACATAACGGAAAATCGTTTCAGAGATCATTGTCGCTTATTTGTGAAAAAGTCATTTTGCTCAAACCAAATTAAGTCATTCGTCGGTAAACAGTGCTTTCAGATACCGATAGCATTTTCGAAATGTCAGAAACGGTAAAATCGTGTTCAAGCACATTTTCCAGTTCTGATTTTGGAATGTTATAAACAGAGTTTACTCTTTCTGGCTTATCAGTTCCATACTTAACACATTCGGTTCTAAGTCTCATCATGTCTGCCCTACCTGAAATGACTAGAGATTCTATTTCACGTTCTGACAATTTGCAAACGATGTATGGGGTTATTTTTTTTCAGCTTCGAATCTATCAGCAAACATTTGCATATTTAAATCTTCCAATACTTTACTAATCGGGATCAACTGACTTGCCGCCATTTTGGTTGTAATGGCGGAACACAACCACAGCATATAATGACGGAACCACAGCATATAATGGCGAAACCACAGCATATAATGACGGAATCACAGCATATAACAACAGATTCACAGCATATAATAACAAAACCACAGCATATAATAACACAACCACAGCATATAATAACGGAACCACAGCATATAATAACAAAACCACAGCATATAATAACAAAACCAGCATATAATAACGGAACCACAGCATATAATAACGGAACCACAGCATATAATAACAAAACCACAGCATATAATAACAAAACCACAGCATATAATAACAGAACCACAGCATATAAAGAAGCAAACCAACATAAGACAGTCACGGCGTTCCATATAAATCAGTTGTGCAACGCCAAATTATGTTTAACTCTATACTGCAAGCTAAACTTAACAAAGTATGAACAGAAATTGCCAAAAGTACCTCTGGTCATTTCACACTCTTCTATCTCAGTAATAAGAACACATACATATATTACAATTACCTTAAATCTATATATTGCATTATTATAACTAATCTTATAGATAATAAAAATGATTGACATTTAATGTTACGTAATCAGGAAATGGCTAGCGTGCTGGAAAAATTAAGCTAAAGATTATTGGTTTGATGGCCGATGTTGTTTAGTATAAATAGTTACAGAGGTAATGAATGTTGTGATAATGCTTTAAGAAGAAGACTGGTTTGACATCGATTTAGAATAATGCACAAACTTTTCTTTGAGGCATGTTAGAATATAACATATAACATTTGCATATAATAACAACCCCCAAAAATGCAATACAAGTTTTAAACGTTGTATAAATCCTTGAAAACTGCAGTCGTTTTCTTTACCTCTGTCAATTGCATTCCTGGTATATAGTTTTTCCACTATCATTAACTTTTTTATGTGAACAGGAATTCTTGTAGTTATTTATTTTAGCGGATAGTTACACGTTATAGTATGAAGAACTATATAAATCTGCCTTATAACGTGTGGGAGTTATTATACCAAAAATAAAGTTCAAACAATCCTGATTCTATGATTCAAATATCTGAAATAACTTCCATTTATGTTGTATTTAGGGACCGGTCAAAATTTAGTGCAACATAGGACCGGTGCAAAAAAAAATAATGGCTAAAAAAAATAATAACCCTATGGGTATAAAACTGAAAAAAAGTGCTGTCCTATAAAACTTTGGTTAAAAAAATATAGGTGTCCTATTGTAAATTTCATGTATGTCAATACTAATAAAAAGCAGTTCAAAGATGTAATATACTTTTATAATGACAATAAGCACATATATCTCAAATAACATTGAATGGCACTGTGTTAGTTTTATGTTTTCTTTTGATATTAAAGTGAATAAAAAATATTCCAAAGATTTTTCATTTAAAAAAAACCTCATGTCCTATGCTGATCTTAGTTTAAAAAAGTGGTGTCCCAACAAAAAAATTACAAGAAAAAAATGCATGTCCTACTATGTTTTGCACTGGTCCTATGTTGCACTAAATTTTGACCGGTCCCTTAATCGCTTTATAGTGTAACTACATAAGGGTAATTTGCTTTCTGCTGTTAAAATAATAATTGGATGTATTGAGTTACTGATAAAGTACTTAAAAACCTTATTTTTTATTCGTCCTTGGATATTAATATTACAATTATTTATACAAAAAATCACGGACAAGTACTAGATACTCGGCTGCTAAACGGATATATTTAACACTAACGAACCACTTAAAATTACAGATCTAACCATTACAACGTCTTCGGCATTTAATAATACTGCAAACAAATTCAAAACGATATGATAGAGCTGTCTAGATTCTATACGGAAACGACAAACTATGAGGACGAACAACATATTCGATTTTATTAAATTTCATTGCTATGGTTTTTATGACAATACCTATGAAAATTTATACACATTGATTTATTTTTAAATCCAACAATATGAAGAGGTATTAAAAACAAGAAAGTACGAAATCAAAAAGCTACAGCCGTGACTCAACTCACGACAACAACCTACAAACTCAAAACGTATCACATACGCACCTCGAACCCATTAGAATACAGTGGTGATATAACGTGATCCGGAATGGTTAGTGTATCCTGCTTCACCGGTGAACAAAAGCAACAATTAAAACATCCAATAAACAAATAGGCAACTCAGATCGCTGTGATTAAAGGGGTGCTATCAGCGTGTTTCGAAAGGCGGGATATAATGCTTCATTAATGACCAGTCGTTTAACTTATTGAGACCCAATAACGACCAACCAATTTATGATGAAGTTTTACTTCTCATATAACTCGTTCAAATTTCCGCTGTCATCATTTTAGGTAAAATGAAAAGGAGGAAAATGGCAAATAATGTATTTCATTCTAAAAGTAACTAATGAACTGAATTTTACGTCTCAAAAATATTTACATGTATCTATGTTCTTTTAATATTGGTCGAAATAGTATTGAATAAATGAGCATCTTTCGCTTTTTGAACTATGTCATCATCCATGTCATCGGCGTGCTCAGACTGTTATTGATGTTTATTTATATCAATTTAATATTTTTGTCACTGTGAAATTTCGGTAGATTTGAATTATGACCTCACAAAAATTAAGGGCTGCGGTCTGTTTAATAGATCCAATCATCTAAATAATGTTTCATATGACTGTTTTAACCACTAGTTTATCATCGAAGTTCACCATATTGTTGTGTGGACTTCGTTTATATGTGTTATTTATTGGTCCGTCATTTAATGATTAATTAAAGATTTTTCTTTGTTTTTATCACCGGTTTTATCTGTTCACGAATGTCATTTAACAGCTTTTAACAGCGCGGTTTAAGACTATTCTGACCTTTTTTATATTAGTGGACAATTTTGTTATAATTTTGATTTGTCTCTGAGTTATGTCTTTACAATTATAACATAAGACAGATAATTACGTGTGTAGTCACGTTGATCACACTTTTATTGTGCTTTATTGTTCCTACTCTTATTTTAAAGTGTATATTCCAATAACTGGATGCATTAAACCCATTACGATTACTTAACCTGGATACAAAAGGGGAAACACATGTCTGAAACCAAATTGACAAACTATAAAATGTCATCATTTGTATGTCTGTGGCATTTCAATTCTTTTTCAAAATAATTATTTTTCGAACATTTGATCTGTTCAAAATAATGAGTTCTATTTTTGTTCTTTATTTTTTTTCCAGTCTTTCTAGGTATAAATACGAAAAAACAGTTTTACTGATGAATTTTAACTTGCGAGCTTCTACATAATCCATGTAATAGCTTAATAGCTTTTACAAAATTACATATTTATTTAACCGTGTTAATTACTTTATATATCCTGTTTGAGAACTCGTACAAATTAGTGTAGGATTACAGTAATATAAGCGCATGATATTTCCAATACAGTAGTAACATTGTACACATCGTTAGCCTTTATACTTATTATTACTATGATCCGCTTAGTGATTGTGTTCACAGCCTCTAATACTAAAAATAAATACATTTTGAAACGTCTGGTCGTCGCTGTCATGAATTATTTTTATTGTTAGTAGCAATGTTTTATGCTTATGCATGTTTCGAGATTCTTTTACTGAGAAGTAAGTAGGCTGTTTTCGGAACACTAATAAAATGGTTATCGCTTAGTGAAGGACGTTTTTGTATTTTTTTTAAATTGCAACTAACTATGTACGCAGTAAATTTCTTTTCAAACTGTTGTATTCTTGCCATAATATTCTTGAGCAGTATACAATTCAAAATTTTATCACCCCCTTCCACTACTCCTACTTTTTTTTTGTTGTAGTCATGGTAGTAAAACATTTCTGCCCACTAATCCATCACATTTCCGGAAGGGATTTTTGTTTGTAAACATGTTCTCGTCCTAAATATAACTGAAATAGTACTCATTAGACGTTAAGTAGCTTTTCAATCAATCAACCGATGTTTGCATGACAATATGACAGTAGGTAATTTACATGAAAGCAAGAACAGAATGAAAATCTCCGCCATTAGTATATGCGATACAAAGGTTCTGCTAAGACGATTTTTTCCTACATAATTCATGGCAGAATTGAGACAGAAATTTAAGATTATTTCTCTAAAGCACTTGGGATAAACAAAACGTGCATTAAAGTATTATTAATTATAAAGCAGGATAAACTAAGAATGTATGTTACACGTAAATAAAAAACTAAAGAAAAACTACTGGCAATGCTACGGATGTTTTCTCGCGCTTATTAGGTAACCTGCTTTTACAGAAATTGTTAAGATATGTAACAATAACTGCAAAAGAAGTACTAGATACTAGTAATTTAAGTTTTGTCATTGTGTAATTTTTACAAACTCTCTTAAGGCAAAAAGGAAAAACGAACGTAATCAATCTACCACAAACTACGAGCCATAGAACAAAACTTCATAATTCTTTTCCTGTGACAGGAAGATGCATTATGCCAATTAAGAAATATTACTTCTGACAGGTTGTAATTCTCCATATCTCCTCCACGTCATGTATAATTACACGAGTTACAAGATAAGACGACGATGTCGTATTGAAAGTCCTACAGAAAAAATGGATTTTCAAAATGGCCTTACAAACACGACATTTATTGAAACATTCAATGATGAAATAAACACCTTTATGATACTGATATGATTCCTGTCAGCAAAAACTTTGTTGGGGTGCAAATATTTAACAATGTAATAACTTATGTCTTAAACAATTTATGACAATGACGAATGGTAACATGAGAATGCTTCTACAGATTATATTCGTCAAAAATAATCTATACTACAAGTGAACGTATTTTGGAAAGGGTTTTTTGCGTGACAAATGAAAACTGCGTACCGCGTATGGTTCAGCATATGCTCCTTTTGTAGATCAAGAAGGGTAATTTTTGAAATCAAATATTATTTCCTTAAGATATTCAGCGTTTGGAAATATGGCGGTGTTTTTCATTTTTATTGGACGATTTTTTAAAGTAAATGTTTACCTAAATTATAACGGAAGTGTACGTTAGGAACAATCGATTGTTGTCTATTCGAAATACTTCGGGTATGGAGCTACATTTGAGGCGAGAAAGGTCTCGCGGTTTGTCCGAATACCACTGAACGTCACGAAAGAAGATGAACTTTTGTAAACAACGCAAGATCCCGTTAGAAACATAAATAGCTGGCTAATTATGTAAAATTCCAATAACATGTAAACAAAAGAGGCATAGTAGAAAACATAGACAGGTTATCGTATCTAATTTTTTTCTACTGAAAAAGGTAAGATATGGAATAATAAAGAATGCAAGCAAAACATTTTTTCCAAGGGGGTGTGGCATTTAGTATATAAGAAAAAAAAATGATAGCTTTTTTAATGTTTAAAGTTTTAGTTGTTGCGCTTTCCCTAAACAGTTCAAAATTAACTAGTAACAAAAAAAACAAAAAAATGACGGTTCGGGCAATGAAATTGCTACATGTAATACATAAACATATCTTATCTCAACTATAAAGACTTTCGAGGTGTACCATTCTGCGCATGTAATTCATTTTGCTTATAAGATAATAACACATACCGTTGAAATACAAAAATATTATACGAGAACATAAAATGTTAAGAAATATTAACGATTGTTACCTTGTAGATGTTATTATCTGATTCTCGGCTACATATATCGTAAATATCAGCATTGAACCATGTGATTTTTTTACCATCAATCATGCTAATTGGAGATATAGATACATTTGTTAAGGGAGATAATTACATATTTATGATATTACATTTTGTCGGCATCATGACACAATGGTCAATTGATAACATATGGTCATAACATAATAACAAAATAGAATTAAAAATAAATTGAATTTTGTGCGATTTTATCAAATGTCCTGATTCATAATTATAGATCTGCGAGAACCAAATACAAATGTACCCGGTACTCAATTTTAATTTTTTTGCTGTCTAAATGAGGAGTCGAATCAATACATTTGGATCAACATCATGACGTCACGACCATTAGTTTTGACAGGCGCTTGCCAGAATGGTATATGAATAACTATTGTGTTCAGTATAACAAGGCATACATGTAAAAATATCAAAAAAATTATTAATTGCATGTTAATTGATTGACAGATTAAGCTAGACAAAAAAACGGACCCGATTCTAACGCGAGTTATCGGACCTGAGCATTCCCAAAATCCGGATCCAAGAGACTCAATCATCGTTATTCAATATGTTCTTAATGCAGCTGTCAGAATTGTCCTGTTGGCCCAAAGGTTTGAGTAATCATTTTGTTTCTGATTCTTCCTTTATTTTGCACTTATTTTCAATTATTTCCATGACGACTCATTTCATAAATATCTTTCTAAAATTACTTAAAAGACTTGCACAAAATACAGAATTATATCGGAGAAGAAATGATTAAAAGTCATAATTTCTATTTCCATTTCCTATCCTGAATGCTACAGGCAGATGTCACGATAATTTGCAAGACAGTTGAATATGAGAAATGTTTTTATCATTACCATGACAACAATAAAGAATAATAGGTTCTTGCATAGGTTTTTTTGGAAAACACCAGTAGATAGAAATTGTATGTCTCTTCAGCACAATAAAAACACCACCATGAAAATAATCACCAACAATATCGGTAAACTTGGGAGACCGCAACAATTGAATGTCGAAAACTATAAATACTAAGGAAGCATTACCAGCATTGACAACACTGCCTACAAATAAGAGCTAGGCTAGGAAAGGCACGGACTGCATGTTTAACCTTGCGTCCAATATGTTGGACCAATAAGAACAAAGATCAAACAACAGCAATGTAAAATCAGTGTTGATGTATGACGTGCATGGCGCTGAGCAGATAATTATACAAAGTGACATGAAGATATTTGAGTTTCTATTACAGTTAAATTCTAACTTACTGAAGAAAAAAAACAGCCGCAACATCGACATGGAAATGAAAAAGGAAGATTACGATTGCTAATACATGTCTACAGAATAATGTTGTTTGGAAAGTGCCAGAATAATATTGTTAGAAAGTGCCACAGTTATTGAACGCTTAAGGACCTGTAGAGAAAGATTGTTTTAGAGGCTAAAGAGTACTAAATTTTCGCCCGTACCCAATACCCATACTTTTAAAGTGGCTTTAGACAATCTACAAATTTGGGCTCATATTTTGCAATGAATTTATTCCTGACTATAGCTTAAGGAACTATGCAAAATTTTCAAAGAAATCAAACTATTATAAGGTGACAGCAATATGACCATCGTCCAAAATAATGTATATACAATGTATTAAATTTATTTTAAATTTGCAACTAGAAAATTGTTTGAAAATTATTAAACGATGTCCGTTTTAATTTCCTTTTTAAAAAACCCTGTTTAAATAAAATTAATGCTGAATAATTGTCCAGTTTGACTTGAAGACGTTTTCAATTTGTGTTATGTTCTGATGTAATGATACCGTGATGCCAATATAAATAAATGATAACATTAGAAGACTGTCGAAAAATAAATATCAATAATATGTGAAATATTTCAAACTATTATCCTTTACAGCAAGTTCATTTAGATTTATATAATCGGCATTTATATTGAAAATTTATATACTTAAATAAATTAACCTTTTTAAATTGAAGGTAAATAGTCTGAAAAGCATACGGAATAAAATGACATTCAAAAGCACAAAAATTAAAGCTGCATTACGTCAGACGCTCGTGGCATCTACACAAGACTTGGCAGTGGCGCTTATACTCCAAAAATATCTTAGAACAAAATTAAGATTAAGATTGCTTCTATTATCAGAACTTCAAACCGTTATAAGACCATCTACACATTTTAAATATAAAACCCTTAAAGTTTAAAATATGTTCAATACCATTCATTCGTTATTTTAATGGCCGTAGGGTACTGTACGTGTGACTATAATAGGGCTGAGGATAGAATGTTAACGTTATTTTTATTTGAGGTAAGTAAGACTGTTATTTACGTTTTTATGTTCAATTCTTTTCTACATAGCGTTGCAATACTAGACTCAAATCGTTGTATTATTATTTTCAAACATTGACATCTGAATACGAACATGCATTTGCAAGTCAATCAATCTCAATAATTCATCTGCCAACAGCAATACATATCCTGACATATATTGCCATTACCATCATCAATATTTAAGTAACGTTTAATCATCTCACGAATTAATAAAAATTGCCACTAAATTTTGCAGCATTCAACCTTAAATGTTTCAGAAAGTAAACGAATAAAGAAAGATAATATCTAGTTTTCATCTGAAAAAAAAGATTTTATTAAACATGGCCCAGCAAAATTACACTAATATACGTTAAGCAAACCAAATGGCATAGCTATTAAATCCATTTGATTTCTTCTTGTGTACAAATACATGTAAATACGCTGGCCTTTTTGAATTTCTTGCAATAGGGGCTACACTCTCCTCTCTAAACTATTATGGGAATTCCGTATTAAAAAAATATGTAATAAAATATTCCTGATTTTATATCAAGAAATATCCTTTACTGACAGACACTGATTTATATGCCAGTTTTATTGCTGAAATTTCTTTATATATTAATTCAGTTATAAAATATTAAGCTGTCAAAATTATGAGACATATTTTATTTTGTATCTGTTTTAAATCTGTTTTTTGGAATTTAAATGACGTCCGTCTCGAAAGTATCTTGCAACCGATTTCGTAAAAAGTCATTATAGTTTGACATCCACAGGGTATTACAGTAAAGCGTACATGATGGTGTCACGATTGCTGGAGATATGTGATAAATAAAGATTAACTTGTCTGCATGGTTTTGTTTCCTTTTAATATGACCCCTGCAATGTAACTTGAAACAGATATAATTATAAAATTTTTGGCTTGAACAGAAATCATTAAGTTTATCATTAAATTAAAACAACACGTGGCAGATTGCTGTAGTTTTGCAAAGTCTATATTGTATCAACTATAAACAGGCTGATTTATCAACGGTCGACGAATAATGTCTGATTTTTTTCAGTTTTTTTTTTATTTGAGTAAAACCACTAGCTGTCCGTGTTTAGTGTAAATATTCAAAACTACACCCATTAATTGCACTTGTAAATAGGCAACTAATAAACAATATTTAAATACAGAAACAACGCTGAAAAATACCTACACAAAACCAAAACAATTCAGTAAGACGACTCCCACAAAAAGCAGAGGTGAATCCAGGTACCCCCCCCCCCCCCCCCGAATGATAAACAACTCCTGATCCACGCGTGGCACCTGTCTTACTACTCAAATCCGGTAACTAGTAACACTGACACTATTGATAAAACCAAATATTTGCATAAGTGCATAAGTGACGGCGAAGTCCCAAAACTACTAAAACCAATTCAACTAGAGGTCATATATTGTGCATCCTTCAAAACGACTAATGCCTTACAAGGAGGAATTTAATGGTTTATGAAGAAAAAAAAATTACTTGTACTTTACTTATTTAACGCATTCCTGGCCTCTAATTATGTCTAATACATTTAACCTGAACCGTTTCAATACAATTGTTTTTAACACGTTTCAGGCCTAAAACTCTGTCCAAGTCGATTGTTTTAAAACAACTGTGTTAATACATAAACTGGTATGATTTCGCATTGTGAAGTTTAATTTATATATGTTTGGGCAGTCCGCATTTACAAATCGGTGTTAACTTCCCTCTCAGTTCTACTAAATCATACTAAAATTTTAGTTTAAACAAAAAATGCAGCCACAAGAAGAATAGATACATGTACATGTATTGATTAATTGGATGTTTGCTTTATGTCCAGCGAGCAGTATTTTAGCGAAATTCAGGACCAGTTAACAAACAATAAATCTTTTCGGGAAATATGAATAAAAGGGACAAAATTTTGAATACTACTGAAAAAGTATAGGTTGTGTGTATTGGCAGAAAATAAAATTATAAAGTGTCGCAACAGAATATTTTTATGAATTTTTCCACCGTTTCTATTCTGGTAAGAAATGTAAAGAACACAACACGAAAGGTTTTTTTCTTTTAAACACTGTTGCAATAGCAGGACGAAGGACAAACCAATTAAAATGAAACAACAGTTATGACTCGAATTGTACATCTGCTAACTACAAACACTCCATAAAAAAAATTGGAGTACTTGCCTTAACTAAAATGGTAGACTTTACAATCTGTTTGCATTATTCTGACTTACTTCAAATCAAAGATAGTCTATCAAAAAAGGCCAAGCCAGCTTCGTTAGTCAATCTAAATTCGCTACGTCTGACAATTAAGAAGTCTTTGTTTTACAAATGGAAATTAATTTATTTCTTCAGTAGTTTTCTTCTTCTCTTGGAGTTGACTACTGACTGTGTAATATGAGGAGTGGTTTGTTAATTGACAGAAACTTCTTAATTTTGTAAACATTGTGTTGTCATCCGTGTTTTATCTATTTTTCTTCTTTAGGTTTGTTTCTGCTGCTGCATTGCGATTTAAAAACTCTTGGCCATGTGTTCATTAAAGATAAAAACGCTTGGAAAACGTAGACATTAGTTTAGAGCAAAGTAACGGATCCAGGCTGTTAATTTATTGAACCATAGGAAACCAAAAATAAAGAAATAATTTGTATAAGTTTAGGTTTAAGGTTATGGGTTTAAGGTGATGCAGGACACCATCTGTCTGCAAATCTGAGTTTGTTTCGAAATCAATGTTAAATTCTTATTTTGCATTACCCCTATTCTTACTATCACTAAAATGTATACTAAATGCGTGACATTATATCGTTTCAGAATTTTTGTGATAAACACTCTGCAACATTTTATTTATTCTAATTTTAAATATTTTGTGGGTTTGAGAGCCACTAATGAGTCTTGATTCAACAAAACGCGAGTTTGGTATAGTAAATGTGATAACGTCGGTATATAGATTGATGACATTTGCAACGACTTGGTCTATGACTATGGTTGTGGATTGTTAGTACTCGAGGGTATCTCCGGACCAACAGTCACAATTTGGTGTGACTGCTGGGATGGTAATAACCCCCGGGACTAATAATAATATGTAGTTTTCATCTGAAATGAATGCTTTCGTAGAACATGGCACATAACATTACACGAACAAAACAAAACATAGCTATCAAACGCTTCAGACTGCTTCGTGTCTATTAGTACTTAACTGGCCTTTTTAAAAAAAATCCTTGCAAATGTGGGAAAAGTCTACAAACAGAAGGAATACTGAATTATTTGGCTATAAAAATGATACAGTTGATTAATAAGAAATTAGATAAAACCGCGAAGCTATATCATTCTTTCGTAACATGTAACATTCTGTAGAGTATTGTGGGAATAGGAGTACGTAATTACACTATATGTTAAACATATTACTGACGGAAACTAATTTCTACTCCCTTGTTATGGCTGGAATTTCATTATATCAAAATTCAGTTATTAAATAAGCTGTCAATACTGTGAGACATATTTTACTTTGTATCTGTTTTTGGGTTTGTTTTTGCTATTCAAATGATTCCAGTCTTGATAAAAAAATATCTGCCAGTCGATGTCGTAAATATTTTTAAATATTTGACAACATCCGAGACCAACAGGTTATTACACTAAAATGTAGATGTCAAGGTCATGACATCTGACGATTGTGCGAAATGATGTATAACAAAGATTTTCTTTCGCTTAGCCTTGGGATTTATATACATGTAATGTTACTTAATACATAAATAATCAACATTTTCAGCTTAAACAGAAACGAACGAGCACATGGGGATGCGTAGGTCAGCTGTGGGTCGAGCACTTTGAACCCTCACTATTATTAAAGTACTTTTTCTGTTTCTGTACAATATATTAAACTTTCAAGAGTTCAATGTTTCTTCCCTTGAATTATTATTGCGTTTACTAAGTGATGGTAATAACAAAATATTGAACACTAAGAAAACTGTCAAAACAAGACAATCCACAAATCAAATAACAGAACAGTCAAAATATAGAAACCTATCTTCGTACAGACATTTCAAAAGAAATGAAGGGTTAAACCAGGTTTTATGGCATGCCACATCTCCCGCTTTCATGTATGTAGTTTGTTAGCTTACTTTATGGCAACTTGAAAAAATCTTCGACAAATTATTTTCAGTTTATGTCCTGACACCCCTTTAACAAATATGGTTGCAATAATTAGTTGAAATGCTTAACCACTATAGCTGAATTTAAATTTATATTATGCCTTAATGCCTTAACTACAGAACATTTCCATTAAATACCGTTGCTTAATGTTTTGTATATAAATCAAGAACATGGAATATGTATAATCCCTTTAGTTATGTTAGCACTCCTGATGTTTTCAACTCAACACTGACAGATATTTTGTATGCACACAATATGGTCATAAATTTATTGTTAAACAATATAGTCTGGGTCTTTAACGATTGAATAATGATATATACTGAGCAAAAGATACGAGCATAATATCTCAAAACTGTTAAAATGACGGTAAGTGTTTCACTTAAACACATGAAGAATTAGTCTGCAATGGTTTATGTTTAAAAAGAGTAGGATTTTTTTATTCAGTAAATTTTATTTTATGTAAATGCATATATATTCTATTTTTGTTTCTAATTTATTTGTAATGCAGACATCATTGCTCAATTTCAAATAAAACGATAATATTTGTTTTAAAGACACCATTATCAAATTAATGGCAGACTCAGAAAACCTTTTTAAATCAGTGGGACTAAAAGTGGACAATACACCATTAAAATTTTAATGTCTTGCAAAGAAATAAAAACATTACAGGAAATTTATTGTATGCGAGTTCACCATGTACACGTTTCTGAAATTTACAATTACTTGCGTTACAATATGTGGCTTTGGTGTAAATAACACAGGACTTCGTGTCGTTAACATCATACATCACACAATTTATCTATTTCAATCAAAAACTAAAATGTGGCAATCAAATTTCGGAAAAAGTACACAGCCAAAAGTTGCATTATAAACACCTGTTTAAATGTTGTTCTCGGATTTATAAAATTAAATTTGTACATTTTGTACTAGTTATATTATGTACAAATGTTTAAATGTGTACCATGACCCTTAATAATTTGCAAGAAAAATAAATAGTCGTGGTTCGGTGATTTCCTGGGTTCTTCGTATCCCAGTATGCATAAAAAAATTGAGGCTACCAACACAGCTTATACGTTGACCGGCAACGGATTCGGACGATAAGGGACGATTTGAGATCGAAATAACTTAATCTTTATAACTGAGAAACTGTATATAATCTGTAGCAACATTCCTGTAGCATCTGCAAACGTAGTTTTAGTCCGATATTGTAGGTATTGCATGTTACACGGATTTTTTGGATAAAGCATGAATCTGCTACGATTTATTGAATATTATACATGAAAATGTAAACCGTGGTAAAGCGATAAATGAGCGTTTGCCACGCAAAAAACTTATCGGTATCTTTTTTCCTTGGGGCCCCGGAGACCAAGTAGGTACGGTAATTAGTAATCTACTTTTAAATAATTGCCGTGTAAGCCATGAAGTTATGAGTTAGAGCTTTGCTGCGGTCAGATTCTATTCGTCTCCGTGCGAAATTGACAAGGATTGCCACTTTTCCTACCGAAGTTTTCACCGGGTGCTCCAGCCTTCTACCTTAATATACAAATTGATGCCACGAAACTGCTGAAAAATTCTGAGAAGTGGTGTTAAACTCCATTCAAACAAACAAAGTCTAAAATATTGAAGTGAACTTCAGTTTTCATTTCTTCCAATACTTTGTATATTATACCACAATTGTTTGTTTCGTACACAATCAACTACTGTTAAAAGTCATTATTCCAGCAATCTACTCATCCGTGTTTACTTAATTCCTTAAATAAACAGATGTCTTTTGATTATGACACTATAGTTAAAGGAATCCAATACTACTTTTTATGCTACTTCCCAATAATTGTAAGAGCTATAAATATTGATCTCAGAATAAATACCACCTTCTTATATAATCACATGTCATTCAGCGTTCCAATTATAGTTCTAAAGCTGTTTTCTTAGTTGGATGCAAACGTTCCTTCTTATGTCTTTTATCGTCATAACAAAATGCGCATTGGAACAGTTTTAAAGATGAAATTATCCAGCATAATTAAATACCACAGATAATAACTCGATTATTAAACAAACCCCAAATTAATTCATAGCCTTTCACTTAAATATCATCCGGAAATAGCGTAAGGTACTGCGTTAGAACGTCATAAACACAGAATCAACTTTAACCCCTGGTATTAACGTGCATGTTAAAAACGTTTTAGTTAGTAATTGTTTAATACGTCAACATATTTGAAAAATCAAAAAAACAAACGTACGTCACCAGTTTAGATTATGTACTAAACACTATTCATCACGTTACAATGTACAGAGCACTATTCCTCAGAGAACCATGTACCAAACACAATTCACCACGCTACAATGTACAAAGCTCTATTCATCAGAGTACCATGTAACACTATTCAATATGTAAGCTTATACTGCAATGCTATTAAATACGGATGTATTCACATAACAATAAATCTTGTCGTCTTTAGAAATAAAGGTATGTACATGTATATGTAAGAATATGATAATCCCTGTCTTCATGATTAAGTACGAGCGGTAGCGAGGACTAATCATGAAGACAGGGATTATCATATTCTTACAAACTTAGACCATTGTAAAGTGGTCAAGAGATATTTAATTACATGATTACAATTTATGAATGACTACAATTTACCAATTATCAGACTGTTATATATAAGGACCAGAATGTGTTAATAGTTTATACAGTTCATCATGGACTTCGATTTAGGTGATTACTTTTTGAAAGGAGAAGTAACAGAGGATGATTTACTGCTTTTACCAACACAGGAGCTGATAACAGGTAGGTTGATTCAAATAATTAAAATAACAAATTTTCTATTCAATAGGTAAAAAAGTCCAAGGAGTCTGAATTGCTCATGTGAATTAAAATTAAAATTTAATATAATATTGATATCTATTTTTATATGCTAACCATTTTGCAAAATATAACTCATATATGCAGGTAAAATATATATGCAATGTTTATATTTCAGCCGTGAAACCTAGACGATTTTCTGCTCCAATTTCAACAGAAGATATTCAGAAAAAAAATTGAGAATTCAATTCCAAAGTCAACGAGAAAAAACAATCGATGGGCGTTGTCTGTGTGGGTTGCTTGGTCTTTTGAGCGGAATTTGTATCCAGCTAAGCTTAACGATGGTGGGCAAGAGATACCAAGTGATCCTAACCTTTTGACGAATGAACTATTAAATAATTGTATGGCACAATTCATACAAGAGGGTAGAAGACAAGATGGGACTCCTTACCCCCCAAATACTCTGGTGCAAATTTCCTCAGCATTACAAAGGTAAATTTGTTATTTTAGAATAGGCATATAAATAAAATATAAATAATATTAAATAAAAATAAAAACCACAAAAAACAAATTATAACAACAACAAACAAAGGAACTAGACAAAGTCGATCTAGCGATCACTGATACCCCCGCATTTGTAAAAATTGCTAACGTTTTGAGTGGACTGTGACCTTGAAATTTGACACGGATTTCCCCCAAATCAATAGGCTTCTTACCAACCTGATATATAACAATATCTTAAAGTTTCATTTAAATCGGATACAAACTTTTTGAATTATCATCCAGAAACCAAATGTTGACGGACGGACGGACGGACATGAGGACCACTATATACCCCCGACTCGGGGGTATAAAAAACAAAAACATAAATTTAAAACAAACAAATTAGCAATATACATTTATTTACAGATATCTGAGAATCGACTGCAAACGTGCGGATGTAAACTTTTTACAAAAGGATGACCCCGTATTTGCCTTTTTCCGAAAAAGTCTAGATAGCAGAATGAAGGAACTAACCAATCGGGGTATTGGAACAGATATCAAACGTGCAGACCCTGTTCTTCCGACTGATGAAGCACAGTTGTGGGATTCTGGTGTGTTTAATACAGAGACTGCTTCTGGATTAAGTAATATTGTGTTTTTCTATAACTGCAAATTGTTCGGGTTCAGAGGTATGGATGAGCACAAAGTTCTTGATGCATCCCAGTTTACTATATCAATCGACTCATGTGGTGCTAAATTTCTCAATTATACTGGACGATTATGTAAAAACGTTCAAGGTGGTCTCCATAACAGAAGTGTTGATGTTAAGAGAATTTCTCAAAAAAGTGATCCAACAAATCCAAGATGTTAAAATTTATGATAAGTATTTATCGCTAATTCCGAGACAAGGAAGGTTTTATAGGAAACCGCTTCCACATTGCTCTTTTGATGGACAGCCTAGATTTAGTACGCAGCCTATCGGCATAAATACTTTGCAGTCTAAAATGAAAGAGCTTTTTCAAAATGCTGGCATTGATGTTAATAATAGGCGGATAACAAATCATTCCGGTAAAGTAACTTGTGCCACAACTCTTTTCAATGCTGGGTATGATGACCTTGTAGTCAAATCAAGAAGTGGACATCGTTCAAACGCTTTAGATGTTTACAAACGCCCTCTTGAGTCTATGTCTGAAAATGAAAGCAATACGCTGCAACCACCGAAACCACAAGATTATGACCAAAAACAACCACAATTAAGTACAAAGGAAAACACTGAACCAACTGTAAACACTGTCAAGAAAGAGTCAAATGATGATGATGTTCTTACTATTACAGTGCCTAATTCTGTTTCAAAAGTTGTTATTTATAAAAATGGAAAAAGATTTGCTTTAGAGTTATGAAAATAAATAAACTATTAATGTGTACAATTTATATGTTATTCAAAATGTGTCTTATTTATTAATTGAGCCAAATTATGCCCTAGGCAATTATTGTCTAGTCCCTTATAATTTAAAACAAAAGTTAATCCTTTATGAAGACCATGAAAATGTCATGGTCTTCACAAATAAGACGTACAAAATTAGACGTTTTCATTGGTCGAGAGCACTTTACTATGGTCTAAGTTTACTTTATACATAAATTAAAAAAAAACAATTACACAACAGATAATCTTGACTGTATTTTCAATGTACATTTTATGTTGTCTGCGTGTTAATGAAGATTGAAACAGTGATTAAAAATAATATCCTAAAGGTCAAACGAGTCCTGGTGATAAATTTGTTTTGATAAAAGACACAAGAAATAGTCTAAAAGCGATCTAAAAATCAATCATGTTCCTTAACCATTTCTGTCTCAAACTTACTTTTTCCAATAGTAATTTTTCATAGGTAAATTTTAATCCTTTTGTTGTCTGCAAAAATCTTTCTTGTATATTACTTTGCAAGATAATTATAGACAGTTGCTCGAACACATTGCTTAATATAGAGCCCAACTTTTCTTAGTATTCTGTGCGTTCCATTCATCTTCAAATATTTACAATCGCACAACCATATTATTTAGTTGTCGTATGATAGTAATGGGTCTAAGTGATAAGCAGACGTAGACATTATGTTTACCAGGTCATGTGACACAAAACAGTGTACAAGAAAGCATATATTATACAAAAGACATGCACGAGAAAGAATTGGGTTAAATATTGTTTAGTATCGATGGTTATTTTTCATATTTTAAATGTAAAACATAATAAAATCTTGAAATGTTCGTCTAACATAGACAACGTTACAAATAATTTTTGCTCGTTATGATGTCATAGCATATAACGTTTATGTCAAATGCAAGCAATGACAGTACTTTATCGTCTTCGCAAATAAGCAACGTTGAACCACTTAGAACTTTAGTATAACAAGAAAAAGTCACGTTTATTGCACTGTTTATTCTAAAGTGGCCCCTTCATTGTTTTATATTACTGTGCTTTTAACGTAACATTTTACTGTTGACTTGTGCGATTTATATAAAGACATCTGGCATATAAATTAGCTATAGGAATTCACCATAAAGTAGATACTTTAAACAACAATAGTCTCAATCTACAGATTCAGTGTTTATAGAACTGTGACATATATTTCAAGGAGAAATTGGAAGAAAGGAATTCGCCATGAAGTAGTTTCTTGAAACAACAATACTCTTCATCTCAATGTTTATTGAATTGTGCTATATATTTCAAGGAGAAATGGGAGAATATTAAACATAAACGTATACGTAGTTGAAACGTCTTGAAATCCACTAGTCTTGTAAATTATTGATTGTAAAGACGCATGCTTGTAAGTTACTTGAGTAAACATGTGTCACGATAATTGTAGGTTTGGCTTAATTTTTAATATTTCGTATATATTCTGAACCATACGTTTATCTCTGTATTCTGAACCATACGTTTATCTCTGTATTCTGAACCATACGTTTATATCTGAACTCCACCTCGGAAGCGTACTTCAGCATTGCTGCAAAACAGCAAAACAGTCTGTTGCATTTCATTTATCATCTGGACGGAGGGCTGTTTAATCGGTATGACTTCGATATAGCTATGCCTGTTGTTTTCTGATGGTTTTATCAAGTTAATACTACATGTACATCGTACAAGTTCCCAAAATACCGGTATCAAATTTAAAATTAAATTAATTACTTTTATCTTTTTAACACATGTATGCTTCTTACATTGCAAACACAGCAATAGATATAAGAGAATAAGTTGTTAGACATTAATCATATAAGTTTAAACACAAGAACAAACCATGCATGTTTTAGGCTATTAAAGAATTAACCCTCCTTGGAAAAAACACTGATGACCACAAAGAAATGGAATAATAATCTTACCTGTTCGTGGAACATACAATGACAACATAAGGCAATCTTCGGCTTGGTGGGATACAAATGGTTCTATCCTCTTAGTATGATCTAGAAATTTAAGTGAACTATTAGCACTGTTTCCTTTCATTTCACTAAAGGGTTGTTGACAAACTCCACGGAAACTAGTATTGGAGAACACTCTATTTCCTAGCCATTTTTCTAGCGAACTTTTGGGTGGCATGAATCGTAGCATGGTCTTTCGTGTCGTAGCGTACTGTAAGCCACTGAAAATTTCGACAGGTCGTAGGTCTTCACTGCGGAACTGAATTAGCATCCCGATTAAATTTCCATATCTAGTTGTATAAACACGAGGTTCTAGTGTATTACTCCGACAATCGTAGAAATCAAAATGAAAAATTGTTTCCAAGAAAATAAAAGCAAGAAAAATCTGAGCTTTGATAAGATAATTCATTTCGTTAGTATTCCACTATGAAATGTCAAGTGTAATTACGTTGTATGAAATAAGATCAATAAAAGGACTATCGGAAGCCATCTAAAAATTGTCTTGTGACACCAACTGATTTTTTCTGCCGTTTTTGTTACACGTCTTTAATCACATATTTATAGCTTTTGTCTAAAAATCAATTAGTTGTTTGTGCTGTGATAAAGCTAATAGAAAAGTATTTATCTGATGACAGAAATATAACAAATAAGCTATTCCGGAGTTCATTGTACCTTTCCTTTCCGGCATTACAATACCGATTAGAAACCAACTATCCAAACTACAAACAATTACAAAACAGAATTCGGTTTTGGGAAAATCACTTGAAATATGACTTGTTGTATTCGTTTGTTATAAATATAATTATTGGCATTACAGAAACACTTTCTTCGACATTTCCTCTCTATTGATCACGACTCGATGTTCTGTGAATATAAGGAAATGTTGGCATAACGTACTGTTCTGCTAATGTAAATATTTGTTCTTGTTTCAGATATAAATATTGAGTTATCTTTCCGATGTCTAATCTTAAATGCTATAGTAGTTATTTCATGGTAATCCGAACGAATAAGACTCCTTAATTGAATGTTTCCCCTAAACTAAAAATCGAACGCAACCGTACTCGTTTATCACACTTGTTAGATTAATTTCTTTGCCTTGTTGCATTTACACCGTATTTTACTGTTATAGTTACCCAACACTGATTTAAAAAGAAATATTTATTTTCGATGAATAAATTAATCTTCTTTCTTTTCTGTTTGGCGAATAAAAAATCACTGAAACCCAAGTAATACAGTAATTATAATAGTGTACGAAACGCTGTAATAGATAATATTGATATTGTAAAAAACTGATGGTATTCTAGTTCATACATGGAAACCAGTAATTATTTAATAAAAACCAAAGCAGGTGCAAAAATAACTCGGACAACACACACTCAACATTATTGAAAGTAATCAAAATCGTAAGAAAAAACATTATCGCGTTTGTATTATGTTTTCTCGTTTTTTTTAACTTGAGGTCAAATTTCTTAGACTAGATATTTGTATATTTATACATCTTCTATTATACAGAGAAATAAGAAAGGAGGGCCATAAATATCTTTATAAGCTGCGGACCCGGTCTGTCTTACGGTAACATTCATAAGTCTTCTCACATTTGCAATCTTCTATTATACCAAGAAATAAGAAAGGAAGGCCATAAATATCTTTATAAGCTGTGGACCCGGTCTGGCTTACGATAACTTTCATAAGTCTTCCCACATTTGCAAAAGGAAAAACTTCATTTCATGCTATTCTTTTTAGGGCTATGTTTTTCTAACGGTCAATCATGGATTTCGACAATTTGCAGTTTGGTACATTTGCACGAATGATTGACACAATGTCAACTATTTCTTGTAAACTGAGAGTGGTAAATCATAAACCAGAAGAGATGAATGGATCATCACTGTTAGTCGTCATTGACCTCTCTGATAAAGGGATCATCCCTGTTAGTCGTCACTGACCTCTGCGATAAATGGATCATCCATGTTAGTCGTCGTTGACCTCTGTGATAAATGGATCATCCCTGTTGGTCGTCACTGACCTCTGTGATAAATGGATCATCACTGTTGGTCGTCATTGACCTCTGTGATAAATGGATCATCACTGTTAGTCGTCATTGCCCTCTGTGATAAATAAATCATCCCTGTTGGTCGTCACTGACCTCTGTGATAAATGGATCATCACTGTTGGTCGTCATTGACCTCTGTGATAAATGGATCATCACTGTTAGTCGTCACTGACCTCTGTGATAAATGGATCATCCCTGTTGGTCGTCACTGACCTCTGTGATAAATGGATCATCACTGTTGGTCGTCACTGACCTCTGTGATAAATGGATCATCACTGTTAGTCGTCACTGACCTCTGTGATAAATGGATCATCACTGTTGGTCGTCACTGACCTCTGTGATAAAGGGATCATCCCTGATAGTCGTCACTGACCTCTGTGATAAATGGAACATCACTGTTGGTCGTCATTGACCTCTGTGATAAAGGGATCATCACTGTTAGTCGTCACTGACCTCTGTGATAAATGGATCGTCCCTGTTGGTCGTCACTGACCTCTGTGATAAATGGATCATCACTGTAGGTCGTCATAGACCTCTGTGATAAAGGGATCATCCCTGTTGGTCGTCACTGACCTCTGTGATAAATGGATCGTCCCTGTTGGTCGTCACTGACCTCTGTGATAAATGGATCATCCCTGTTGGTCGTCACTGACCTCTGTGATAAATGTATCATCACTGTTAGTCGTCATAGACCTCTGTGATAAATGGATCATTCCTGTAGGTCGTCATTTACCTATGTGATAAAGGGATCATCACTGTTGGTCGTCATTGACCTCTGTGATAAATGGATCATCACTGTTAGTCGTCATTGACCTCAGTGATAAATGGATCATCCCTGTTGGTCGTCATTGACCTCTGTGATAAATGGATCATCCCTGTTGGTCGTCATTGACATCTGTGATAAAGGGGTCATCACTGTCAAAGTCCGAGAAAACTTCAAACTCCAGAACCAACAATCAAAATATAGTAACTGCAGCAACCGTCCCTGCAGGAATTTCAGAAAAATAGTGGGTTACGCCGGGTTTTATCGCATGCCAAAACTCCCGCTTTCATTACTGACTTGTGATGTGTGATTTTTTATTCCCTGTATACAAAACACAGTGTGTTACTCGGATACATTTTTATTCTTCCTTAAATGGCCGATTTCTGGTACAGATGACCCAGTACAGATGAGCTCGCGCGCACACATCTGTACTTGCTGCGTCAAAAACAAGAACGTTGTTATTTAAGCATAACAACGTTCTTGTCTGACGTTCTTGTTTCCGGCATTCTGATTGGATATCAGAGAAAATGGAGTCTAAAACAAAAGAGAGTCTATAGGATATAGAAATGTGAAAGTTGTTGGTTTACGGAAGAAATAGGTACTTTCATGCGGTTTTGGGAAAGCCCGTGTGGAAATTTTTATGTCTTCATAAAATTTCAATCAGTCGCGAAAGTCTTTCCCAAAACGTATAGAAGAACCTATTATTCCTTATTATGATACCGTGTATATGCTATTTATATTGATTAATTGATTGATTGATTGATTGATTGATTGATTAAAAAACAATAAGTAATGTTTAAATTATATTCAGGACGAAAACAAGTAAACAAACATAAATTTTAGAAGAAAAGGGATTGGCCAACGGGAACACAACTATGACTGACACCGGACAAGTAAGGAGTAATGGGTGGAAACAGAAAGGAGAATTTAGCCTTTCGTAACGGCTACATTTAAACCTACTCTTATTCGTCATCTACAATCGTGCATGGAGCGTGGCTCTTATTACTTACTAAGGTCTGCGGTCAGGCTCTGTATAAAAATTTAACAACCCCGACGAAAGGGCCCTCGTTGGACCAGCTTGGTAGCTATGTGGGTCGAGCAAAGGAAAACGTTCTAGTATGGTTCCAGCTCTATTGCTAAAATGAAATCGAAATATTTTATATCCAGTGGTGATATCTTTAATTCTTTCATTTTATCATTAAATGTGTTGATATTGTGCTTCTTATTTTTCATTACTTTCATACTTGTCCCTACTGTAAGAAGTGCACATTTAGACATTGGATCAGAAACATGCAAACAAAGGATCAATCGTTAAAGCTATCAGTTAATGAATTGATCGGAACCCATGCACTGACGCGGCGTCCTCTTTTGTGGTAAAGAAATATTGTCAGAAAGCCCTTTATTTTTAATTGTATGAACATTGTTATTATTCTATTACCGACATTTTAATTGACAATTTAATCTCTGAGATTAGAGTAAAGTCATAATTTAGTTTCAAAACAGTACCTTTCTTTAAAATAAATTGCAATATCAGTTAAATCTGAAGAGCAAATAGATGCTACGATTCCATAACGTCACGCTGAAAAGATAATTAAACTTATTTACTAGATCAATAAAAGTTTAATTTAACTTTCTCAGTATTCAAGTATTAAAAGTGTGAGGAGACTGTAAATTACGTACAAACAGAAACAAACAGAGTATCAGGGAAGTCTGCAAAATGTTTTATTGTTATAAGTTGCATACAATGCAAACTGCTTTTGTTAAAACTTGAAATATCTATAGGTGGTTGTTTATGACGTCATACTTGTGTTTTTGTAGCTGTATACCATTCCCCCATGTCCAAATATGTTCGCTTTTCTAGATTTTTAGACGTTTGTTAAAAAAGGTTATTATGCAGAACTTACGAAATACAAAATGTACGTGGACTGTTTTCGTTCTGTTCGTTGCTGTTCTGAATCCTCTTCAATCTTATACTTCGATTAGAGATGCAAATTTAGTGTATTTATTGGTATATCTGTTTTATACTGTTGTTAGTCTATTATGCCTTTGTCCTTATTTTACACTTAAATATTTGCAGTTTTGACAATATTTGCGTGATGTTGAAATATTGATTTACATTGGATTGTAATCTGCCAACTTTTATTTCTTAGACTTTGTTCACCAACTTCAATGCAAATTACAAATGGAAATATCTTATAGAACGGTATTGGAAAGTAGACTGTTCCAAAAATTATCATTTGTATACATGTTATCACAAGAAATCATTAAAAATACAATCTGACATCTTATTATATTATTCCGATTGTTATAAAAGCTTTTAGAAAATTATGAAGAGCCTATTTTATGTGGATCATAATTTAATCGTAGAGAAAATCTATAACGGTATCACTAGCAGCTAAACCTTGTTATTTTTGTCGCTCTATATTGTACTGGTTGCCGCGTATAGGCTTATAACAAAAACACATTCTCATCATACAAGGACTCGATAAGTCCGTTATGCTTTTTAACAAATTAAGGGGATAATTTTCCATGTTGCCAAAGAGACAAATTTAAATATGAACAAACACGAAACCGTGAATTTGTGACACATACAACTACGATAAATAATATGACAGCAATTCTGAAACACTATAATGGAATTATTTGGCAGCAGTTGTCATAAGAATATTAGTAACGTTTCACAGTCTTTGAGTGATTGATTGATTGATTGATTGATTGATTTTTGCTTTACTTCCAGCGAGCAGTATTTCCGGTATATATCCAGGACGAAAACAAGTTAACAAATAATAATTTAAGTGTGAACAAGCTGGATATGACACATAGGTAACACAATTTTGACTGCCACGGGAAAAGTAAGGAGAACTGAGTAGGGCAGACAATTCAGCCTTTTCTAGCGGCTACAATGAACCACTCTTTTTCGAAATCTGCAAACAGTGAAAATAGATTGGCACGCTCTAAACACGTAACGCAATATGGATGCTGAAGGTTCATCAGGAGACAAAGATTATGGAATCATTAAGAAGGGAGTGTTGTTCTATTTTATGTTTTGGCAAATTTTCTATACGATTTTTGGTTTAAATTATTATTTGTTTTTAGACAAATGAGGTCCTTACATGTACCCTTTACCTAGTCATAGTAGTGCCTTACTATTTATTTATCAAGTAATACATTGTGCTTAAATCGTCGTTGCTCTTTTATTTATACCATGTAGTTTCACTTTATTACTGCCGTGTCCTAGATTGTTGATTTCTGCAATGAATTATCTCCGGAGTAAACAATTGATTGCATTTGATCTTGGTTGTAAACCAAGTATACTTTAAATAAACATTTACTATTTGTATCTGTATATTATATACGAAATGAAGCAGAAATTTACATTGACAAACTGTCAGCATGGTTCTCAGTAACGAATATAAATACCAAACTGATTCTACATGTTGTTTCATGATTAATGGTGAATGTTCAAGGGAGACACACACTTCATTCTTAGAATCTAATATTTCATCGTTTACTTACATAGTTATTCAATAAAGAAAATTACCTACTTTAGGAAATTCCTTTCTTTGTCGGTGCTGGTACAGTAAAGTATACTGGAAATTTGTGATTGCAATATATCAAAACTAATGGCTGAAATATCGCTGTAAAGTCGTTAACACATTATCATCTTCTATTTTATGGCCTATAGGGCAGCCTGAAATTAATTAAAGTTGTTGTCTGTTCTGTCAGGAACAAACCAGAAACGAGGCTACTCTCTTTTGAAGTTAAAGTACAAATTGTGATAAACATTTTCCTTTAACCAGTTGAAAAAGCGATGGTTTTTTATGGAAAGAAAACGGTAGAATTAAAATAATGACTGTTTTATGAACAGTTTCTTGATAACACACACGTACAACTGGTTAATATATTCTCCAGATCCTAATATTTCACAATGTGTTCTTAAAGAAACTGGTCTCTTTCTTTTAATTATTTTGAATAATCTGATTCATGTATTTAATATAAACACAGTAACAGCGCTTGTAGATTTTCCATTAGTGATTATTTGTGGAAAGGCATGCTGGGATCATTCTGGGGGTGGTCGCATTCCTCTACCCACAGAAGAGCACTCGGTGCCTCCTCTGGTAGCAGATTGAGAAAGCCTTCTCGTTGAGTGGTTGTCAGGTTACAAGAGTGGCCGCTGACCATAGCTGGTAACTTGTTTATAGATTACCACTCTCCGTGCAGTTTTATGACCCCTGTTGTAGATTTCGACAGTAGGTTCCGCTTTAAAGGGCTAAATTCTCCGTCCCTACTGAATGCTCCATACTTTTCGAATGACAGTAAAAATCCGTTAGTCCATTCTTTTCCCTTTGATTTATTGTTTGTTAACTTGTTCTGGTACTGAATATAGCGTGTTTGCAAAAATATATCTTTAGAAAAATAATATGTCACTTGAGAAAGCTAATACTTAACAGTTTTTTTTCTTGAACGTTTAGCCTTGTCAAAAAAAAGTAAAACCGCTTTTTCGCAATTTTAGTTCAAATCGCAAAATTATAACATTTCTTTCTGTGACGTCATTCTGATGTTACAATCATCAACAGTGCATCAAGCACTACTATTTAAAAAAACTGTCAACACTTATAATAATGTTGTACTTATATTTAAACACGTACTTCAGACTGACTAAAAGACATACTTTCATGAATACATTAAAAACTTTATTTAAAAAACCTCATACTTTCAACCGATAAAATGGTCAATTGATGGTTTAGTATAAAATTATATTCTCTCAGCGAATTGCGTGTATCACATCGTCGGAAAGCTGGTTGCTTCCTCGCTTTGATACCACGTACCGAAGTAAAGAGGTAGAATAGCCCGACTGATCGTGGGTTTCCTGTAATGAATATTTCATTATTTTGACCAATATGTTGCCTTTACTGTTATTTCCTCTTTGTTACTAAGAGTAAACACACGAGAGCCTCGATTTGGTGAAAATGTACATTGGAAGTACAGGCAAAATGCTGTAATTTTTTTAAAGGCCTGTGAATGCCTCATTCGCCAAATATTTCTATGAGGGTAAGGTAAATTTAAACATGGTTTCAAACCCATTCTCAATGGTTTTGGAAAATTTTGAACCATATTGCGACTTGCTGATTGTGCAGCATAAACAATAATGTTTCAACCAAAGGTTTTAGCTTTATAAACTTCTGTAATGTGAGTTATTAACGTTCTATCGTGGCACTAAGCATCTTTTTTCACAATAAAAAATATTTATTTTCTCTAATCGTTATACTCAATATCTGCCCTTATTTCATTTTTGTACTTATCTTTAAACGACTGTAAATAAACTTCTAGAAGTGCCAATTCAAGACTGGACCCCAAGTGAAACCTTTTAATTGCTTTACATGTCTGAAATCATCGTCTAGATTGTCCTCTGTTCATCGTAAGGTGCAGGCATCAGTGATTTATAACTAGCTCCAGACAGCACTTAGTGTGAATTAAGCTGAAATCAAATCAATGTTAAAACTTTCTTAAAGACACAAGATGTTGTTTTTAATAATGATCTTGATATAAAGAAGAGTTTTATTTTCGATTCCAGACGCAGTGTACTAGTATTTACTTGTCTAGTGAAAGAACGAGCCTGTGCCATAACAAATGTAAACCAACACAAAAACCTATAATTAAGGTCTTTCCCCCTTTCCAAGGGAAAGACCTTCTTGTATTTCTTATGATTATTATTAAGGTCTTTCCCTTCCACAGAAGGAAAGACCTTACTGTATTTCTTATGGTTATTATTATTATTATTATTATTTTTCTTCTTTTCCGCCGTCAATATACGAAAAGTGTCGCGACATATCTTTTCGATACTTGGTACCTTAACTTGGTCATACCTGAACTCGCCTTGACCGACACCGGGAAACTGATCTATTTTTAGTAACGGAGTTATCTGCCCCAACACCGTAAACCCTTGTTAGCAGATAAACTCAGAAACCGTAACCGATTCTCAAAATCTAGAGTGTAAAAAATGTCGCTGGACCTATAGCGATGATTTGTCATGCAAAATTTTTTTTTCCAATCGACTTCCTGTTTACGTGTTTTTGACCTGAAAAATGTCGCAACGCGTCAAAATTTTTTTCTCAGAAACCGTTAGTCCTAGAGACTTTGGACCACCACCATTAATCCTAAGTGACATATGTTACATTAAAAAATGTCAAGGTCAAAGGTCAAAAGTCAAGGTCAAAGGTCACCATAGGCCGTGTTAGCACTCACAAACCATAAAAGATAGAAGCAGACAATAAATTGGAAAAATACTCCTCTTATTGAGACCTACAATTGGTCTTGATGTCAAAAATTGTTCAATGAACCGTTTAGGAGTTATTGCCCTTGACATGTTTCGGTTGATTGGTTTTTGACTTATAACTCGAAAACCGTAAAGAATAGAAGCAGACAATAAATTGGAAAAATACTCCTCTTATTGAGACCTACAATTGGTCTTGATGTCAAAAATTGTTCAATGAACCGTTTAGGAGTTATTGCCCTTGACATGTTTCGGTTGATTGGTTTTTGACTTATAACTCGAAAACTGTAAAAGATAGAAGCAGACAATAAATTGGAACAATACTCCTCTTATTGAGACCTACAATTGGTCTTTTATGTCAAAAATTGTTCAATGAACCGTTTAGGAGTTATCGCCCTTGACATGTTTCGGTTGATTGGTTTTTGACTAATAACTTGAAAACGGTTAGAGATAATATGATAAACATGCGTAGCTAAAGTGATCAGTATGAAAAGAGCTTCAATTTGAGCCCAAGGTCAAATGTCTTGGGTCAAGGTCACACCATAGCAACAAGGTAACCATCATAAAAAGTCCTTAGTAACCATATATATTTAGAATCAGGATTAAGTATTTAGGTCGAATATACTATTTAACAATCGGAAGTTACAATTTGTCCCTAGCAACGGTCACAAAAGTACTTAGCAACCATATGAAGTGTGAATAGGGATGACTTGTTTTACTCAAATAACTAATTTTCATGACTTCTAGTGACATTTTGTAATAAGGAACAGACAAAACGTCAACAGAATCCCCTAATTTGCCATACCGGGAAAGACCTCACATTTGTTCTTAGAACAAATGACCTTTCATTATTATTATTTTTCTTTTTCTCCCCATTTTTCCAAATAGGTTTGCCAGAAGGGGTTTCAACATATCATTATGATACTTGGTACGTTTAAACGCTCATACCAGGAGATGACCTGGCTCACCCTGTGAGACTGTTCTATTTTTAGTAACAGAGTTATCTGCCCTAACACCGAAAACCTTGTTAGCAGATAAACTCAGAAACCGTAACCGATTCTTAAAATCTGAAGTGTACAAAATGTCGCTGGTTCTATGGCGATGATTTGTCGATTTAGACGCGAAGTTTGTCGAAAACGTCAAAGTTGTCTGATTTACACAAAACTTGGTTTCCAAGTAGATATGAGGGTACTAATTACATGTATCGGATCAAAAAAAATTTTCGGTCCACTATTTTCAAAATGGCCGCCATTGAAATTTTGTTTTCAATATAACTCAAAAACCATAAAAATTGAAGCAGAGAATATATCAGAAAAATGTTCCTCTCATTGAGATCTACATTTGATATACAGGTTCGAAAACTGTGCGACAAACCGTTTTAGAGGTTATGGCCCTTGAAGGTTTCGGCTAAATTTTGTTTTCGAAATAACTCAAAAACCATAAAAAATTGAAGCAGAGAATATATCAGAATAATGTTCCTCTCATTGAGATCTACATCTGATATAGAGGTTCGAAAACTGTGCGACAAACCGTTTTCGAGGTTATGGCCCTTGACACATTTCAGCTAAATTTTGTTTTTAATAAAGCTCAAAAACCATAAAAAATTTAAGCAGACAATATATCAGAAAAATGTTCCTCTCGTTGAGATCTACATTTGATCTAATTGCTGAAAACTGTGCGACAAACCATTTTCGAGGTTATGGCCCTTGACAGGTTTCGGCTAAATTTTGTTTTCAATATACCTTAAAAACCATAAAAAAATTGAAGCAGACAATATATCAGAAAAATGTTCCTCTCATTGAGATCTACATTTGATATACAGTGTCGAAAACTGCGACAACCCGTTTTCGAGGTTATGGCCCTTGACACGTTTCGGCTAAATTTTGTTTTCAATATAACTCAAAAACCATAAAAAATTGAAGCAGACAATAAAAGGAAAAAATACTCCTCTTATCGAGACGTCCATTTGGTACATTCGGCCCGAAGCTGTGCGATGAACCGTTTTCGAGTTACAGCCCTTGACGCGTTTCGGTTAATTGGTTTATTGGTTAAAACTTGAAAATGGTTAGAGATAATATAGTAAACATATAGGTTTAACATGATCAGTAGGAAAAGAGCTTCAATTTGAGCCAAAGGTCATAGGTCATAGGTCAAGGTCATACCATAGCAACAAGGTACCTGTTATAAAAAATCCTTAGCAACCATATATTTTTAGAAGCAGAATGATGTACTTTACTTAAATATGTCATTTCATGACCGGAAGTGGCTTTTTGTCCCTAGCAACGGAATGAAAGTCCTTAACAACCATATATGTTTTGGTTCGGGACCACTTTCTTTACTCAAATAACTCATTTTTTATGACTGGAAGCGACATTTTGTGCTATAGCAAAACACAAAATACCATAGCATCACCTAAATTTTCTGACTGCAGAGGAACAGTGGGAAAGACCTTCTCATTTGTTCTCAGAACAAATGACGGTTTAATTAAATCTGTTATGTTTTGTCCTTGAATTCATTTTAAAGGAAGATTGTTATTTTTTTTGTCGACTGTTAACTTAAATAGGTTGTCGAGATAACTTTGTAATGGAAATCTAACGTTAGGAGAATGTTATTTAATTGTAACAGGTCAGCTGAAGATTAAATAGAACAGCTAGTCATACATTTTATAGTAAATGAAGACCTTCATATGATATTTATCAGAGCAGTCACTGTATGTCTATTTAAAACCGGCAGAGTTTCCTATTGCTCATTGTCTCAAATGAAAATACATACAGTTATATTGCACCAGAATCTAAGCCAAAACGATTAAATAGTAAGAAATTGGAAACAAATGGAACATCTTCAAACAATTACTCTCAGACGCGGTCCCTTAAAATCTTGTCTTACGCACTGAACATACAGAAAGTTTATTGTCCGACTTGATGACTTCCTCCTTATCTTTTCTCCCTAGGGAAGCACAGCAGTAAAATATCAATGAAACTTACATCTTGGTTGTGTTCCTGGACATATGAAATTGACAAAAGACAGATGAGGCTATGTGATTGAAGTAATTATTTTTGTACGCGTTGGAAATGGAAGAATAGATAAAAAGATCGCCAAATTACGATATATCTTGTTTAAAAGCTTCATATTATCGGAACATCTAAAAACCCTAAATATTCTAAATCGCACAGAACAGTTAGATATCCAGTCAATCACGAGGTATATATAAAATTTATTCTGATTTTTAATAACGGTTTGTGTAGGTGGTTTAATGTTTGTGCCAATGCCAAATGTTGCAGCTATGTTATGGCCAGATCAAGCGTAATATGTTCGCCTGTCCTTCCAGATTACAGTGTATCAGAGAAAAGTATAGCTGTATGCAGTTTCTGAGTAAAACAGCTGTATGCTGTTTGACCTCAAAGATCCATCAGGCAGTTTTTATTTGTGGTCATATGTTGCATCGAAGCTTGGATAATCGTAGGTCTATCTGGGACAGAAATATGCATGAATCTGTAACAGTAGATTAATTTTTACAATAAAAAAGAGAAATGTTAACTATTTTAATCCCAAGACATCTCGCATGACTGTACCAAATGTTATAACGAAGACTGCAGTTAAGCATATGGCTGTCATAACCGAGGTAAATATCTACATGTATTTGGTTCCAATATTCAAACACAAACCCGAGTTAATAGGCATTACATATAGTAATCTGATCCCCACTCTTACTTCACGTAGATCAATGTTTGGCAGAAAATCAGCAGTTACCAAATTTTATTCAATGAAAAGTAGAAGATACTAAGATAAAAGACAGACTTTAGGCCACACAGAATTAATTTCTTGTTCTTCGGACTTTTAACTTTGAAAATAAGGAGCGAGCGAGCGAAAATTTTTTTATTAATTTTTTTGTGTTGAAATTCTGATTTTGTGTAGCGAATGATTTTTTTTTAAGGCGAGCGACATGTTTTTAAGTTTTTAAAAGAGATTTTTCAGGTTTTCATGGTTAAACTGATGCGAGCGAGTGATTTTTTTTTAATTTTGAAGAAAATAACTGAAATTTAAAAAAAAATGTATTTGATATTGTTCTCAGTGTTTTATGACTTAACCAATTGATTAATAAATTATATAGCAGAAAAGAATTGTCTTGAATTGTTTTTTCTCTTCTGAAAAGATGCTGCCTTGGCTTTCTATCAATAGGTACAGACGAACCAACAGACACAACCTAATTAAAATTAAATCTTTCACAAGCTCCCCCTTTTTGTTATTGTCGTTGTCAGCGACAATAACAAAAAGGGTGAGCTTGTGAAAGATTTTATTTTAATTAGATTACAACAGACAGCCCATACCACTATTCAGTTATGTATCCAAATCTTTTTGGCAAGGCATAATTTCAAGATGATTAAAAAGAAATAAAAAAAGACTACATGTCTTTATTAACAATAACACATATAAAAAACAATAACAATGTGTAAATATTTATATAAAAAAACCAATAGGACTGTATTTTCATGGATGGTGTTACTATTATACCATCATTTTCCGTACCCAAAAGCTTGGGATTGTCCTTAATTTTGATTCTTATAATGGTTAGAAACATGGACGTGCGTTGAAGTCTTCCCTTGTATGCATGTAAATTGGTCGATAAAGGAGTCGTCCATTCGACATTTTAATGCTGTATTTTGTAGCAGTACTTTAAAATGGGTGGCAACTGCTGCCACAACAACACACTTGTTTTCTGTCATTGTTTTCTACATTTTACTTTCGGTTTTGATTTTATAGTGTACTGAAACGGAATTTTAACATTCTAAGTTCTGAATAAATCTCCAACTATCGGAGCACTTGGATGCAAATCGTAAAACGCGGAGAAGATTATTTTTTTTAAGACACT
This sequence comes from Limnoperna fortunei, assembly GCA_944474755.1. Classification (NCBI taxonomy): domain Eukaryota; kingdom Metazoa; phylum Mollusca; class Bivalvia; order Mytilida; family Modiolidae; genus Limnoperna; species Limnoperna fortunei. The sequence goes on along the minus strand of OX104113.1, from coordinate 98,527,925 downwards.
TTCCGGTTCTGGACGCGGGTGGGTTTTCGGTTAATGCGGGCGGAAGAAATTTATTTTTGTTTCTTTCTGAAATAATTTTACGTGCTGGCGGTCCGACGAACAAGTAATTAACGGCCTTAGATATAGATAAGATTACTAAACTAAATTACTTAAATAAATGGAAAAATTAGCTAGCTAGTATTCAAAATATTGCTAATAATGATCTTACCAGTCTATCTTCTATAACTGTTTAGTTCTACATCTGGTTACATCATTAAATGTGTTATAGTTTCAAAATGTCGAATAAGGACTATAGTAGTCCCGTCTACGACTTAGTGGTTAATGGGACGGTAAGTTGTTTTTTCACGTGACACTGGAAGCGATGGACTAAATGTTCCTTTTGCACAGAATTGTACTTATTTTATCAGCAAAAAGAATAAAGTGATTTTTTTTTGCAATTGAGACAAGTAATTTCAAATCAGTGAATATACTTTGACTTGACAAATTTGACTAAACGAATTTTTGACTGACAATGATATATTTTGGAAAATCTTCTTATCTGGCTGAAAAAAGTACATTTATACTGATTCACGTTTACGGACGAAACAAATACTGTTCAACCAAAAATAACTGCCTCCCCACCCTTTTTTCGGGAAATTAGCGGTCCCTTACTGTATTGTAATATGATTTGCATATTTATATGCCGTTTTGAGCTCGAAAAAAAGAAACGAGGTGCTTCAGGCCTAGAATGGGCCACTGACAAAATTTGCAAAAACAGTTGTAAAAACGGTAAATAACGGTAAAAGTGCTTAACGGATGTTGTCACGAATTCGATTTGGGGAAAACATAAGTTTAGTCCATGGGGGTTTTCATGTATTATATGGAAAGAAAGAACGCGGATGATAGTGTGCAACGTATTTGGAGATTGGCACCAAGCTCCTTGCATATGTATATTTCTAACAAGAGTAGGCTAATTATAGTCTGCAAACGCCTAAATTCTTGACTCCTACCCAATACTCCATACTGTTCCAGTGGCACACAAACTGTGTTACCGTTTTTCCTATTGATGCATGTGTATACGTGAATATAGTTTAAATGGTGCTCTACGGTTGCTACAGTTCTTACTGGACGTAAAGCATATACAATGTATTTAATTAATGTATATTAATTCTATGCAGTTACAAAATAATAAGCTTTGTAGAATCTGACGAAAAGTTGTTCAAAGCAAACATTAATTTTCCAGTTGGAAGTACCAGCGTCCATATTTTTGTTGACGTAAACAAAATGCATGTCTGATAAAAGTTCAGTGCGTTAAATGCTGCGTTAAAGGGTAAATATTTCACAATAATTGTGACGTCAGTTGTAGTAGACAAACGGAGAAATCCGTGCACTTCTAATGGAAAAACATTTAGGAATGTTTAATATATCTTTGCCGAGTAGAGAAATCATTTGAAGGCAAAATGAATTTTGGTATATTTATTGATCGGAAATTTTTGTAAAGATCCAAAAACGGTAAATCGATGATGCTTTTTAAAGGTATAGCATTACATATTTTGTTCATAGAACGATATTATTTTAAGGATTTAACTATTTGTAAGGCCGGTATTCAAGACGATCGCGAAAATGTACCCATTTGCAGAATGTTGAGATTCTAATTATTTATTTAGTGCTTGTGCTATTTTGAGTATATATCTCATGGTAAAATAATTACTTTCTAAGGCATTTTTAACCAAATTAAATGAAAGAATTTGTATAGTAATATACCAAAAATAGATATCAACCTATGTTAAAGTCAATCATTGTATTTAGGTTATAAAACGGTTATAAGAAAACGGTATGTAAATCATAATGAATTGAATATTTTAATTGACGATTGTGATTGGTGATTTGTAGGAAATTATTTCACTATAAGCTGCGATCAAAGTAATTACGATTACGATTTCTTTTCATAAACACTTACTTTACAATGATAGAAACAAACTACAAACGTTTTATTTTAACTATTGTTAACAAATTCCTGTCAGGCAAAATAAAAAAAACCCCATAAATATCTAGAATTCAGAAACTTCCTCAGTATAAGATTGATTAATTAATATATTTCGTTTATTTTGCTTGTTTATTTATTCGTTTTTTACTATATGTCCATTACAATTTTCATTTCATTCTCAAATAATTTACACTTTCAGATACGAATGACAAAACGCGGTGCTCAGGATATAGGACTGTTTTCTTTTCAGAAAGTAATTTACGTCAGTTTTCTGTGTTTTTGTAAATTAGTGACGCAATCTAAGTGAGTGCATTTAGCACAGTTTAAAGTCTACGTGCGAAATTATGAAGAACGATTCAATGAAGTATCCGTTTACAACGATAGACCCAAAAGCACAGGTCATGATTATTTTTAAATCTCCTCGTGTACATATTTTTGTAGTTGACAGATAAACTGATTATAATGTTTTATATTTTATAGAATTATAATAAAGTTGCTGGCGTACCATATAAGTTACTCACGAAGTTACTGCAAGCTGCAAAATCTAAATAATTGTTGTCATTTGTTCCGTTGTAATGAAATATATAGTTAACAGAAGATAGATGTTTTTAATTCAGACGAGCCAAGAAGGAATTTAAAGTATACAATACACTTGCTTAAAATTCAAAAGTAATTGTTAACCTAACTGATAATGCTGGTAACCCTGCAAAAGGCAACATGCCTTCAAAAATACTGAATGAAAACAGGTTGTCCATGCATTATAATATTTCGGTGCTGATTACAAATATTCTAACAAAACTAAAAATATTGATTACATTACAAACAGGCTCACTCTGTTGTTGATCAATATAAGAATTTGTAGTGAACGCACATGGATCGAACATTTATATATTACTTGAGACTCGGTGGGTATTCTGAAATTATGGCCAATTAAATAATAGACTTAGCGATTGATTTTGCCGCTACAATACTATGTAATGTATATGGATATACTACTTTATTGTTCGCATGCTGTTTTCGTTTAAAGTTTCCTGTTTCCTAGCTAACATTAAAAGTAGTTCATTAAAGTCGCTTAAGCAGCGATAATCAGATATTACATAAATAGCCAAAATCTTACGACACGCAGAAAGGAATGTCTTACAAATTGAACGTCAAATGTCTACGCGTGTTCAGCAAAATATCCAATAAACTTGAAGGCATTATGTATACCGAATTAATAGATTTGGAAACAATATAACTTTATTTTGTTTGTAAATGTATAACCCGAAATGTTATATTATGAATCGACGACTTGCATTTCTATAAAATAGGTCAATGTTTATGTTGATAATTGAAATTATGCATCTCATGCTTTACGGAGGCGTGAGTTTGAAAGGGACGATGTCAAGCATGTAACAAATGTCAATATGTTGTAAGAGAGACAACTCCTATTTATTTTACGTTAAAAAGAAGTATTCGGAATCGGAGTGATTTTTTGTAATACTATTCACTCACTGCAGACAGGGTGTACTCGATTCCAATCTTAATTGACAAGGATTGCCAGTTTTCCTACCGCAGGTCAGGGGTATCCGGGACCTCTGTTTCCTCCCCCAAGAGCTGGACGCAATGATATAGCTGAAAAATTGCTGAAAGTGGCGTTAAACACCATAAAAAAACTAGTCTCGATCACCCAGACGCATATATAAATAGCGTCTGGGATCACCTTGTTGTAATTTCGCTACCAATAGGTGGAGACAAAACAATGATTCTATTTTTAATGCCCTATTTTTAGACCAGGAAAACCATGCAACCATGTCTATACTTATGAAATGACGTCACAGTAAGATTCTCTCTTGATTGTGCATAACAATAATATTTGTTTAATTAATTGATAAAGTTATATTTTATAAAAATATTCAAATGTTAAATTTGGTAAAATTTTTTATACACTTCTTGATATAAACGGAAGTAATTTTTAAGACAGTAAAAATATCATCCAATCAAAAATTACGCCCAGTTTTGGGCGTAATAATAACGAGTTCAATATAGAGATGAATCCAGACGCACAAATGAAATTAAGCGTCTGGATGATCGAGACTATAAAAAAACACAAACTAGTCACTGATAGTAGTATTCGGGTACCCTGACGGTGAAATCCTCTTTTGCCTTAGCGGCCTTCGGATATATTTGAAATGAAGCTTGCGTCAATGAAAAATATTGCACCTGTCTAGGAGACCAGGTTACTGATACTAGTAGTTTATCATCCACAATGTGACCTATTTTAGCTGATGTATTGATTAATAATAATTGTCTATGTTGCAAACTGAAAACTTTTTTTATTATAGGCGCTTTTAAAAAATTTAAATTAGAAATGCCCGAAATATCAAAGGAATAAATTTTGAACCTTTAGTTTAAACCTTACTTATATTTGTATATCTGTTATTATATTCGTCGTTTTATAATTAGTTGGTTTGTAGGGCACTTATTGTATACTTCACACATGAAGTTATGTCAAGTGTTTTTAAAGAAAACGCTCTCAGTTATCCCGACGGTGCATATCACCGATATCAAGTTCAAGCGGTAGGTACACAGCACACACATTATACAACGATGTACTACACACTTAAAGTTACAAGATCACGTCAAATTAATGTCTGGTCTTCAATATCCAAGCGTGTACAAGACCAAATGCCGAGGACTGCATGTTCACATACATGTACTCCATCTTTATGCTAAGCTACTACAGCCTGCCTTGTAATACTTTGTGATATATTTGGATTCATATGGGACACGAGTTGTCAATATTGCGATGGTGTATCTAGCCTTAAATAATGTGCACGATTTAAAGAAAGAGTGGGATGGCGGTAGCCTTATGACGTCACGCCTAGCTATGTGAGGTGGCTATACGACAGGAGGTCTGGGGCCTGACCGAGGCCCCCGGAAGATTTGAGAAAAATTATGTGCAAAATCCTGTGTTCTAGGCATTTCCTGTACTTTTAACGTGCCTAAAAATCATGGAATTTACATTTGGAATCCCTTAAAAACTTAAAGCGGACAGGTTTGAAGATTTTTTTTGGCCGCAATGTGGATAGTGTCTAGGTTAAATACCAATTCTATTTTGAATTAAAAATAGCGTTTTGCAATCCACTCTTTACGGTGCTGGACGTCCCGAAAAAGACATCGGGCGCTAACAAAAGTCATCGTGCGCCAATAAAGGACATCGGGCGCTAACAAAGTACATCGGTCGCTAATAAAAGACATTTCCTTGTTCACGTTTAATTTTTTGTTGAATTATATTTCGTTATTTCTTAAAGTACAAGCAATGGAGTGCTGGGGTATAAGGAGCTACGCCTCTGAATACTTGTAAAGTAGTAAATTAAATGCAGAAAATATTGACTCTTCAAATAGATACTTGATTATGATACTTGTCGTCATTATCATAACGAAACAAAAGTCAAATTGGATTTCATATTTAGGGTCATTACAATAAATCATATTTTTATAGTTTAAAAAAAAATGTTGGTATACACTTCTTTATTTCTTCTTCTTTATTCCATTTCGTCCGTGGGTGGACATAGGGTGACTACAACTCCTTTCCAACCTGCTCTGTCCTTTGCCTTTGCCTTTGTCTTTGCTTCAATCCAGGTCATTCCAATCTTCTTCAGTTCGATATTGTGACCCCTTCGCCAGGTGTTTTTTGGCCTACCCCTCTTGCGTTGTCCTTTGGGGTTCCAATCTAGAGCTTGCCTTGTAACGTTTGTTTCTATTTTTCTTACGGTGTGTCCAATCCACTTCTATTTTCTATTTCTTATTACCTTTTCTATTGGTTCCATAATTTTTGTTACTTATTTTTTCTGGCAATCTTATACCTATGATGTTTCTGAGGCATTTGTTCACAAATATCTGGAGAGATTTGATGGAGGAAACAGTTTCTCTCCAGGTTTCACAGCCATATAGAAGGACATATTTAACTTTGCTTTTAAACATTTTAATATTTGTTGTTGTTTTTAATGTTCTGCATTTCCATACTGGCTTAAGCATAGAAAATGCTTGTAATGCTTTTTTGTTTCTTGCTTGGATATCTTCGTCAGTACCCCCAGATGTACTTATTATGCTACCAAGATATGTGAAGTTGTCTTCATTTTCTACATGCGTTGTTGATCATGATAGGAGTGGTTTAATTTGCATATATTCTCATTGTTTTTGTTTTGTTGGAATTGATGTAAAGACCGGGTGCAGAAATCATCGTCAAATTCAAGATATTCTAAGCGTGATGTGAAAGTGCCATGGATTCCATGTGGTGTTTCATATACAGTTTTCCCAATCAAGTCAATGACAATCAAGAAAAGAAGGGGGAGAGGATGCATCACTAGCGAAATCCAGTCAGGAAATGGGTCAGTCAATGTGCCTGAGTGTATGACCTGACAAGAAAATCCATCATACAAAAGTTTTATCATTGAAATGATCTTAAAAGGAACACCATAATGCGCAAGAATATTCCATAGGACTTTATGGTCTATACTGTCAAAAGCTTTTTGGAAATCGACAAAAGTTAGGTAAATAGATAATTGCTATTCAAATAGTTTGTTCAATGATGACTCTTAGTGTTGCTATTTGGTCTACGCCGGAGCGTTCTTGTCTAAATCCAGCCTGCTCATCTACTTCATATTTCATTCTTTTTAGGATGATACTGCACAGAACTTTGCTAGGAATGGACAAAATAGTTACAAGTAGGCTAGCCAGCGGCAACAGAGATCTAGAGACGTTTGATCTCTGCCACACTAGACGCATATTACTACCAACAGTACACATAAATGCACTGTATACACACAGATGACATAAAAAATCGACGAATATGTTTGAGAATGAAAATGATTCGTCGGTTTGAATTAATATTACATGTATTTAAATTAATTATATTCTCGAATGTTTTTTAATGGTGTTTAACGACTTTTTCAGCAGGTTGAGGGGTGGACGCGGAGTACGCAGAGGAAACCTCCGACCTTCGGTAGGAAATATGGCAATCCTTATCAATTAACATCGGAGTCGAGCATACACTGCGCACTGAGACGGCATCAATGAACAGTTTCCGTATGAAATCGAACAACGTAGAAAGCAGCTTTACCCCATTATGAAACAGGCAAAACTCGACAAAAAACATGTAGTACTGGTTCGAGATAAACTTTATATTGACAATGTCATGTACGAGCCACATTCTACACAGGAAGAAACTGCTGTTCCAAGTGCGACGAACAATGGCGTTAACCACCAGACTTCCCCAAAGAATCCGTCCCCAACAATAACTCCGCCGAGTAAAAGACAGAGACAAGGGCCGTCCCCGCAACAGTATAAAGCTGGGCATAACATCCGAAATTAGGGACACGGTGCAAGGGGTTCATCAAAGTTAAAATTACTTGACAATAAAACTGTATTTAACTGTACAAATATTGATTTGAAATGCTGTTTTTTAAATGTATGTGGTCTAAAAACCAGATTATTATCACCTGATTTTACTGAGATGTTGTGTAAACATGATTTATGTATTTTTGTTGAAACAAAACTGAGAGATCTCGATGTTTTAAAGTTACCTAGTGATTATGAATATGTTACAAAAAACAGAAAAAAATTTAAAAGAGCGTCAGGTGGAATTGTGGTGATTTATAAAAAGCATTTAAAGCATTCTCTGAAATTTTTGCAAACTGATAGTGAATTTGTCCTTTGGTTTCGGATATCAAAAGATATCCTATCAGTCAATGTAGATGTTCTCTTTGGTTGTATATATATACCACCGGAAAACTCAAAATATTCCAATCTTGAAGCATTTTGTGAAATAGAAAACGACTTATTACGATTAACTAAATCAGAAAATTATCATGTCGCACTAGCGGGTGACTTTAACGCAAAAACAGGTAACATATCTGATTTTATTGTACCTGATGAAACTATTGTTAATCTATTTGATCTAGATGCCGACGGCGATATACTTGAATATCTGTATGACTATGAAAAACTGTTAGAAAATGGCATACCCTTGGAGAGAGCTTCACAATGTTCAGGTGATCCAAATAACTACGGGAACAGACTTTTAGAATTTTGCAAAAAGAACAATCTGTATATAGCTAATTCCAGAACTGGTTTAGATAAGGGTATTGGGAAGAAAACATGCAGGGATTCAAGTGTAGTAGATTATCTTATTTTATCTTCTGGTCTGTTTCCATCAATAGTTAATTTTGAAATTCTGGAGTTCATGCCATTATTTTCTGATTGTCATTGTATGATAGGATTTAGTTTCTGTACAAAAATTCTAGGCAACATCTCCTCAAGTAAACGTAATGAATATATTAATCGTGGTTACCGTAAATGGAATATCGATAAGAAATCCGAGTTTAGAAATATAGTGCACGAAGACTCTGCCGGAACTCTTGCAAATATTATGTTAAAACTTGAGGCATTATCTATTGAGGGAAATATATCACGGGTCGAACTAAACGCCATTGTTGATGATATTGGGAAAAATTTTGTTAACGCAGCTACCGATTCTGTTGGTCAAATTCAAAACCGTAAACCATTTTTTAAACACGATGATTCCAAACCATGGTATAACAGACAATGCGCTAAATCAAGAAAAAAATTTCACAAAGCAAGAAAGAGATATAGTTTTATAAAAAACGCAGAGAATAGACTACGCATGAAACGTGCTAGTAGAGTGCATAAATTTCATTTAAATCAAGCATATACTGACTACCAAAAGAGATCCGCAAACGAACTTCGTAATTTTTCTAAAAAAGACCCAAAGCAGTTATGGAAAATGTTAAATAAGATAAATAAGACAAAACATGACAGTTCAGAAATATCCCTTCAAACGCTATATGAACATTTTAAAGAAATTAATGAAGCCGATGAGTCAGAAAACGATGAAGTTTTCAACTTTGATATTGAAAATATAAACGAAGAAACCGAAAATCTATTGAATAGCCCGATATCTGAAATCGAAATTCGAAAAGTAGTTTTAAATTTGAAAAATGGGAAAGCTTTTGGAACGGATAATATTTTGAATGAATACATCAAAAATACACTTGAGGATATGATGCCAATTTATGTTAAACTATTTAATATTATCTTAGACACAGGAATAATACCAGATGAATGGTTGAATGGGATTATGGTAGCTATATATAAGAATAAGGGTTCTAAAAATGACCCCAGCATGTATCGTGGAATAACATTAAATTCATGTTTTAGCAAAACATTTTCAGCTGTAATCAATAACAGACTTAATAATTTTTCGGAACAGATTAATCTTATTTCTAACGCTCAAGCAGGTTTTCGTAAAGGGTATTCCACTATAGATAATATTTTTGTACTTCACTCATTAATAAACATTTATTTTTCTTTGGGTAAAAAATTGTTCTGCACTTTTATTGATTTCAAAAGCGCTTTTGATACTGTATGGAGAACTGGGTTGTGGCAAAAGTTGATAAAATCAAACATAAATGGCAAAATATTTAGAGTTATCTTTAACATGTATCAGAACATTAAAACCTGTGTACGACTCGGTACTGAATGTTCTGACTTTTTTATATCATATGCTGGTGTCAAACAAGGAGAAAATCTTTCCCCCTTTTTATTCTCCTTGTTCTTAAATGATCTGGAAGACTTTTTTACTGAAAACAATGTAAAGCCCCTGGAGAATATATCAATATTTTGTCAAGATGAATTACAGTTATATTTAAAGTTGTTTATTATATTATATGCTGATGATACAGCACTTCTGTCAGAAACGGCAGATGGATTACAAAATTCTCTGAATGTTTTTGAAACGTATTGTAAACATTGGCGGTTAAAAGTTAATATTAGTAAAACTAAAGTTGTAGTTTTCTGTAAAAGAAAATATAGACCACGAAACGCCTTCAAAATTTACGGAGAAGAGATAAACATTGTAGATTCCTATACTTATTTAGGCGTTCTTTTCAATTTTAATGGCAGTTTTAGTCAAGCAAGAAAAAAGCTGACTGAACATTCTCAAAAGGCTTTATTTGCTCTTTACAAGAAAATAACAAACATCGCCATTCCTATTGACCTACAACTAAAACTATTTGACACATTAGTTGGTCCAATCTTAATGTATGGGTCTGAAGTGTGGGGCTTTGAAAATATAGATAATATTGAAAAAGTCCATTTACAATTCTGTAAACGAATACTAAAGGTTATAGAAGTAGTACACCAAACTACATGATTTATGGTGAACTAGGTAGATTACCAATGGAAATATTAATAAAGAGAAGACTTATTCTGTACTGGAACAGTCTTCTGCAAGATGGAACTAAATTGTCTTCTATCATGTATAAAATAATTTTTTCTATGTACTCTACACATCCAGATAGGTTCAAGTGGATATCATTTACTAAATCTATCATGGATGATGTTGGTTTGAGTTTTATCTGGAATGATCAAATTCTAGTTAATAGAACATTGCTTAAAAATCTTGTATTCCAACGTCTTAAGGATCAATTTATTCAATCATGGTTTTCTAATGCTAGCATATCATCCAGAAGTGAATTTTACTTTGAATTCAAAAAAGAATTTAAGTTAGAACCATATTTGATAAGGCTTAACAAGTGCGATATTTACCAAATTGCAAAATTAAGATGTTCCAACTTAAAATTACCAGTAGAAACAGGTAGATGGACCGGGATCCCAAGAGAACAGAGAGTATGTCATCTCTGTAGGCAAGGAATTGGCGATGAATTCCATTATATTTTTATATGTCAAAATGCAGAAATATTAAATATGCGCAGAAAACGTTTCCCCCTTTATTTTATTAACAACCCACAAAAACACAAATTAATAGGGCTCCTGGTTAATTGTCATACTGAACTGTACAGAAACTTGGCATCATTCCTAAGAAATCTTGCCAAGTTGCTATAAACCTACTAGGTGTATTATGTACTATTATTTTGAAAATGTGTATTTGTGTACTATTGTATTTCTGTATATTTATGTAATTTGTCCTCTTGTACACCATTTGTGTCTGAGGTTAATCAATAAAGTTGTCTTGTCTTGTCTTGAACAAGCAGTGTTGGCAGGCGCGTGATCAATTAATCAAATAATCCATGAGGGGTATGATGTTGTACTAATTTACACATGTGCTGGGCCTTTATAATGATTGTTTTTTACTGAACAATAACGAGGTAGAAAATATGAAAATAAAGGCCCAGCCCATGTGTAAATGATACAACATTATACCCAGAATGAATTATTACAATTATAGCGAGCATCGCAGATGCGAGCTATACGGTTACATGCATGTGTGTAAATAAGGTCACGTGATCAATATGAACAAACCCTTTACGGATGGTAGCTGAGCTGTCAGAAGAAAATATTGTGATCGAACACAAAAAAAATAATTTAAAAGTAGACAGAAATAAATTTGACATCGATAAAATTAAAGAGTTTATTTTTGAAATTACAACAAAAATGTCCGACAATTTGTTTGCAATCTCAAAAACGCTTTTTTTGTTTTAACATTTTTTGTGACGTCACCAACACATTACAGACGTCACGTCACAAAAGGTATGAAGAGGCAGGGTGCTCCGAGGTAACGTCATGAACCATAAAATATGCGATACTCGCATTTAGGCCAGGGGCGGATGCAGCCTCAAATGAAAGGGGGGGTCCAAATTTGTCATGGTGGCCGAAGGCCACCATGCCGACCTCGCAGAGGTTGTATTACGGCAGGGGGTCTCGGGGCCCCCAGAAGCTCTGAACGAAATGGTGTAAAATCCTGCATTCTGGCGATTTCCTGACACCTAAAACATGTCCGTTAAAATGTCATTTTGTTATGCTAAAACAAAAGTAGGGGTCCAGACCCCATGCTTGTCAAAACGAAAGGGGGGGTCCGGACCCCCTGGACCCCCCCCCCTCTGGATCCGCCACTGTAGGCTGTGCCTATATTCATATTAATATCACAAAGTCCTGTGTTTTTCGATTCAATTGGACCACGATTTTTCAGCCGCCATTTTCATGATGAAAAATTTTTGCTCAATAAATCCTTTCAAGTTTGCAAAATACGGTGGACACTTAACACAAAATTTTTTTAACATTTTACAATTACGCGCCCTTATTTTAATAAGAACTTCAAAATCAAGCCGTTTATATTCTGACGTTGTAAAACCTTTTGTTTTGCGAAGTTGTGTATATCGGGTAATAATTTCATTTGCTTTGAAAGCTGAAATCTGATTGGTTAATTAAAATTGAGCAACCTATATTATTAACCTGGTCCCCTGGTGCAATATTTTTCATTTACGCAAGCTTCACTTTCAAATATAAGTATATTCGAACCGGAAGTCTGCTTACGGTATTGAGAATATTTAGTCAGGATCCCAGACTACCCATATTATAAGAAATAACTTCCGTAACCTTTGACCTAGTCTTACGCCGTTCAAATTCAAATAGTTCAATGACGTCATCGACGTTATTAGTATAAAAATTGTTAAAATTTATAGTAAAAAAATAATTATTAGGAATATTTCAAATTTCTGAACAGGTTATACGATATAATATGGTTTGGGTCTGTTTACACCATTCATTTTTCCCTAAAAGTAATTCCTAGCACTATTTGTGAAGTAATCTTATTACAAGTTTCTTGTGTTTGTTGAAAAGGACAACTATGTCTTTTTCTCTCCTAGCGATAATATGGTTTGATAATACCATGCACGGCGATATGCAGATAGACATAAATCGAATGTAATAACCACTCGGTTATTTCCACTCTACAGTTTGTATTTAATGATGTAAAGGGCATTGAAAATGATTGACGACAAAAGGGCACTATCCCCCCCCCCCAATTTCAGGCATTTATTAACATAAGAATAAATTCAGACTTAGGTCATCGTGTTGATTTGATATGGAATATAAGTCACAACATGTATTAAGCGAACATTATACCCATATCACTCAATTTGCCCTTCCTAGCCAAGTTTGTGTGGATTGTTGAAAAGTTTAACGTATCTATTCTATGGCAATCTTGTATAATGTTTATATCCAATGACGGACATTGGTGACCGAGTGGTTAAGGGAGTTAGTCACAACTATTGACTTAGCCTGTCAACACTGTGGTTGTGGTTTCGAGTCTCACTGCAGGCAGTGTGTACTGGGGTGTGATAAAATAAGTTGACGACATTACATCCGACTAGATGACGACTTTCAGACAGTGGTGTCCTGGAGCCGTCAGAACAACCCTTCTGTCTTTTTTCGTTTATTTAATCATATAAGATAAACACCAAGAATTCCGAATGATGTGTCATTTGGAGGACAAATGTTTTTAGGTGTTTTGCAATACAAAAGTGTATGCCTAAATGTCGTCATCTAGCTAAAAAGTTACAGTTAATTCAAGAACTGACGACTTAAGGTCGATTTAGTTTAGTAGATGAATAACTACCTTAACCAGAGCCAACGAGGCCCAGTGTATCAAATGAATTAAGATGAAAAATTGACCGAATCACTGTAGCCTGTCGCTTAAACCATAAAGTAAAATAAACTGTGCGAAAGAAATATTAAAGAAATACATAAACAAAATTAACCGAGTGTATCTCAGGTTAAATGGTCAAAATCTCAGTTCTTTTAATTATTTTATTACTTTCTTCCCTCCTTTTCTATTATCGGCGCGTTGAACATGTGAGCACACAAAAGATTTAATTTTAATTACATTGAATTGGTTGCAAACTTGCGATTTTAATTACGTGTAAAGTTTGGGGTTTCCCTGTATTAAATGTGTGAGAAAACCCTGATTTAACCAGTCTTCTGTCAACCTTGAATTGATTATCGTATTGACTTCATAGTGCACATATAGGTATATATGTGTGTTAATGGGTAAAATGAAACATTGTGTACTCCCCTTTTAAGACCGTGTGTTATTTAAATGCAGAAAATGTAATGTTTAATTATTATTCATGTAACTTGTAGGAAAATTAACTTGGTATATATAGGGTAATACGGATGTGCGGCTCGAATGGGTCACTTTTTTAACTCTCCAAAATATATGAAAAGGTAGCTTTTTTCATTGAAAAATATATCATTTAGTAGTTGTAAATTATCTAAATATATCCATCCCTCAGTTCTCATCTTAAGCATGTTAAGCCTATGTAAACGACAGTGGTTAACAAACAAATGTACTATTTTGTCAATGGGGATGTGCAGTAATAAATATATGAATAGGTCCGATTGAATCATTCAATTTATGATTAGATCATGTTTTATAATGTCCGAAAATATATGAATAGAGTGGGTTTTCAAATGTCCGTCCGCAGACCTGTACGTAAAAGTATACTTAGTTACCCCCCCCCCCCTCCCGTGAAAACTTCCCCAAACAGCTTATATATAATCAATACTGTTTCGGGCCTATTGTTTCACGATTCCAAAAAAACAACACAGCCTTTAGAACGTATACTTGTTTATATATATTGTATAATTACCATATTCATTGTATCTGATTTTTTGCCCCTTGAGGGTCCTTGATTGGAAATAAAGCCATTCTATTCTATTCTATTCTATACCAAATAGTGGCTATATATATATTAAGGCTGGGTACTTCGCACGGACTTTTAGGCAACGGCGTGTCACATGGCAAAAGTACAAAATGAGAAAGCCATCCATGGATGGGCAAGGCCTTGTGTTTAATTTTCCCGCTAATGTATAATTTACGAGTCGATGACGAACGGAGTGATCATGTGATCCGGAAATAATAAAATCCATACACGTTGTGTTGATTAAAAAGAATGAGGAATATTTGCCAGCGCCAGCAGTGATGAAAATGACTGCGTACAACAAATCAATACCGTCTAATACACATGTGTAGGCAGTTTTGTTTTGGTCGCCATTTTCTAAGTTTATGATACACAATATTTTGTTGGAATGAAATGACATAACAAAGGTATAGTATGAATTATTGTATTTTAAATAATTAATGTCCGCACACTTAACAAAGAGTTCGTTATACATAAGTGTAGAACACTTTTAAACGCTGAATGGATTTCATCATCATAATGTTTACAAAACAACTGAATCAAAATATGATTTCATAACAAAAGCACACGTCGTCAATGATTCACTACATGCGACCTTGATGTTAATTTGTTAGCATGAATTCAAGGGTACAAATTACATAATACTGCAGTGCGTAGCATCACATGTAAATTCGTGTTTTAGCCTCCAGACGGAAGTATTAAAAACTGTTATGTAGTGACCAGTACAAGGTCATCAATCAATTTAGATCATTCGTGTACGATTATTTATGTGTATTTGCGTATTTTCATGTACTGATTTTAATTATTCGACAGTTTTTTGTGTCGACTTCGTACATCCGTTTCGTCATGTTTGATAGTTTAAAAATTTTTGTTTTTTGCACACGTGTTTTAAAAATGGGAGTTTACTTTCTAGGAAACTACGAGATTTTTTGTTTCTTAAAAATTTATTTATTTGATTGTATCTACCAAAAGAGTTGCAGTGGCCAATCCAGGTTTTCTAATAAGGGGCCGCTAGGACACTTTTTGTATCCTCTTTTGTAGAAGCCGCTTCGAAAGGGATGCCATTTCCCCCTCTTTTTACGTGGAACCGCAGTTGAGATCTTTTGATTATTTTGAACGGTGTAATATTTTACTTTTAGTGACAGAAAACGTTACAGTTTGGTATATCATTATGTATTTTTACGACAGGTGTTACTTTTATTTCTTTCACCTGTTAAGTACAAAGTCGGGGAAAAGTCAATAGCCCAAAATCGATAACCGTGAATATATGTTTTATTTATGTATGATCTCTTTTATACAGATTTAAAGAAAACATAAATCGGGTTGAAACGTTACATTTTGGTTTATATTGGAATCTTTCTTTATAAACAAGTGTTACTTAGTGTGTGTTTCACTTGCAAGTCAAAGAAAAGTCAATATCCCAAATCGATAACCTGTATATATTTTTTAAATTTAACAGCTCCTGTAATTTTCGATTATTGAAATGGTGAAGCTCTATACATTCATAAAGATCTTAAATTACATCTTAGATAGCACAAATAAAATAAATAAATACTTTTTCTTCGTACATATTTAAGTTACTTAACAGTCACACTAAACGATATAGTTCAACGTTGTAATATAGCGATTTTGCTGCAACCGAATCGAAACCTACTTTTAATTGTTAAACAACCTTTTTGTACTTCAGTATAAAAGTGGGCCTCGGTGGCAAAAAGGTCTGGTTTGTTAGCCATCTGCTAATGATTTACTAATATGTGTATTCCGTTTTGTAAGTTCGTTCAAGATATGAAAGACCCTAACCCTATTTTACAAGGATTGCAAGTTTCCTTCTTGATTTGTCAGTGAAAACTGGTCCCCATGATATTGCTGAAAATCACCCTAAAACACCATTTGAACAAACTGACAATATTTATCAGAAAAAGATGGGATGTGTTTTGATGATCCTCCTAAACTATTTGATGGAATATATTCAAAATTGTGTTGTCCTCCATTGTCAATTGCTACCAGCTGGATACCAGCGTTGATAATTTTTCTGCTGAATCATGCAAAGTACTTTCAAGTTTCTTTTATTTACAGTTTGTCCTAAATCAGGAATCGCAACAGACTTGAATATAAAAATATATTTGGTTGACACTTTACTTTGCTTGGAAAATTCTGCAACAAATAACCATGTATTGCTTGTCCAAGTGTACTGAAACACTAACAGAACAAAAAGAAGCCATTTTGCTAACTCCACGTTTTGAATCAATAGAAACTTTACAGGGGTTGCAATAATGTTCTTGTATGAAATTGCGATATTTTTTTCTTTCCTTTAAGAACTGTTTCTGACATCATACGTTTCAAAAACATGTATAAACTTGCTTCTAATGATTGAAAGTACACAACAGACAACATTTTGTTTGATTTTATGTATTTTGAATGGCGTTTAACGCCACATTCAGCAATTGTACGTCTATATCTTGGCGTCCAGTTTTTATTAACGGACTAAGCATGATTTTCTATTTCACGGACTTTTTGTTTATATTTAAATGTATTTAATGGTTATATAGTGGTTATTTAGCCTAATTGATAAAAAACAAAATAAAAGTTTTATAATTCTATCTTTTCACCTCCAAATTACCGTGTCTTGAGAATGTTTAACAAAGCATGAAATAACATTGGCAATTTTCCAACTGGTTCATTTATGACACGGAGCAATAATATATTTTAAAGGAGACAAAGTATTATATATCATAGCTGTCATCAAATTTGTATCTAAATTTAGATTAAGGTGTTTACACTTGTTTTAGTTATATTGTTTAAAAATGTTTCCTTATTACTAGTTATGATTATTGGCATTTAAGTGAGTTGTTTAATAATAATAATAATAATAATAATAATAATAATAATAATAATAATAATAATAATAATAATAATAATAATAATAATAATAATAATAATAATCTTTATTAATGCAAATTTATACCCCGAAGAGTTGAAAGCATTCAAACAAATATAAATACAAAAAGGTCACAAACATATAAACAACATGTAAATTATAAAAAGAATATAACAATACCATCAAAATTACTGTCGGTGGTGAATCATGCAATTGAAGTTTCCATTTTTCTGACTATAAGTGACTTTTTAATAAATGGAGCAAAGTATTGCAAATGATCCGAGGTTGTCCAGGTTGGTTAATCCTTAAGTGAATTAGAATTCCCTTATTATGTTGGGTTGGGTGTACGAACCTGCGAAAATGTATAGTTTTGAAGAAAATATATGGCAGTAATTTTGTTGTCAGGAAGTATCCTTCTACGAAAATTGGCTAGCGTGATTTACAATTTTATCATCTTTTGTACGAGCTAATAAAATTTGATCTTTCACTTGCACCCCCCCCCCTTTATTTTTTTGCTTTTTGCAATTGTCGCTGCTTGGTAAGATATAACGACATCCAATCCTGTCTAGCCGCGATTCTGATTGACTTACGGAAAATCAGTGCATATGACCACTGACTTTACCTGTAATGGAATGTTGTTAGATCTTACAAAAGGGGAGCAAGAGCGATAGATTTTATTTTAATTAGATTGGCCAGTAGTCCGAGAATCCTCTTCCGTCCAACGCTTTTTCTACAAAAAAATCGTTGGACGGCAGGACAAATGGTTTGTACTTAAACTGCATTCCATGCCCAAGTATGGCTATCCTTAAGTTCTCCAATATATTATCCCAAGATCAGGCTAGTTTTCACTTTGCTGTTGTTTACGAGATTTATTTTACATTTAAAACACACATAGGACTTGTATTGCATAGAATATACGAAGTCACATGTCATTGTACATTATCTGTGTGTGTGCGAATATATTTCGTATGTCCCAATTATCATGTAATTATTTAAGATTATATTATTCATTCTTAATTGAGTCTACTGGTAATGACAATGTGTGTAGAATGTGAAGCTAATGAGATAACTCAAATATTGATCACAGACTAATGATAATGTCTTCTTTGATAAATTAATGAAACTGCACGACAGATTGAAGAAATTAACAAATTGTTAGATACCCGAAAATGTGTGTTCAGTCCGTCAATCATTCAATACTTGTTATGTGTATCAGTTTCTAAAAATAGATGTAAACATACAGATCACGTGATAGAAGACCTAGAAAAAATCAGCTGATTTTTGTTTTTGTTCTCGATTCAGTACTTAACACAATTTTTACCATCGTATTGCTTGAACGTTGTGTTGTGTTGAGTATTTTTAGACTTCGTTAATTGTTATGAAAAGGATATTTTAATTTAAAGTTAAACTTTCTTTGTTCAGAGGACCTTTGTACAATATGACATCAGGTAGGCATAAATATATATATAATATGGTATGAAATATTTCTTGTGTAATACCAGCTGTTGCTATAATAGTTTTATCTTGTTAAACTGTAACATATCTTTATTCCATAAAGAAAAAGAACAGCAAAATTGCTAAATATTGCGGAAGTTGAGATGATTGAAGGTAACTAACTATTGTAGTGTTTCTTTTTTGTTAAAAAGTATGGATCGTCAAAAATTCGTAAGATGTTAGCACATTGTTTTCAATTACCCACACATGTATTACTATGTAGATAGTTGTTAGTATATAAATATCCTATTATACAGTGACCAGTATGACATCTGTACATGTAATAATACACACTATAAAACGTCTTTGTTGGATGACTAATACGCTACGATAAGTTCTTTGTTGATTAGGTGTGAAGCATTGTGAAGTCTTAATAGGAAACAGTATTTTATAATGAAAGAGAAACGTTTCTTTGTGTGTATAATGATTTAGATATTGATAATTCTATAAAAGATCGATTATAACAACGGATTTTATCCTCCCAAGTAAGGGTACTGCATGGTTCTGATTCCACGTTCTCTCTATAATCAGGACCCCTGACTTGGGAGAACAGTTTTAAGCTGACCATGCATTGAATCATTACTCCTACTTATCTAATTTCCATAAAGACAGTAATTATGTTTTGTTGGGATTTTGTTTACAAGAAAGGTTCTCTAGTTTCAGTAACTGTCCTTGCCTATTCCATGCCATAAATAATGCATGTATTGATGTGGTAGACAAATTCGGGATTCCACCAATTACAACTCTATATACTTAGTAGCTTTATCATTTTACCATAAAAATACTTACTAAAAACTAGTGTGTTTTTTTTTCATGGCAACGAGCCATAATAATATTTTGATTGAGTAATTAATACGTTGGTATGTTATTAATGGCATTTCATTACTGTGTGCAAAAAACGGGCCTACGACCCCGGCCGTCCATATATATCATGCATCCAGACATTTCGCATAAAAAATATTAAACCCTTACTTCGCTGGTTTTAATAGAAAGAGTCAGATATCATACGAATTGTTTATAAAAGAACAGCGAAGTGAGGGTTTAATATTTTTATGCGAAATGTCTAGATGCATGATATATGGGTGGGTAGTAGGGTACAATTTGGTACATATTTAGGGTAATCAATTCCTACATTTTTCAACCAATATTTCGAAAACTTGGAATATTGAACACATTCATACGAATGTTTGTTTTGTGCACCGGTTATAAGAATATTTCAAGTATATTGAACTTTTATACAAAGTCGCACTCATTATTACACTATTGTGTATCTACGTTAGTTGTTGAACTTTGTTTAGTTTATTATTATTACTAAATGCAATACAGCATATAAGTATACATATTATGAATGAATATAGTTACAACATAAATATTTGCAAAACACCATAAATTATGCATAAAGTTACAATATGCAGAGCGTGACAAATTTTTGCATGTCAAATATTGTTACAAATTTATTAATTATGACAGCCGCAGTCTTTCTGCTAATTTTAGATATTTTCCGAGGTTATTAAGTTCCTTTACATTTTGGACAGATAACAACTGTGTCAATTTAAACATAGATGGATTTCTCCAATAATATTTCTTTATAAATTTCTTTCTTAGGTCTGTATATTTATCACATTGAAGGATAAAATGATACTCGTCTTCAACTGAAAAACTGTTACACTGAGTACACAACCTATCATTTCTATTTACATTATAGAATCGACCAGTTTCAATATTCAAATTATGAGCACAAACTCTGTATTTACATATATAAGGTTTGTAGATAAAATTAACAGGTTTCTCTAAGTAGTATTGTAATGTATGTTGTTCATAAATATATCTATATAACTGACATTTACTAGACTCTTCAAAATAAGAGGTTATTTCACATATAAAAGTATCTTTCATTCTTTGTTTGATATCACTCAGAAATAAATCCACATTAACAATACTTTGATTCAACCATATATATTGGAAACCATATTTACATAATATATTTTTTATTTTACAACACCAATTGAGTGGATCGTTTATATTTCTTTGACAATATTCATACATATTTTCATAGCAGTTTCGTAAAATACAATTTTCTGTCTTTATCAACTTTGACCAATATTTTACCATCTTATATTCCCTTTCTATATACATAGGATGTCTACCTAATTCACTATATATCATACTACTAGTGGTACTTTTTCTGACCTTTAAAATGCGCTTGAGGAAATACAACTGAACCTTTTCTATATCAGGGGCTTTATGATGCCCCCAAACTTCAGAACCATAGTTGAGTATACTTGCTACATAAGTATCAAATAAATCTAGTAAGGTTTCAACATTATAACAATCATCTTGTATTTTATTAAACAAATGAAAAACTGCTTTACGACTTTGTTCAGACAATTTCCTTTGAGTATTTCTAAAATTCCCAGTATAATAAAACAAAACACCCAAATATGTAAATTCATTACATATATCAATTAAATTTCCATTTAAAAACCACCTTTCGTCTGGTTTGATCTTCCCTCTATTTCTAAATATTACAACTTTTGTCTTTGACAAGTTTATGTACAAATTATATTCAATAGAATATGCATTAACAGTGTCTATCATAGTTTGTAAGTCATTTGCATTTTCACTAAATAACACCATGTCGTCCGCATACATCAGTAAGTATAAATTTAACATTTTTAACTCATATGACTTACAATTTTGATTAATCAATTCAGTTTCCATATCATTTACGTACAATGAGTATAACAAGGGTGATAAAGATTCACCTTGCATTAACCCTACAGTATAACTGAAGAAATTTGAAAACTGACCATTTAACTTAACACAAGACTTTAATTGTTGGTACATAGATTTAATCACAATCAAAAGCTTTCCTGTTAAACCGCATCTCACTAATCTTTGCCACAATTTTGAGTGTACCACACTGTCAAAAGCAGTACTATAATCAATAAAACAACAATAGAGTCGTTTACCTTGTCTTAGAGTATTACATATTAGAGAATGCAGTGCAAAGATAGCGTCGACTGTCCCGTACCCAGGTTTGAAGCCATACTGTGCATCAGTGATGATATCATTCCGTTCACTCCAGCTCAAAAGTCTTGTATTTATCAAAGAGGTAAAGAGTTTGCCGACATGGGATACTAAAGATATTCCTCGGTAGTTGGCGGGGTCACTAGTCTCACCTTTTTTATATACGGGTACAATAACACACTTTACCCACAGTTCAGGAAATTTACCAGAATTTAAAATGTTATTAAACAGCTTGCATAGAACCTGTACCATTAAATTGTTACCAAATTTAAGATATTCGTTCAATATATCATCATATCCGGCAGCCTTATTTCGCTTTAAAGTCCGTATACATTTAATTACTTCATCGTCAGTGAATGGCTGATCCAATTCTTCAAACACGTTTTCATAAATATTGTCGTTGCCAATTGTCGGATCAACAGTTCCAGACACTAATTTTCTAAAATGACTCTCAAACTGTTCCAGAGAAACACAGTTATTTCTATTTTTCTTGCAGTTTTTAAACTTTTTGTAGAATTTTTTTGGATTGTTTTTTCTTAACAAACTGACCATGTTGCCTTGGTGATTCTTATACTCTCGTTTTAGTCTAAGTTCCGTGCTTTTAAACTTTTGTTTCGCAACATTCAGCTTTATTCTGTTTTCATTTGTATGATCAGTGTTAAATTCGCGTAACGCTCGTTTATATTGTCTATATAATTCCTTGCAGTAATCTGTTATCCACGGTTTGTCGTTACGGACACTAGCTTTCTTAACGTTACCGTCATTTCGTACACACTGGTCGCAGTGTTCTGTAAATTTGCATTCGGTTTTAGAATATTGTTCGAAAATTGTCACAAGTAGTTCATTTAACTGAGTTACTGAGTTGTCGACATTTTCTTCGGTCTCGGACATACTTAGAAATAAATCCTCAAATTTATGGGCATTACTTAACAGATCGGCCGTGACGCTATCTTTATCCACATCACCCCACCTAACTCTATTGTAACAATATGTTGGACAAGTACATGTATAATTAAACAAATCATTATCGCGTTTAAAATTTGTACATATTTCAATAGTTAAAGGGGCATGACAAGAGAACACGTTAAAATCTTCAACAGTTAATCTTTTTATCTGACTAAAATAAGCATCTGAAATTAAACAATAATCAATAATACTTGACCCGTTCTTATTAATAAAAGTTAGTTTACCACTGTTTGTACCAAAACGTCCATTACAGATTCTGAGACCTGTTGATTTGCACAGTTCTATGATTTGTCTCCCAAAGCTATTTGGGCTTTTTCTGTCTTCCGTGTGTCGATCGGAAACTTCACAGTCACTTACATAGTTCAAAAAATCTATGTTTTCCATTAACTGACTATTTAATACATCTCTTTCAATAAAGTCTGGATGAGTTCCCACTCGTCCATTCAAGTCACCAATTACCGCGACAGCTCCAAGGTGTGAGAAGTGTTCGACTTGTTCTTGCAATATATCAAATATATCAACATTATATTTTCGGTAAAACACATTATTTTCAGGAGGTATATAAACTGCACACATATATAAATCTAGACCATTCTTCATAATAGATTTATCAATCTTTAACCAGATAATACTATCAGCATCTATTTTGACTACATTTATAAACCTATGTAACCATTTTCTGTAGAATACAACAACTCCGCCCCCATTACATTTTGACCTTGACACAAATTTCTTCTCAAAACCTTTTAACTCAAAATCTGACTGGTGTTTGACCCAGCACTCGTAGAAACATATTACATCATAATTTTGCACTTTTTCTTGAAATTCACAATCGGATAATTTTCGAAGTAAGCCTTTAGATATATTCCACGAACATATTTTAATAGCACCATCGCCAGTAGTATCACACTCCGCTTTCCCGTCCTATCCTTGCCATAGTTCCCCGTCAATATACAGCTTATCTCCTACAATATATGCATTTTTCTTCTTTTTACGCTCCTTTAGCATGATTGGTACCAGTTTTTTACGTCGTTCTACTATCTCGATCGGATATTGCGGACCGACTCCGTATTTCGTGCCTTTCAGTCGACTTGACGCGTTTTTAACCTTTGTCCTATCCTTTAAATTACTAAATTTAACAACAATTGGTCTCGGCATTTTTTTATCGCTTTTACGTTTACCAAGTCTGTACGCTTTTTCTATGACAAACCCCTCCGTGCTCTCAAACTTCATTTCTTTTTCAAGAAAATTTCGAATAGTTTCTACACAGTTTTCATTTTGCACTTCGTTTTCGTTATTATTAGTATTAGAGTTTCTATCGACTTTCACATAAGGTTTTTCTTCGATCGCGAAGAACAGTAAATTGTTTTGAAGACTTTGTACTTCCATATCTAAAACTTTAGAGCTGAACGATTTGGCTGACTCAACATTATCCGATAATCTTTCAATTTTAGTTTTTAGCGCTTTGTGTTCATCATGTACGTCGGATAAGAATTGAGCGGACTGTTCAAGTACACTTATGCGTTGTTTGCAGTTGCCTATCTCAGAATCTATTCCCTTAAACCTCTTGTCTAAATCATCCAATCTTTCCTCTATTTTATCTAACTTTGACAATTTATTCTCAACATTGGACATTTTCTGACACAGTTCTTTTAATGATAATTCAATATTTTGTGACATGTGTGGGGTCATAAATGGGCTTGCCATAATTGCAGGTGTCATCGGTGTCATCGGAGGATATGATTGCTGCATGTTCATGTTCATATTAGGAGAATATGATTGTTGCATGTTCATGTTTATATTAGGACTATTTGTATATGGCGTGTATTGTGGACAGTTCATAGTCCGATTCGATAAATCAATAGGAGTGCTTGATTTGTAATCACATTTGTTTACCTTGTCAACATTTTGTGTACATTGTCTCTTGTCGTTGATATTAGATTGGTCGGATAAGGATTCCTCGAGTTGATGTCTCCTTGCGGTTGCTTTTCTCCTTGGCATTTCTGCATATTTTCACAGTTTTTAGTCACTTTTAGCTATAATATATATCCATTGTATCAAAGTTTTCTATTCCACAAAAATTTCACTGCCATTTTTTCCGGCGCATGCTCACATATGTATGAATATCAATTGCATTTACACTCTCGCATGTATAATGATAAGTTGTGAGTGCATATTACATTGTAATTTAAAAAGTTGATTAATCATGTGAACGTGACTAATCCACAAATATTTCAGGATGTTTTTTAAAATCTCAGAAACCATTGGGCGAAGTGAAACAAAAGGCAAACCATTTATAGTGGTTTTTTTCCTAATAAATATACCCTGTTACCCTGTTACAGAAACATTGCCGTTGTTACTATACATGTAAATATATATATATTTGGATACAAAAATATCATAAGTGGTACCTTTTTTTACGAATCGTGTATATGTTAAGGAATAACTTGGTACACATTTAAAAACCAATCTAATTAAAATTAAATCTTTCACTTGCTCCCCCCTTTTTGTTATTGGTCGCTGCGTTGTAAGCGACCATAGCAAAATGGGGGGAGCAAGTGAAAGATTATATTTTTTTTATTAGGTTTATTTACAAACGTGATAAGTATTGAGTGCGGTTTTAACACTAAAAATGGTTTTGTCCAAAACATTTGCCATTATTAATTCCCTTTAATTTGCAATTCCATGTCGTATAGGCGTTGTGTTGTTTGTTTGAATGATGTTCACAACACTTTATGCAATTTTTCAGCTAAATCTTCGAGTCCAGTTTTAAATTGTCACGAGAGGGAGGGGGTACATAGAAAAAAGCCCGGCACTCTGCAATCATGGTAAGTAAAGCTGAAATCGGGTGCACCCTGTCCGCTCAGAGAAACGATGCCGCAACCGAGTATTGACACCCCACGTGCTCAATAGTAGACCAACTACCTTAACCACTCGGACACCGAAGCATCCTATCTGCATTATCCTGTCGTCAAGTTTTAAATGCGGGGGTAGCCAGAGTATCCGGTAAAACAACCGACTTTCGGTATGAGAACTCTCAGTCCTTGTCAGTTAAGATTAAAGTCGAGCTCACCCTTCCCGCACCGCAACCTCAGTGTTGACCCGGCATGTCATCACTAATATATGACTAAATAGCGTAACTGCTAGTCCACCAAGGCCTGCTAGTCCACCAAGGCCACATTTATATATTGTATTTGTCATTTACTCTTTTGACTTTTGACATATATTATGATTTAATTATGCAAATGAATAAATATTTATATCTAAAGGCTAAAACCACTTTATGTTGTTTAACTGTATAGCCTCATTATATAGCATTGTTTAAGCATATGATGCATGTTTTTGATATACATGACATATTTGTCAAATATAGAAATTATGCTTATTTCGACAAGAGGTATGGTACCAATGTATTTTTAAGGTATTTTTTTATCACCGTAACATTTTTAGAAAAAGGTCACCGACATAGATACCATATATGGTGACCTTGATATTGAGTTGTATTTCGAACTTACGCAAGATAGTGAAATATAAAATTGCGCTCAATACATCAGTTTTACTGTGATGAAAATAGAGAAATGAAATATCTAAAAAAAATAAGAAATTCCCTTGAGCTTTGAAAAACATTTAAAACAAGAGATAGGAATATATTTATCAAAGTTTTATTTTTATTCTAACATGATAATGTAAGAATTGATTAGTACAAATCGGTAAGATTTTATGGTTTAATATGATTTTACAGTTTGATTTATGCAAACATCACAATTGCTTAATTTTAAATAACGTAAGTTGTATATTCATAACATCAAAGGTTGTTACTTTATGATGGCCATCTTGAATCGATAACCTAAAAACCATTAATGCTGCTAGTAGTGGTCATATGTTTATCCTAGAAATCGGATAAAAATGTTTTTGTCCTTTTTTAAACATATATATATTGTAAGCATTTATAAATTGATTTAAACTTGCTGTCAAACAGACCTGAAATTTGCTGACAATTTCCGAATGTTGTACATTGAGATTTCTTTTATACGTGCGGGGGCAATAGCGGCCAGAAATTCGGTTTTAAAAATGCAGTTACTCTCCTTACACATTGACCTTTCAACTCTGCAAGATTATTAGCACCAATAGTTGACCGATAGGGGTGGCATATAAGATAACCTTTAACACTCTGTTATCATTTTTTATTTGAACAAAAATGAAAATAACTAAATCATTCACTTTTACCAATTTTGCCATCAATGTTGCCCTTTAATACAATTTATTAGATAAGTTTAGATATAGATCACGTTTTTGTGTATTAGGAGAAGGTAACTGGTACAGATTATGTGACCTTGATCAATACTACTTTGTACTTATAGTACTTGTATACTAGGAGATAACATATTTGTAGTTAACTGTCAAACGTTTGATATTCCCCTGGACTTAAACGGAACAATATGTCTTTCTTTATAGTAAGAATTATATTGTGTGTGTACTTTGATGTTGCTCATTTTCATTCTAAAAACTGTATTGGTAATGTTAAATAATTAGCTTATCTCATACTACCATGCTCATAAGTGATACGGTCATTTGATTACCAGGTTTTAATTGTATTTAATTATTTAAACTAATTATTACAATCAGTTAAATAGAAATGTGCTTTACTTACTTACGATGACCTGATTATCTGTGCAGTCTTAAAGATGATTATTGGTTGTTCTGGTCCCTTTTGCGACCTAATTATCTGTGTAGTCGTCACTCGCTCGTCCTTAAGATTCCAAGATGGAATCACAGACTATCGGATCAATATCACGTACTGTCATACAGCTTAATTAATCACTGGAACAAGTCGCGTTGCTGTTTTAATTATTTGAATACCGAAATAATATTCATGATTTCAAAATTCAGTTTAAGTTAGATTGTTTATAACATCAAGCCAAAATTTAATCAATAGTTTGATTGATTAGTTGTTTGTTGTTAAATGTCCAGCAAGCAATATTTCAGCTATAATAAGAACGATTGGTCATTTGAAATTTTTCGATAAAACAGAAATAAAATACATATATATTGTAGGTGTGTGGTAAAGTGAAGAAATATAGGTAATAACAAAATACTGAACACCAAGAAAACTAACAAAAAAAAAAGATAATCCACAAATTAATGAGGGGCCGCGGTGGCCGTGTGGTTAAGGTAGTTCGTCTACTATTGATCACGTGGTCTGTCAACACTGAGAATGCGGGTTCGACTCTCACTCCAGGCAGGTGGTACTCAACCCCAATCTTAATTGACAAGAATGCCAGTTTTCCTACCGCGGGTCTTGTTTTCTCTCCGGTTACTCCAGCTTCCTCCCCCAATAAAAACTGGACTCTATGATATAGCTGAAAAATTGCTGAAAGTGACGTTAAAACAATTCAAACAAACAAATCAAACAAATTAAAGACAAAGAAACCTGCTAACTTTCGAACCAACAACCAAAAAAAAACGGTGTCACGTCAGTGTACTGTATATTACCCAAAATGTAGTCTGACATTCAAATGAATGTGTATTACATTATGTATTTGAACT
This sequence comes from Limnoperna fortunei, assembly GCA_944474755.1. Taxonomy (NCBI): domain Eukaryota; kingdom Metazoa; phylum Mollusca; class Bivalvia; order Mytilida; family Modiolidae; genus Limnoperna; species Limnoperna fortunei. The sequence continues at coordinate 98,499,541 of OX104113.1, read as the reverse complement.
AACCATTTTCTAACAGTCACATGAAAAGGTTATCAAATTGTCGATTTCCGTTTACTTTTAGAATGCAGTGTAGCTACTAATATGTAAAAATATCCAGACGTAATTTGGGAAATGTTATTATGGCCTATGTTTTAGAAGTCTCTTGCGGACATACAAAATATCAATTTACACATAAAAACAATAAACAAACCATTTCTAAAGTACCATCTGATATTATATTAAAAAATAGATGTATAATTTTCCCAAATTTATCGAAATATGTTACCTGGTTCTTCTCATATCTATACGCAATCCATTTTTGCGGTATTTTTGTTAAATTATGTCCATATTTTGTATGTTTCAGCATATAGATGATTGTAATCGCCGCTAAAGGTGATTTGAATATGGCCGAAGATGGAGGGGACTGGCAATGGGCTGTTGTAGTTGCTGCGTTTTTTGTCCAGTTTATTATTTGTGGAATTTCATACAGTATTGGAATTTTTCATGTGGTTTTTCAAGATATATTTGAGCATGATCACTTCGATACTTCTTGGGTCGGATCTATATTACTGTATGTTACCGCATTATCAAGTAAGTCTTACGTAAAAATTGTGTTTTAATGGTAAAGTCTTAGAAAATAGTCACGACTTCTAAAGAATAATTGCTGCGAATTTCTATTCGTGCAGATCTGGAAATCCCCGTTTAGTATATAATTCATTTATTTTACAGAATTGTAAAATTTGTGTGGGTGTTTAAATCTGATAATATAACCATAAGTACATGTAACCTTACAATTGTCAGACATGAAAACTTTCCAAAGCTTTGTGATAAAACTTTCATGGCGAATGCTGGATACAATAATGTCGCTCCTTTAATGATTTTTGTCGCCAAAGGGGCGACATTATTGTTGCGTAAAAATACAGGCTAATAATACATGTATAATCATAATATAATATGGACATTATTATAATGTACATGAAAAAACACACAGTAACAACAAATCTTTGAGACATGATAATCCTAAATCTTAAAATTTCGGGAAAAAGTTGTCATATTAGCGTTTGAACTATATATTCTTTGTAATTAAAGTAATACTTAAAATTAGATCAAGTGAAGTGTCAAACCTACAAGGTTCATTTATTCGCTTGTACAAAATGGCCACACGCAAGTTCATTGGGTCCAAAACATTGTTGATGGAAGACGGATATGAAATCTTTTGTATACTTAATCTTCTGAGGTCTTTAAAACGGAAACACTTGTCTTGTTTTATGACTGCTTTATTTTTGAAAATAGTTTATTAATTATCTAGAAAATCCCGTTATGACTTGCGGCTACAGTTATGTGAAATTGGAATAATAACTGTATATTGATCAATACCCTTAATAACGTTTTTTTATATTTACGAATCAGATTATTACTAATGATAGGAATTATCGGACACTGACGTGATGAACGAAAACTGTTTATTATCTGCTAACTTTCTCATCAGTCCGCCATATTGTTTTAAAACTGTTCTTATGTTGTAAAATTGTTACGTTTACATTTCTGCATGTTACGATCTATCAGCAATAGTAATACTTTATATGCTAAATAAACTCCAGAACCAATGACGTTGTTTTTGTTCAGTTATCGTACATGTTGGTTTCAGGTATCGTTCTGAGATGTTTTATGTCCCATTTCGGGTGCAGGATAAGTGTGATGCTTGGCGGAGTTATCTCAGCTGCCGGTCTTGGACTAGGAATGTTTGTAACAGAACTATATCAGGTGTACTTAACTTTTGGAGTTTTAACAGGTAAGGTCTAGCTTAAACAGGACATGTTAAAAATGTTTTAAGTCTTCCGAATGCTAAATATCCAAACTTTAATCAGAATCTATAGAAGTAAATTTCTTGTGTTAAAATTTAAAAGGCGGCTGATGTGAGATCATGAGAAAAGCAATACCAAATACGTATCTATTTTAAAATTTGTGAGAACTGTTCAGATTGAGCAGTCTTCGAATGCTTAGAACTATAGAAGATATTTGTATGTTTACAGGAATCGGGTTCGGCTTGGCATGTACGCCGTCGATCATGGCAGTAGAACAATATTTCCATCATAAACGATTCCAAGCCCTATCCATTGTCATGGGTGGAATTGGAGCAGGAATAATTGCATTCCCAATTGGAATCCGATACCTCCTCAATTATGCTGCATGGAGAGGTACTTTGTTGATTTTGTCGGGTATTGCACTTAATTTGTGTGTCTGTGGAGCCGTGATGTTCCCTGTTGCCAAAGGGAGGCAAGTACGTCTCATGCCTCTGTTATCATGTCTACCTCTTCGTAATGTTGTCTTTCATGGAATGTGTATTGCTAATTTATTTTGGAGTTTTGGATCTACAATTATTTACATTTATTTACCTTCGTATGCTATGGACAATGGAAGCGATCTTACAACTGCAGGATTCCTGATATCTTGTATAGGAACGTCTGCCTTTACGGCCCGGATGATTTTTGCATTCATGGGTCATAATAGTACATTGGACGATATGACGGCACTTTTGTGCTCAGTAGGATTAGGGGTTGTTGTGACTGGTATATGTCCTCTGTTAATCGACGACTATGCTGGGCAGATAGGATATGCTATTCTGTATGGATTTTACTGTGGATATTATACCACATTTTTACAGCAAGCGTCTAGGGAATTAGTGGGACCAGAATATATTGCCATGGGAAATGGATATTTGTCTTTCATGATAGCACTTGGATCGTTGCTTGGTGGACCAGCAGCTGGTGAGTTTTTACCCTATTTAGAAAATACTTGAAAAGTACATGTGAAAAACGCTTCATATGGAATACGACAGGGAACAATTTCTATAGTGGACCTGAGATGATTAATCTTGCATGATTTTCCTTGGCAAAGATGTGTTTTGAACATGTAAAGAACTTGCATTGTTTAGTTAACATGATACAACTAAGCTATTGTTACCTTATTTATCATTAAGATCGAAATATATTGTTTCTAAAATATTTATAGGAGTCATATAACTGTCCATTAGACACTTTAGGTTTATTAATTTGTCTGTTTTTAAATTGTGTAAAAAAATCCATAGACTTCACTATAACTAATATGGGTGTTTTAGAATAATAGGATATGGTTTGCATGGCATGCAAGCTTGATTTTTTATTTTAAATCCAAACTTGATTAAGTATTATTATTCATTCACAACATAATTTGATGTCCTAATAAAACTTTACATTTACTGCAAACATGTTGTGTTTTTTGTTTTGAAACGTCTATCTGAACGTAACTCTTAAGATATATAAAAACAAACACTTATGATATGATTGTGTAAAGCGATGTTGATGTATGTCCTTGAATTATGATGCGTTCTGCACCACTATCAAGTTGGCATGCTCAGAAGTGTTTTGGCAATTAAGACTTGGGTTTAAGACGTTTGCATTTCATCATAATTAAGTTATCTTGATGTAATTTTCAGGAATTGGGGGTATTGCAACCATTGGAAAATAATAATGGCGTTTTCCTTTTGGAATATTTGTAATGTAGAGCTTTATTTTCAATGATGTGTTTTACTTGGCCCAGTTTGCTTTTACCTGTTCTATTTAAATTTGAACTCGAAACTGCAAAATGATCAAATTTGTTACAATTACTATTAATAAATTATTAAAATCGATTTGATGTATTCCTGCATTTATTTACCTTCGGTCAATAAACTGTGTCCTTGTGTTTAAGAAACATTTGTCCTGCATACCTACTAGTATCTTAGAATTATTCACATTTTGCAATAATTGTATGCATAAAAATCACTTTGTTAATCCTTTTCAGGGCTGTTGATTCAAGAAGAGCATAATTTTGAATACGCATTTTATTTAGCTGGTATGTAATATTTTCACCTGACTTAGGCTTTGGTAGTAAAGTAGAACCACTTTATAAATTCCTTGTTGATTTGCCCAAATGCGTAGATTATTTGATAAGGCTATGACAGAAATTTAAAGGGCCTTACTTATTTAATGACAATATATATTTATACTAGATAATTAAAACATTTAAGGTTTTTGTTTTTATGCATACCTTGCAATTTTGCTAGACCTATCATTGTGCAATGTCTTGTAAAGTTATCATATGAATTATCAGGAATACATCTTCATTTATAAAAAAATAACCATGTAATAAAGTGAGACCAACCGATTAAGGAAAGGTTTATATGCAGCATATATATCCACATAACCTAAGAGCGTATAGTTGCGGCCCCGTTTAGTTCTTGGGGGTAAGAAAGTGATACAAATACAAGACAAACAATGTCAAAATACAATTACTACACTTCAACGGTGCATTGGGCCCAAAACACATTGTTAAATAAACGTCTTCTTTGTGATATGCTGCATAAACTATAATCCCAAGAATTATTACACTCCGGCATAAGACGAGGTGTTCTATTAACCCTGCTCTAGAGCCTAAACGTTTCAAAATTACACAACTACGAATGAAGAAGGGTACGAAATACTTGTTTGTCTAGTACTGCCAATTGTATAGATTCTCTTAACCAAAAACTATACTTTCGACGGATGTAGGCGCTAATAAATCGGAGATCGTATGTTTGTGAAATGGCCACACCACTTGTTTGATACATACGAGATCGTTCGTTGTTTGCTACATGTGTTTTTGTCCGAATATGGCTGAAATATTGCTCTTTGGATATTGAACACCCATAATTCTTTGTTTTCAACAAGAAAGTAAAGAAAACGCAAGAATATAAAAACACAAAGTTTGTTCTATACACAAGCACGTGTAGAAAGTACATTTACATTGTTTAATAAAATGATAAAACAGTATATTTGTACCTATCAACTGCATTTCATAGAGTTAACCAGACAATGCTACAACAATGATTACGGATTCATATAGCTTCCGTAGTAGACGCTACCATTTTGTTCGTGAGATTAAGAGTGCTTTACCCTTGAGAGTCAATAGTGTACCTTCTACGCTTAAGTGTTTCACCTTGTCTATAACCCTACAATTCTTTTTGCAGGAGCATGTTTGTTATGGAGTTCTGTTATTATGTTGCTGTTTAAGTACCAGCAATGTGGCTCAGACTTTTTGGAGGACAATAATAAGAATGAACAAAAGAAACCTCTAGTCAGCCGTAGCAAAGATGACATCCAGTCATCAATTGAAATCAGAGAGGGTGATAGAATTATTGTGTAAGTTGTTGTTACACATGGAGTTTGTAATAAGGTAAGAGACCAACTATGCACCTACGGGAGCCTTAAATCCCACACTGCATCTTCCCTCCACCTACGGGAGCCTTAAAGCCCACACTGCATCTTCCCTTCCAGCGCACCATGCGAGAAACAATTTAATTATTTGTATTGCAAGTTAGTTATTAATTGAATTATCAAATATACTTCATTGCCTGATTTGTTTTGAAATTTAAAGTTTATATAAATATGACATACAACAGATACTTCTGATATAATAATTGGAAGTTATGAACTATAGCATAGGAGACTGAGACCAGCAGGTTAGGCAATTTTTAGAATAATGCAATTTTGAGTAATTTACAAAGAGATTTTCTGCTGTCTTTATTTTGGTAAATTTGGGTTACTAACATTTTACATAGTCATTTTGGAACAATCAGATATAATTTGTCTGTTGGCTGTTGCTAATGCAATCCGTACATTTTGCTTCATAATCAACTTATTTAAATTATGTTTTATATATACATTTTTGGTATAACGTCTTACTGACTAAGACCTTACTGACACAATTCAATATATTTACAAAGACATGTAATAACACAGACAATTATCCTACATAGACCCAGACATGTACCCTACAGAGACACAAACGTGTATGCATCCTACAGATACACAGACATGTACCCTACAGAAACACAAACGTGTAATCACACAGACATGTTCCTTATATTATGTGCTGCAGGTTAACGCTCCCCAGGTAGCATATGGTCGGTCTCATTGCACGCAAGTCATTAATCTAGTCTAACCCTTGCATGGAAACAGCTGTTATGTACATGTTGCATTCCTAAAATATTAGAATTTAGTTGATATGGTATTGATTTTAATAGGCCTATGTTCCCTTTAGAATTATTTAAACAAACGTTTCTTGTTACATAATTTTGATGTATCTGTTATTAAGTATGGTGAATCTATAGTTTCATAGATTGAGTGTTTAAATTCTGCTTCTGTTCTAATTTTTTTGCCTGGTATGAGGTCTTAGAGACATAAAAAGGATTTTCTTTCTTATTTCAGATCTATCAGACTTCTCCATGCAATGTTTATTTTTAATTCTTTGACAAATTTAAACAGGTGTCTACTTGCATAAATGAAAAATTACATTATGTGATATATATTTAATTATTTAGAATGTAAACAAGAAACGTGTTTGTAAAACAAAACGCATGTCGACCATTTTAGTCGAATGTCTTTATTGTGTATTTAATTGGGCATGAGATTACTATAATCTGTACCAGATACCAATATTTTTGGACGTGAACGCTGCATGAACCTAACTGGCTGTATTCATTATCGTCCTCGTTTAATGAGCTTCACAAAAAGTATGATAAACATAAGCACATAAAGTTGGAAAATAAAGAGAATTTAATAAATTAATGTTAGCGTCTGTAATATGTACCACTATATGTTGTTTGATAGAACAAAAGGAACTAGGTGTAGAAAATAATTTGTCCAAACCGCCATTAAAAATCCTGTAGGAATACTTTGTTACACATTTTTATTCCGACAGTTTTCAATAATAACAGGTATAAGGAGAAGGTATAACATTTAAAACGTATATGTCGGATTCTATTACTTGTTCCTCTCACCGCGAAATGTTTTAGTATTTGTTGGAGTAAAAATTATTACAAAACTTGTGTTTTTACTTTCCAACGAAAGATTTAATCGGACTGAAATTGAGGACAAAGATGATTTCTAACAGTTGACCTTCGTGACTGCTTTCTTAAGATATTTTGAATGTATTATTTACCTGAGATGAAAAGTTATGTATGGAAAAATTCTTAATGTTGTCAATACTGCTTACTTGGCAATTCTACAATTTACTTACGTAAGCACATATTTTATTTTATATGGATGGGAAAATTTATGTCTGCTGTCTAGAGTGACCTCATAATTAGTCAATTATTTTCATATTATTGTATCAGTGTAAATATGTGCAATTAGTCTATTTTAGTTTTTTAACTGAAAACTCAAATACCAGGTTTAAGTTATCATGGATAACATGTGTTTTTTTTTTATTTTCAAATTTACAACAGAAGTTACATTGTATTTTGCACAACTGTGCGGGTCTTAGTGGTACACTTGACTTCGGGGATTTTTTAACGTCCTACGCCGACAACCTTGACAAAATGTCCTTGGTCGGACGGAGCCTCACTATAGACAATTATTTTTATGGTCAATAAAGATGACCACTCTTTGAATGTTGTTTCTTTACATCTTTTCGTTAAATTAATTTGAATGCTTGCTAGGTGAAACTTGTTTTAAAGTTTTAAGAATTAGATTTCACATTTAAAAGAGAATGAAAAGTGGACTTTAAAAAAAAAATCGACTCTACTGGCTAAAACTATGAAAGAGGTTATCAAAAGTAATTCATGACAATCATTTTCAAAAGATATTAGCTCAAAATATTGGTGGATTCATGCATGCAATTTTTCTCTATTTGTCTTGATATAGTCAATTTTTGTCCAGCTCATATTCAGACTCATTCGTTTATTATTACATGTATAAAGCGACGAATTGAAGGAAAATTGGTCAGTTAGTTTTTGAATTGTGCATTTATACCAAGCATGTAAAAATAATAGAAAAAACTAAATTACACTATTTAGTTTCTGCTTTCACATAAATTTAATAAAAACCAGCAGTTTGTTTCTTGAAAAGCTTTTTATACATACAATTATTTGTTACACTAATGAGCTGAAATTGTTAAGGATTTCATACAAATTGTTAAGGATTTCATACAAATTGTTAAGGATTTCATACAAATTAATTGCTTTTTGTTGATAACATTTACAGTGCATATATTGGTTTACACACTTAGTTACTTAGAACTTAAAAATCTAATTGAACAGGATTGATTTTACATACAGTGCTGTTCTACCAACTGTATAATACATATAATTGAATATTAGAGGTTTTCTGTATTTTTCTGGTATGGTGTGTCATTGTACTTAAAATGAATTTTGTGTTCTTTTACAGAGAGGCAGCTACTTCAAGTATGTGCTGAAACCGAAAGACTCTGATGAATTGCCAGAATTGAGATTATGATTAAATCAACAATATAACAGAAATGAAATCTAAACCTCTTGAACATTAAATAGTAATTACAATTATAATGACCATTGCTAATCAGGCAAAATATTTAACTTATCGACTTTCCTCGAGAAACTAAAGTGGAGTTGTCTTGCGACTATAATTTGTAAATGTTTAAGCAATAAGAATGAAAGTTTTCAATACTTAAGAGAAGTTTCAATTCAGAAGCCTACGCATAACATTATTTAACTTTAAGATAATACCTAAATATCGTGCAATTAGTCAATTTAATCCAAAAAGATTTGACATTACTATTTGCAATTCCAAGTTTAAATCTGCACATTAGATGTTTATAAGGGACTACGTTTATTTCGAAACTCTTTTCACCCATTTCACCAAGGTATGCGTATACTGAGAATTTGTAATGTGTTTATTGGCGAAAAAAAATCTTTTTTTTGTGTGTGTGTGTGAACCACATCAAGAATTCTACGTATTTCGACAAGTTCTTTGCAATGGAAGAAACGAAATCTCCACAATAAAATGCGCATGCAGGTACAACTCATATCTGTAGAGATATTTCAGAAAAAAGCTATGTGATATATTTATAACCAATAATGATTTAATGGAAAAGTAAGTAAGACTAGTAGGTAAAGGTCAAGAATATGTTAAAATTTCAACTTTCCTAAGAGTGAACGATAATTCGGTGTTTTGTCTCGAAAATGCTCAAACTCTTTTTAATTTGTGATGTTCTCTGACAGTAGCATCAAGTTACATTAGGAGAATATGTGTACATGAGACCATTGCTATTAATTTTTCTTTGAAAAAAATATTTTTGTTTATAGCATTTTTAAAACACATTTTTAGCAATTCCACTACACTCCAGATTGTGTTTCCTCAAATCTTAATACTAGATGACACTAAAGTTAGTTGTATTGCGGCATCTGTTTAATTTTTCCAGCTTTATGTAATACCTACCGATTTCAACTATAGCTTCTTGTTATAGTTATTTAAGCAGACATATGAAATAAAGCCCCATGTAGACCTCAAAAATTAAATTAGGCACCAATCAATGCAAATACATTAATACACTGTAAGGGCATTGTTCAAACGTAAAATTTAGTCACATTAGTTCTTGCGCCTTATTAGTTGTACTTATATGAATGGTAAAAAAATCGTTGCACCCAGTGTAAAACTGAAGTTATTTTTTGTCACTACACTTTATTTATATGAAATTATTCTTTATGTGAAAGTATTTGATTATAATACCCGATTTTTTTTATAAAGAATGGTACAGATTTTCTAAATTAAATGTCAATCTATCTTTTTTTATTTTTCACACATTTTCGTAACCGTTATCAAGGTTTTTTCTATCAAGGAAATATATTTTAAAGCTGTTTTTCTAAGGATTTGATAACAATGGTTCAAGTGTTTGTACGGAAACTAAACAAAACATGGCTTACTAAACGCTAATTGTTATTTTGATTAAAAGGAAACATCATCCGGTTTTCAAGATGCCTTTAGTTTCCCTGTTTCTGTAAGGATTTTTCGTCATATGTACAAAGTTCTTAATTTATTTGGTCATATTTGCACTGTAAAAAATTTGATTATATACTAATGTATTTTTTAAGAATAATGAAATTCTAAATTAATGACACAATCAATGGCACTTCCATCAAAAGTGTAAATATGTAAATAGAGACAAATACAGAGAAACGGATACAGTTGCAACTACGTAGTTGCATATTCCCATAATAATAAGACCTTTCATGAGTATTTTTTGAACTTCAGTTGGAAGAGTTTGATTTTAAGTATTTTGCTGATACACCAGCGAGAGGGCAGTAATTGGGTTACAGAAAAATGCAGACAAATTAAATGTGGAAATGCTACATTGTATTTCCGACGTCCTGTTCCAAGGGTTACAATAAATCACGTTTTGAAATGAGCCCATTGTTACGGTTAATTTTTTTATTGTTATGTATGTTCATGTTTTATTCTTCTATGAATTAATGAAATATTAAACTAGATGAAGGCAATTGTGACTTATTATATTGTGTTTATAACTGAGTTTGTGGTCGATGAGGTCAAGGGACGATTGAAAATCCAGATTTGGACAAACTAATAACACGAAACAAAAACCAAAAACACAAACACAGAGGGTCCAAGCATGGGTCATTAAGGTGCTCCGGACGATAAGGAAGTTCCTGCTTATAATTTAGACACCAATCGAGTTAAGTATTATAATGTCTATGAAAATGTCAAGTCCAGGAATAGTAAAGACTATATATGACACATGAGAAATGTCTGATCGTATTTGAGGAATGGATTTCCCCAAAAAAAGGTATGGCGACCATAGAACTAATGAAGAGATAACATCTAGGTACAAAAAATCTTGTTCAACGTACAATAAATATAAATGAAGTGGTGAATAAAAATAAAAAACTTTGTTTCCTTAAGTATATTTGCGTTTTGACTCCAGGCATAGTCTTGTGATAATCGATCTTGATAGGTCCTCTTGAATTCTTTGAATTTGTGTTCTGTCCAAATGATTAAATTACTGTCCTGCTTACTTACTAGTAATTGAAAATGTACCAATAACTGAATATTATAATTATTCCGCAACAGTAACGTTCATGCAGTTCAAGTTTTCTTCAATCGATGGTGTTATGATGCAAGGTTGAAGCGAGTTCAATAAACGCCATATTTTTTTGGTTTGGCAATTAGGCGGTGTAGAAGACCCATAAGTTTGTTGCTGTGCTATTAACAGTTCCCCAACCTGATGCCACCTCGCAAGGATTTAGTGACAGAAGCATAACTATTGCATCGTTTCTAAGTTTTGGTATTTTCAATGACGTCATGTGTATCCTAACAGCACTTCTAATAATTTTTTGCACTTTTTATATCTGGTATTATAACGTCAGTTCTAGCCTTGGGTGATAAAAAATTGTTGGTTAGAACAATTAACAAAAATAAAGCTCATTCTTTGGAAAAAAATATACAATTTTTATACAAATACTCTGTCTCTATAAAACGTTTATTTTTACTTCAATATACACATTTTAAGTCTCCTTAAAACCTTTGTTCCATACATGCAAGTTTATAGACTAAATATGGAAATAATATTCCGATTGTCTCTCTATTTGTTCGGTCGGTTTACTTTCTATTTTTCTTCGGCCAACATACCGCAAAATTGTAAAGGTTAAATTTACCTGACCCGACATTAACAACGTTAAATTATTGTTGCTTTAATGCCAAATTCTTATCTTAAGTTTACTAAGTACTTTGACATATATATTTTAAATCATGCACTTTAGCATACATGTATCATGAGGCGACCTAAAAACACAAAAGAACCAATTACAATATGAAGGTCATCATCTAAAAACGAATCGATCTGCCAAAAGTCAATGTCCTATCTAAGTGAAGGCTGTCTAAAATGAAGACAAATGTCAATGACAATGTTGAAAGTACCGACAAACTCGGGCATTAATAAACAAATTGTATTTAAAGACTCTGCAATATTTATCTGATGGAAGGGCCATTGGCAATCGCCTTTTTCCTGCTAATAAATTAGCGGAAATAAGTTTTCTTTAAACGGAATATTTGCTGGATGCACACTTTTTGGAAACATTTTAAACCCTAAAAATATACAATTAAAGTACTAATAAAGTTTAAACTGTATTTCTTAAAAACAACATAACAATAAGGCGGAAATAACACAATTAGATGTACAGGTATTAATATTACAATTATTTATTTTGTTACTTGTTTTCTAGCGGTGCGTACACTTTCTTCGAGTTAGAGCGGTCAATTTTTGAATAACTTTTATTAGCAGGGCAAAGAGATTTTGTTTGAAATATGTTTTCTGTTTTACTTGCCCCACCCTCAGATAAATATTGCAGTCCTTATCTTTAATAATCTGAACAATTTACCTTAACCAATAAAGAGAAGTCGATATCGTACTGTCGCTGAAATGATGCAAGTCACGGGGTTATAAAAAATGGATCCCTGTTAAAAAAAAAAAAAAACAAACAAACAAACAAAAAAAACCAAACAAACAAACAAAAAACAAACTAAAAATAAAAAAACAAAAAAAAAAGAGAACAAAACAAAAACAAAAATGTGCAAAGTTATTTTACGGTATACATTTTTATTAAATTAACTTAATTTATACATGATAGACGTTAAGGATTTGTATCATGTGATACTGGATTACAGCCACGGAGAAGACATTTGGTATTCATAAGTGACACATTGTTTATCGGAGAATTTTATCAAACACTCAATATTATCTTATGACAATCATATAATATATTACTATATCAGTAAACACATTAATACACTAGAAGCACACGCGTGTCACAGGAGATAACTTACCATTGACCCTTAGGGCCACTTTGAAAGGGGCCTATTTAGGGTATTTTCATTTAGTACATGTATAACTTTACCCACCCAAGTCATTGGTTCTGGGGAGCGAACGTTGTCAATACAATTGACCCTGGATAATATGACGTCAACATAAATCAGCCAATCCAGAAAAATGGGCACTATTAGAAACAAAAACATGGAAAAAAATAAAATATATTATTAATATTGTTTGCTCGTAGACTATCTACAGTATACACTGGCAGATTTTCACACACACAATATTAATAGTTTTGAAATTATACTCTGTTAAACTTGGGTACAATTTTTTTAGTTACGGAAGTTACAGTGTGCCTCATACAAGTGTCTAAATTTTTTTCTGACTTAATAAATCCATTTAATTTATTGGGAAGTATCAATAATTGATAGATATTAGATAACAAGATAATTATTCGTTGTTTGCAAAGACAACGGGCATAAACATTGAATAATCAAGAGTAAAACGAAAATATTTTTATAAACTAACAATATACAACACCATGAAACAACAATTGTAATTAATCAGATGTTTCCAATCAAAATAAAGCTTTTTACTATGTCTATAGAAACGTGTTAAGAAAAAAAAACTTTATAAGAGAACCATTAATTAGAATTTTACATCATAACACTTTTTATGAGCACATAATTTGTTACGGAAGTTATGCAGTTATAGAATCTTTAAAAATGTTTTAAATTGTAAAACTTAAATTTTATTTGAGTTAAAAGTTTTCGAATTTGGGTTTTTAAACTTTTGGAATAATTTGTACATCTAAAAATTAATTCTTAAAAAAAATATATGCTAAAACCACGAAAAAATAAATAAAAACTCTCATTTTTAGTCTAGATCCATCATCAAATTCAAATTGCAGTGGACAGCGGTGTTCTGCAATAAATAAAATAACAGAATGTATCAAATTACTCTGATATTTTATTATTTTTTTGCGCTTAGACGCATGAATAAAGTTCTTTTGTGTTATTATGATATTTCTTATCTCTGTAACATTGTGACTTTTGACATCCGTAACGACGACAGGAGAGACAAATTATGATTAAAATGGAATATTGTGTTAAGACTAAGATAGTTTTAGCATATACTACGTATTTAAATAATATAAATTATTAAAATTTATTGTCTTGATTGGTAGGGATTATTTAATTGAAGTGATATTCGTCTGACATCCATAACGTTAATTATTTTCTGGATAGATCCTCAAATGCAGTAAAACCTAAACTTTATAGGGGCTTTTCTCACAACTTCAAAATTATGCGAAAACATATATATAAAATACATTTTTCAGTGTCATTATAGAACAGAATGTATAACTGTGTTTTTCGTCTGACCTCCGTAATATTTTACCAGTCTAACGTAAATCAGTATAATTTTTTTCTTTTACTTGCAATATGACGTCATTATCATTCCAAATGATTTTTCTGATCTTAAACGACAAATTTGTCTAAAATCTTATAACAGAACACGTAATCATCACTTCGGCTTATATAATGCATAGCAATATAAAAAAAACTACTTGATTTTGTCTTTTGTCCTCATTTTTGGCACTAAAATCGCTTTTGTCATAGTTAGTTCTTGTCGTCTGCATATACCGATGACAAACAAAATAATACACTTTATTAAAAGTAAGATATTTTCAGTTCTTTTTCTTTAGGAAGATCTATTGTTATGGATGTCAGAACACTCATTATTTTTTGAAAAAATAAGATGAATCTGGATTTGTACAGAACAAATAAGTAGTTTTATTCTATATAGCGTACCGAATCCCAATGAATGATCTCCATTCATTCTTGCACTTTCGTATTTAACTAGACAAAGTCGATCTAGCGATCGCTGATACCCCCGCTTTTGTGAAAATTTCTAACGTTTTTCGTGGACTGCGACCTTGAAATTTAATGGATTTCCCCCAAAATCAAAAGGCTTTTTTACCAACCTGATATATAACAATATCCCAAAGTTTCATTCAAATCGGATGCAAACTTTTTGAGTTATTGTCCGGAAACAACTTTTATGTTAAAATTTCCAACGTTTTTCGTGGACTGTGACCTTGAAATTTGACGGATTTCCCCCAAAATCGATAGGCTTCTTACCAACCTGATATATGACAATATCCCAAAGTTTCATTCAAATCAGATGTAAACTTTTTGAGTTATTGTCCGGAAACAACTTTTTTGTTAAAATTTGTAACGTTTTTCGTGGACTGTGACCTTGAAATTTGACGGATTTCCCCCAAAATCGATAGGCTTCTTACCAACCTGATATATAACAATATCCCAAAGTTTCATTCAAATCAGATGCAAACTTTTTGAGTTATTGTCCGGAAACAACTTTTTTGTTAAAATTTCTAACGTTTTTCGTGGACTGTGACCTTGAAATTTGACGGATTTCCCCCAAAATCGATAGGCTTCTTACCAACCTGATATATAACAAAATCCCAAAGTTTCATTCAAATCGGATGTAAACTTTTTGAATTATCATCCGGAAACCAAATGTGGACGGACGAACGGACGGACGGAAGGACATGAGGACCACTATATACCCCCGACTCTGTCGAGCGGGGGTATAAAAAAATGCGTTATGTAGGTCAGAGCCTTAAATGTGACATTCAAAATATATTAATGTTTTGATTGTAGTTTTGAAATCGACTTATATCATTAATAATTTAAGAAAGGTTCTTATTCTTTGTCTAATTTCAACTTATAAACAAGAGTATTACCTTCTAATTTTCGCTAATAAAGGCTTTTTATGCTGGTCTAGATTATTGTTACGGATGTTGTATACAGTTTGGCGACAACAATTTAAAATCGAACACAAAGATAGATTCTTGTTGATATTTTCTATGCTAATGCGGTTTGAATCTATATTGTTATCTGTAACTTTTCTAGTAAAAAACTTCCACATTTCATATTTAAAATCTGCGTATTCAGCCACCGTTTTTCTGTTATTACCGATGCGACACAGAAAAATTGCATTTTCCGGTACATTCCCGGCCCCAGTAAGACAAAATGTCTATCAAAAAATGATAGGTTCTAAATTTGTTTTTCTTCTCTTGACCACAGTCTAAAGAATGAAAGGATAAAAACATTTTATTGTAATATTATAATAGCACAACCAGCAAGCGACATGTAGTCGAATTTGAACGAAAAAAGAAGGCCCATTTTTCTGGAATGACTGAAATAATATATTAATAACACGAATTATATCGACAATATAGGTCAGTGGTTTCCTCAGTGTACTCCAGCTTTCCCTCCAAATAAAACTTTGACGCCAAGATATAACTGAAAAATTGCTGAAATTGCGTTTAACCTCATTCAAACAAATTAAACCAATTGCTATTAGAATTGTTCAATACTGTCATATGTTTGCCTACCACCAGGAAATTTATAATCTCATATTTGAGATGATCTAATCGTTCCTGTACTAGTGTAGGATGACGGAGGTGTGAAGTGGGAGTGCGAGACAACAGCTTGCAGTCAGTCAAACCTAGAGACAGGCGTGGTTAGTTTTACTAGTATTCAAAGGATAAGCAAAACACCATTGACTCGAGTCTGAAAATCTAGGAATACAAAGTAACAAAGATTTCTGCATTTTTAATTATAGTCAAATTGTCCAGTAGAATTTGGTAGTCACTTCTGCTGCATCTTATAAACTTCCGTCGATTTAATAACCGGTCTTCGAACGTTTGAGCAGGTTCCATAATGAACATTTGTATTCCTTTTATTTTCAGGTAATTATATGTACAATAGTACTTTAGTCTTCCGACCGGTATATTTCCAATTACATGTACAATGATACGCCATTCGACTTTGTCGGAGCATATGAATCCACAGAAATTAAGTAAGTCTCCGTACTTGTATCTACTGTATCTTTTGGAATTTGTGTTTTTCATCAGAATTCCACTTGGTACAAACTGTGCCCCACTCCTTGCCGATTTGTTCCTGTATTCATATGAAACTGAATTTCTTCGACATCTTATTAAAGACTCAAAATACCAGAAGCTACGTCCTTGAATTTTACATGTAGATATATTGATGATGCCCTTTCAATTAACAACCCTCAATTTGATGACGTCCTGAATATAGCTGAATATTGCTTGCTAGACGTTAAACATCAATCAATTACTTTGATGAGTGGCTTCCGTTAAAAGATCCTACAAAAAAAGAAATTTTAAAAACCAAAGAAACAGCTTTATCTACATCATATATAGTCTTGCACCACGAATATGACACCAACGGTCATCTTAACACAAGAATTTGCGACAAACGAGATTATTTTAAAAATATTCCAGCTTCTCCTGCATAGGGTCTATATTTCTTAACTGATCTGGTATGCAAGAGCTTGCAGCTAGTATACTGATTGTTGTAAACGTCATACATTTTTTCGGTATAAACTTATAAACCATGGTTACAAGAAAAAACGACTCGTCCGTGCCATATATAAGTTTTAATTTAGATGAAATTTCTTGTCGAAAAAATGTTATATCTCGTTTAGAAAATATGGCTGCAGATAGTTTCCCTAAGTTGTGAATTAAGTGTACAGTGAGTGTGCTACGATGATTATTGGATATACCTATTACTGATACCCATCTGTTTTAATTAACAAACCAACTACATGTAATATTACAGTAATGGAAGAGGGGGGTTTTGCATGCCACTTCTTTTGAAATGTCTGTACCATGTCAGGACCATTGCTGCAGTTATTATATTTTTGGTTATTGGTATTGGAGTTTGTAGGTTTCTTTGACTTATATTGTGGACATTTTACTTAGTGTTCGATATTTTGTTATTACCTCATCTACTGACCAATTTTTCATCTACATTAAGTTCAGTAGTCTGCATCTAGAACCAATATTAATGTTCTTAGCTTATTTTTATGTAGATTTAACCATCTCAAGAATTCCATTCTAAGTTACTTTTATTGAAAACAATTCCACCTTTTCATACAATTTGACTCAGTCGTGATGTGTAGATCACTCTCTAGTTTTATAAGACTGAATTAGGTTCCCGGGAGCTATCAACATTGCAAAATGGTTTTGCTGTTCTGATTCAGACAAATGAAATAGAAACGGACAAGCAAAAAATGCATTTGTTATGTTGTTTGAATGGTAATTGACCACAATTTAAGCTTTAAAACAGCGAATTATCTGTATGTTTAGCATGATCCGGCTGCTTTGTACATGATCAACTGACTACAACAGGACACATCAATACACTTTTTCTGTGTCTGACCCAATAACTGCCTTTTGACTACTTGATTTTGAGTGCTCTGAGGAGAAGTACCAATTTAAGTGCCACTTTTAATCTCTTTGGTGTAACCAGACTGTGCATAATGATGTTGATACACTAACATCATGAAGCTGATTTCTATTCGTTTATAAGAAGTGAAAACCTTCATCCTTAGCCAAGTAAGCAACAACTATTTTCAAAAAGTAGGATGCATCACAGACATGACTTGCATTACTTAGTAGACAACTTAAAATTATCAACACTAACAATGAGTTTATTCTAGTTTTAGGATAGATCTCTTTGCAAATACATATGACTATGCAAATTTAAATTCTTTAATGAAAATAGAGCAGTTATGTAGTATAACAATATGGACTGTTTGTTTACAACACTGCATCACATCATCATCTTCCTGAAAAAGACAATTTCTTGTAGAGACAAGAAAATGAAACGAAAAAAAAACAGTTTATGCCCCTATCGTTAGTTTGAGTAAACAATTTAAACCACTGAATTTTTTTCTTTTGTTACAGGGCCATAAAAATGGGGAACTATGTGCACTGTATAATTTGAATTCATCACAAATAACAAAGTTTATTATCCAGACATTTGCAGAAAATTTGAAGAAATTCAACTGGTAATATGCACATATGTGTTCAAATTCTCTGTCCAACTTTCCTTACGGAGCATCAACAAGTAAATACAAATTAATAATCTTAATATAAACTTTCTTTTTCTGCATACCACAGAAAATTAAAACTTAACTTGATTCCATAGTGTTTTTTATTTTCAGGAACATGTGAAATTTTTTGCTTAAATTTTTAGGCTTAAATAGTAATTTGATATCCATGTTCTAACTTACCAGAAGTTCTGTAGTTTGTACTTTACTATTATATTCATTTCAAGATCTTACTTCGGCAAAATATCTTTTTGTTAAGTTTTTAAGCAAAAATGTTCACAACATGTTCCTGTAAATAAAAAACACTTTAGAATCAAGTTAAGTTGTAATCTTGGAGGTATGCAGAAAAAGATACATGTAGTTGCCGAAATAAGATCTTGAAATGAATATAATAGTCAGGTAAAACCAAGAAATTATACTTACATTAAATTTAAACTTTCGTTTTTGTTGGTTTAATAAAGTTAACATTGGTCTATGCCTGGTCAATATTCCTCAAACCACCTGTCAACAATACCAATGTGTGTAATGTATCTTTAATGGTGACAGATATTTAAACATACAAGACCAGTTTCCTTGCTATTTTTCTTATAAAAATATCATGTAATAAAACTAAATAATCTGTTGTGCCTGTTATTGTAAGCCATGTCACTGCCATTGTTATGTTCCTAAAACAAAATGAAGGTCATTTTCCCCTGTGTTATAGATCTTCTGTTTTTATCCAATTCAGTTGCAGTATTTTAATTATGATCCTATGGACATATACTATCTGAATTATTAAATCTAAAAGGATAAAAAGTTGCAATAAAAAAATTATTAAGATTTTAAGTTGTATTTGATTCTAATGGGGATTTTTTTCATCTCTGCAAAAATACATACACGTTCATATTTTTATGCAAGTTTTTTGCAATTAAAGGCATATTTTTTATGTGCGGGAAAATTCATATTTTTTATATATTTTTTAAATGTTGTTCAACGTTGACCAGCATGTGATCAATAGTTGATTAAATACCTTAACCACTCGGCCACCTACATGTAGGTCACTAAAATATTTTAAATATAAATGGTTAAACTGGGTCAGATGTTTGTTTATATAATTACATGTATGCCTGTAAGATGGATAATTTATTTTTAAACCAAATGTTTACTGGATTTTTCGCATTGGATTCCTTAGATTACAGCATTCAACAGTTTGTCACAATAGAGCATACTGTTGAATGTAGTGATATATGTTAACATCCACTCAGTATTTTGTATGATCAATGTATTAGCAAAGAAAGCTAGATCATGGGCAAAGTCATGTAGTGCAAGTTAACCAGATGAATTGCTCAAAATATTTACCGTTAGTTTGTTTTTGCCCAAAGCACAGTTTTGATCCTTCTGATATACATGTGTTGTCTGTAGAGATACTGCTATTTCTCCGGCTACTTCAACATCTGTGTCAGTCTACAAGCATAGCAATTGCAAAAATTACTCTATATCTGTACAGAAAACATAGAATTACTATAGACGGTTAGCTTTACTATAGACAGTTCTTCACAAAACAATTTTTTTACAAGTAAATTTCTTCATTTAAGAATTTTAATTAAAATTAATAGTATAAATTAATTCAAACAATTCATTCTTAAAGAAAATTTCAGCTTTTAATGATGTTTAAAAGTTCAATCACTTGCAACAGCATCTCACATCATGAACTTTAGCACTTCTTCAAACTCCAACATTTTAAAAAAAAGCAAAGTGTCTGTTGCTGTCTTAATTCATCATATTTTAATAATTGATTACATCATTAATGAATGAATGATTCACACCGTCTGGTATATATTTTTCTGGATATGATGTCAATTTGTCCTAGAGACATGTGCATTGTACTGGCTGCAATGTTGATTCCTGGACAATATTTGATAAATTTTACCTTCTTGTCTTCATTCAAATTAAGATCATTTCTGAGATTTCTATCCCATTTCTTTCTTTAACTTCATGTTATACAATATTCTTTAATGTTGTCCTCAATACAGCCTGCAGATGTGCTAGATAAATCTAATGCTCGAATTAAACGTAAGGCATGTTATTATAACAATGTAATAATATCATTTTCTAATGTATTTCCATGGATTTCTTTGTGCTGCATTTGCCAAACCCATTATTTTATTCGTGCATCTTTAATTTAAACATCTTTAAGTTTTCCTTTCGAGTATTTTTCAAATTCAGCTTCACTTAGCTTCAGCCACAATCGCAAAACTTATTCTGTTATTCCATTGACAGGAAAGACTATGACAAAGTTCAACATTTCTAGATAAAACAGCAATAAGGACTTAACCTACTTCTAATTAATTGGAATTAAACTTTTGTCATAGACTTCCTATCAAGGATATTGTGCAACTTTAATCGGTTATTCTGATGCTACCCTTTGAGCAATTCGTGTAAAGGCTTTATGTAATAAGCATCATTTATTATGCTGGAGTTGACAAACTCTTTCTGTATGAATAACCATAATTCAATGAAGGTTCATAATAGAAAATAGAGTTTTTCAAGAACAAGTCAGGTTTTGAAAAGTATCTTCTTCGTAATGCTGCAGATGCCACCATGTCAGAACAAGAGTTTTCTAAACAAGTCTCATTATCTTTTGGTTTTCATAATTGAAAGACAACTGAAGTATTCCTGTCAAATTTTCTAGCTTTGCGTAAAGGATGTTATTAAAACTAAATAGAGTTTTGTGTTTATGAGCAGAATTCTTTAGCTTTGAATCAACACTTTTTGCAATCTACATTCAATATGGATGGAAAACCAGAAACTAATGCAAGAAATAGATCCAAAGCAAGTAAGTTTATTAATCTTTGACAAATTCAATGTTTGTTGGCTGATCAACTTGTATTTTGAAATTACCAATTTACTGGCTTTTTCCGTATTTTATCTTCATTCTCAATTTTTTTTCCAGTTGTTCAGGACTCCTGTTTTATGACAACCACTGCTGAGGTATATGTACCCTTGCATGATTTACTATTGCATCCAATCTAACACAGAAATCTCTTGCAGGACAATATTTGTCTCATCTGCAACTTGGGATTTGAAGTGTGAGCTTTTTCATTTACTTTTCCAATACTCATTCATCTGCAAAATTATTCCATGTCCAGTTCCAAGTCATTGTGTCAAATGTTGCTGTTTTCTCTTAGAATTGTCATATGCTGACTATCAATAGTAGTTTTATACAGATAGTCAAGACTTTGGCATAGTTCTGTTAAATACATTATTGTTGTATTTGCAAGTTCAGGGGAGGGATATTAAAACATTGGCATTTTATTGGTTCTTGCATCAGAGAAAACAATGTGCACAAGAGTTCACAACTCTTGGTGAAACTATGTTTAGCTCAAATCTTATTATCCTTGCATGTGTACATTTTATTCAAAAATGAAGACACCAATGCTTTGTTCAGCAACACTTTTCGAATTCAAATCAATGGTCATTCCGATTAGTAGGACTAGAATAACGTTTTGTTTTAAAACAAATTACAACCCTTTTCAATCGATTGCTGCCAGATGCACTTCAATAGCAACACAGAAACACCAATTCTAATATTAACACCTTTGTTTATCTGGATAACAAATTATATGATCCATTTTTCCAATAACAAAAAAAAGCTACAAAAACATGGTCTTGAATTTGATGCTGTATATGAGACATGTTGTGCCATCTTGTCCAAGAATTTCTTCCCATCTTCTTTTACATTTGATGTGATGCCAATAACTAACAAAACTTTACCCAGAATTGGGTCAGTTTTTTCCTATGTAATGACTTAACTAAATACTTGTGCACTAACTAACCATTCTCTTATTGAACGATCAATGCATCATTCGAAATCGTCTAATTATCAAGGCATCATTTCCAAATGAGTGCTTCCCTACCACTTACATGTATGGCTGTGGTCGGATTGTGATCCAATCATTCCTCCAATGAATCTGTAACAATTTATGAACTGCTGTTTTAAAATACATGATTTTTCTCATCTCTCTTCTTTTGCAGCAGTAGACTTTACAACAATATGACTGTCTATCAATCCACTTCTTAACTAGTTCCATTTGACTTGTTGGTGAATTTTAAATATTGTTTGGGCTTGTGAGCCACCGACAAGTTTTGATGAGATAAACAAGCATCTGGCATAGTAAATTCTATTAACCTTGTATCTTTGATGACATTTTATTTATTACAGGTCAAAAATTTATAGTATTATGCAATTTACTTTTTTTTATAAAATATTAAAATAAATTTTCATGATAACTTTGTTTCATGATATTTGAAACCCATGAGATTTAATTTTCAGCAACTTTTAATCAGTTTTGTATCGTTACAGTACAGTTACATTCACTCTATTTTATTAAATATAACCAAAAAATGAAACTGGATAAATTCTATGATTCTAATCTTTTAGCAGTATACACCAGCAGTCGATTTCACAAAAATTTGTAAGTGTAAAATCCATAGTAAGTGTTGGAAGATCAAAGGGAAATCCATTGTGAGGTCAGCACTTACGATGTATTATACACTTACAACTTTTTGTGAAAAGCATTGCTGGTACAGAAGTCAATAATTATGTTTTTGATGATTTTGTACAATATTTTTAGTTTAAAACAGAAGCTGCAGTATTTTTTCCTACAATATTTAGCTAGTCTATCAATAATTGTATCGAGTCTTAATTTTTAGTTCATTATAGATATTAACATTTTCTGCAAATATTATTTTATCAGCAAGTATTTCAAGATGTTTTATCAGATTTGTTTAGTTCATGTTTAGATCATGTGTTTAGTTTTACATATATATGTAGGTAGTTATGCAACTTAATGAAGGGTATATTGTAGTGTTTTATATATGCCCCTTCTAACCCATTGTTAAAAAGAATAGAATACATGTAATCAGGCATTAGATATTTTTAGTTCAAATGTATTTTAAACTCGTGTTAAGTTTTTATTATACTATGCCCAGGGTTCACCACAGAAAAAAATTCAAGGGTGGAGGAACCGTACTTGTCATATATGTCGCTAGAAATAAATATATAAATATTTACCATATGTTTTTAATCATTTTTTTTTATCCAGTATCCTTAGATGGTAAATGTTAACATAAATGTTTAAATGTTTCCTTACAGTGTAATTTGGGATTGGATATTATGGGTTATTATCTTTTACATGATGAAAATCCTCTATCCTTGACACTTTTAATGTTTTCTAAAGAGGTATTTGATTTCTATGTCCGTAATAATTGTTGTTTTAAACGAAAATTTCAGTATTTCCATAAAAAAATTGTGCATCCAGAGACATGCAATTATATGTCTCTGGTGCAACGGAGCTTCGATTTGCTGTTGTTTATTATTTTGTGACGTAATTAATCTCAGTTTCATAAAAATGTACATGTACATGGATTTTAAAGTGGCGCTTAAAAAATGAAGCATGGCGTGAAAAAATCAAGTGTGGCAGCCTCCACGCTAAAAGAGCCAGTGGTGAACCCTGACTATGCCACAGGACTTATATTTTAAGTATTGAGCTTTCATGTATAAAGTTTACTATCAATCATTTCTGCCTAGTTTTGAGAACTTTCATTTATAAGAGTATGTTTACAGATATGTAAATATTTGGGAATTCATTGATAATTTATGTATATGTTCAATACGTGCATTTGTTGCATTGAAAAACTGTTTTCTTGGCTGAATAAGTCCTGTTCAAGTAATTGCTAACAGTTCATCTAGATATATATGATGTCATAATTATGATGGTAGTTCAACTCCAATGCAATTTGCCGCAAATCTCACTATAACTTTTTCTGTTTCCACAACCATTATATATATTAATTACAGCTAATCTATAATGTATTAGTTGACTTCCATTATCTTCTATGTAATCCTATCAGACTTCGGTGTTGATTTCATTGTCGGGTTCTAGTTCTTTCATGTATGTTTGGAACATGAATATTTACTGGTACAACTTTCCAAACTGCATTTTATTTCAACTTTCTTATATTTTGACAAATATTTTTACCAGATTGCCCTTCTTATTGCTGATACTGTTAAACTATGCTTTCTGCTGCTGCCATGTTGTGTAACTAAGCATTCTACTGTTTATATTGTGAAATTCGTATTAATACCCATGTCTGTTTTTGTCAGTTTTTGCAACATGTCCTCATGTTCACAAAAAACTTGATAAACTGATGGGAAAGGCTATAAATAATTTTGATGACAAATACTTCTCCAATGTCTTTGATTGCAATATTAAATTCATCACCTGCACTCGATTTCATGGCTGACCCAGTGCTTATGAAAGTATTTTGAGTACAAAGTTATTTTTTAATTATATTTTTCCATTTACTTAAAAAAGCAAATTTAAAAGACAGTCTCTACATCCAATTGGTGAAACTTTAAGCACTTGTCAAAACATTTAGAAGTCAAGAGTTTCATTACCTCTAAGTTTTATTTATTTATACTCTATTTTTGACAAACATGATCCAATTTGCGATATGACCAACAATAGCAATTAAAATGATTGACGATTTAGTAGTACATAAAAAGGTAAAATATGAACGGTTCAATGAGACATTTACATGATGTTGGGTCCAATGAAGACTGTCTCCTTTTCTCAACGCCTAAATGGTGGTCCACCACCACGAGGTGGTCCGCCTGGTCTTGCTCTTTTGAGAGGTGGTCCTCTGCCTTCTGATGAAGCAGGTCTTCTGCTTCCAGTGCTGAAGCTTTCACGATCCCTTCCTCTTTCCTCTCTAGGTGGAGGTCCTCTAGGTGAAGGAGGTCCTCTTTGGGGAGGTCCCCTTGTCGGCCTTGAAATATTTGATGACTCTCTTGCTGAACCTAAAATTTGTAGATTTTAAAATGATCATTTATAATTCAAGCATAGCTAAATTGAATTTAGGCAGATGTTTAATGCATAATAGCATTCCTGATGGCAGTGCTTGATCTAATTCATTATTAAAACGGTATAAATTTTATCACAATCCTTCTATAAGATTCTTACTCCAGTCTACTCAGCGGCAACAATTCATCAGGATCACCTGAAATATTAAGCTTTCTCTGCATAAATAATTCTTCACAATCACCAGTAATATTACTGTTGCACAAGAGAACTCATCATTAAAAATCCATGTGAAGTTCCATATAAAAATTGTTGTCTCTACTTCTGCTGTATTGCTTTTCTTGAATACAGAGTCTATCAAAGTTGTATTGATGAAATAATTATTCTGGTAAAAGTCAAGTGAAGTGCTTTATTTTGATTCAATCAAACACTCCATAAATTGGGAGTTGATCAAATCAAAAATCCCAGTTGTCTCTAGCATATCTAATGTTTCTCTAGTTAAAAAACTAGACGCTACGATGAAACTTAATAAAAATTTTCCTTAACTTTACATAATTTAAAATTATCCAATTAACTGATCATTTACCTGTTTAGAAATAAAATAATTTTCATATCCAATTCTTACTATTTACAACTTCTTACAAATAGACATTTTTATGCTTTGTTTATAGTTAATTCAAAAAGTTCTTTCAACACTCAAATATCAAACTAAAATTTAACATTAATCGACATAAGGTTGACCAGATAAAATGCTACATTTATTATTTGAAACATGCTCCATGTGATGATGCAATATCCTCAATAAAAACACTTCTTTGCCAAGATTATGTGCTGTATGAAGTCCTATTTCTCCAATTTTGAGGTCAGTTTCGCTAAACAGATTTGTGTCTATAAATCCTTTTCTGCAACAAACCAACTCATATAATCCTCGTCCAAAAACACGATGAAAATATTTCACTGTACAGCTTCCATTATATACTGTAACTACTATTGAATAATCCTTTTTACTATCCATTACTGATTTGAGCAGAAAAAAATTCCTGTTTCATACGTATCAACATTCCATGTAATGTAATTCAAGATAATGTATATTCTTGTCCATGTAGTTGATTTCCTTTATTTAGTTTCCATGGTTGACCAATAGTGTCCATGATGACCTTTTTATTATGAAATGTAGGTATCCTCAATAAAAATTGCAAAATATTCCTATCTATCGAAGATGTCTACTATTATAGGTAACATTCACTGTGGATTGAAACACAAGAAGTATATAAAGTGTACTTACCCGATATGAAGAAAAACAAAAAGAACATTCAATACAAACAATTAAATTCAGTACATTGTGTCGTAATTAATTTAGGATTAATAAATAAACATTTTTTTAATATTCTACTTATGAGTATGTTTATCCAGTTTGGTGTAAACCATACAATTAGGAAAATATAAAATTCTATTGAACTGTAAATCTATTTTACTGTTAAACCAAAACTTAATTTATTTAAATTTTATAATAAAAGAAATTAAACATGTTTATATTTTTCTGTACTAAACATAAAATACTATTCTCTGGTTCTTTTTTTTAATATTTTTAATTCCTACAGAAAAAGTATGTATAAAAGCAGTATTTGAAGATTTTCCACTGACAAATTTTGAACTAAAAGTTCAAACAATTATAGGTAGTTTTCTTTTTTTTAAACAACTGGACAAACATATTTGAGTAGCTGATTTGCTTTTGTTTTATACAATACAGAGAGAATATTTGAATGCTATTAAATCATTATTTTCGTTGAAATTAATCTAAGTCTGACCAATTAATTATTTTATGTATTCTTTACTTTCCCTGTCATATTACCAATATATTTTTTCCAAATGATACTTTTTATTTATTTTTCAGAGTGAAATGGGAACAAATGATAAAACTTAATAGAAAGTCTACTTTTGTAAAATGCAATCAGTCTATCAGAAGGTATTTGAATTTTTTCAGGGCTTCCTTCTGGTAATAATATTTTATTATGACAGTGCAATACTAAAATGTCTATTTTTATTTTTGCTGTTGTTTTAAAATCAAAATTCATTTATCTGAAAATGTCAAAATAAAAAATAGAATTCTGGTTGTAAATTAACATTGTTCCTATTCCCGACACATAAACAGATCATCTTCAGGACATTTCTCTCTGAATTGTATGTGATTTCCTATCTACAAAATAGTGCCACACTACACTGAGAGACTACAGATCAATCATTTACACTTACCGGGACCACTAAATCTACCAGGAGGTGGACCACTTCTACTTGGTGGAGGGCCACTCGATCGTCCACTGTCTGTAAACACAAGAAAATAACATATGGACTATACATGACAAAGCACCATAAGGAATAAATTGATTCAAATTTCCATTTAAAGTATCATGTAAACAACAAAACCTACATTCCTGTGAATTATTCAAGATACACTTTGTGAGGCAATATTGGGGAATATGTAGAAGAGTTCAAGAAGAAACTATAAAGTTTAACTAATATGTCTCATTACTGTGTTTATGTCTCATTTCTGTGTTAGGGTGGTTTGCATTTACCAAGATTACACTGCATTTTAATAATTTAAATTAACATTAAATTTTTATCTGAAGATGAACAAATTATATGTTTTACCTGGTCCATTAAATCTACTAGGAGGTGGTCCACTTGATCTACCACTGTCTGCAAACAATTAAACAAATAAATTATAGTTAAAAGTATTGTTCTTTAACTTAGAACTATTAATCTGTACTGAACTTACCTAATTTATAAAAAAGGTTATTGCCAAGACACGGAAGTCATGCAACGGCCATTTTTTCTTTTTATGTTGTATATTTAGTTCAAGGCCTGTATTTCAATAAAAATTTGTGAAGAATAACACAAAGTAAACTTAATCTGTAACTCGCCACTTTAGATTAACATAAAAATCAGCTATTAAGTGTTTACACAAAAAATCCAGAAAAACTATTATTTTGATAAATTTCCTAAGTCAAAGACCTTTAATTTCTGTACAAATTGACACACTGAATTAAAGGTAAACATAATCTCTAATACTGTAAATTATTAAAAATTACCAAAAATCAGTGAAATGTCTACAAAGTCTGGAAAACATATGGGTTGGAAAGATCAACAAATGTGAAACAATATCCACAAATTTTTTGCAATGAAATTCAAATGAGTTATATTAAATAGTGAATAGTAAAAAAAATTGAAGAATGTGTCCATGGGACACGGATGCCCCCACTAAAGTAAGTCCCAAACAGGAAGTAGTTGTCCAACAGGTCTGAAAGTCGCTTAGGACGTACAACTTGTGATACTTAACCAC
Organism: Limnoperna fortunei; assembly: GCA_944474755.1. NCBI lineage: Eukaryota > Metazoa > Mollusca > Bivalvia > Mytilida > Modiolidae > Limnoperna > Limnoperna fortunei. The sequence goes on along the minus strand of OX104113.1, from coordinate 98,470,789 downwards.
CCTGCCAAATTTCAAATTGTTCTTGTGTACGGTTTCTGAGAAAAGCTTGACGGAAATTTTCATACTCATGTTAACACATTTTCATATCGGCCCAGTGGCAAACAGGAAGTAGTTGTTTGACAGGTCTGAAAGTTGCTTAGGACGTACAACTTGTGATACTGAACTACCCTGCCAAATTTCAAATTGTTCTGATGTACGGTTTCTGAGTAAAGCTTGACCGAAATTTTCATACTCATGTGAAAGACATTTTCATATCGGCCCAGTTGCAAACAGGAAGTAGTTGTCCGACAGGTCTGAAAGTCGCTTAGGACGTACAACTTGTGATACTGAACCACCCTGCCAAATTTCAAATTGTTCTTGTGTGCGGTTTCTGAGAAAAGCTTGACGAAAATTTTCATACTCATGTTAACACATTTTCATATCGGCCCAGTGGCAAACAGGAAGTAGTTGTCCGACAGGTCTGAAAGTTGCTTAGGACGTACAACTTGTGATACTGAACTACCCTGCCAAATTTCAAATTGTTCTGATGTACGGTTTCTGAGTAAAGCTTGACGGAAATTTTCATACTCATGTGAAAGACATTTTCATATCGGCCCAGTCGCAAACAGGAAGTAGTTGTCCGACAGGTCTGAAAGTCGCTTAGGACGTACAACGTGTGATACTGAACCACCTTGTCAAATTTCAAATTGTTCTGATGTACGGTTTCTGAGAAAAGCTTGACAGAAGTTTTCATACTCATGTTGGAACATTTTCATATCGGCCCAGTCGAAAACAGGAAGTAGTTGTCCGACAGGTCTGAAAGTCGCTTAGGACATACAACTTGTGATACTGAACCATCCTGCCAAATTTCAAATTGTTCTCATGTACGGTTACTGAGAAAAGCTTGATGGAAATTTTCATACTTGTGTTAACACATTTTCATATCGGCCCAGTCCCAAACAGGAAGTAGTTGTCTGAGAGGTCTGAAAGTCGCTTAGGACATACAACTTGTGATACTGAACAACCTTGCCAAATTTCAAATTGTTCTCATGTACGGTTTCTGAAAAAAGCTTGACGGAAATTTGTACATACAGACGGACGTATTTACGTACAAATGAAGTACCAAACAGGAAGTAGTTGTCAGACAGGTCTGAAAGTCGCTTAGGACGTACAACTTGTGATACTTAACCACCCTGCCAAATTTCAAATTGTTCTTGTGTACGGTTTCTGAGAAAAGCTTGACGGAAATTTTCATACTCATGTTAACACATTTTCATATCGGCCCAGTGGCAAACAGGAAGTAGTTGTCCGACAGGTCTGAAAGTTGCTTAGGACGAACAACTTGTGATACTGAACTACCCTGCCAAATTTCAAATTGTTCTGATGTACGGTTTCTGAGTAAAGCTTGACGGAAATTTTCATACTCATGTGAAAGACATTTTCATATCGGCCCAGTTGCAAACAGGAAGTAGTTGTCCGACAGGTCTGAAAGTCGCTTAGGACGTACAACTTGTGATACTGAACAACCCTGCCAAATTTCAAATTGTTCTTGTGTACGGTTTCTGAGAAAAGCTTGACGGAAATTTTCATACTCATGTTAACACATTTTCATATCGGCCCAGTGGCAAACAGGAAGTAGTTGTTTGACAGGTCTGAAAGTTGCTTAGGACGTACAACTTGTGATACTGAACTACCCTGCCAAATTTCAAATTGTTCTGATGTACGGTTTCTGAGTAAAGCTTGACCGAAATTTTCATACTCATGTGAAAGACATTTTCATATCGGCCCAGTTGCAAACAGGAAGTAGTTGTCCGACAGGTCTGAAAGTCGCTTAGGACGTACAACTTGTGATACTGAACCACCCTGCCAAATTTCAAATTGTTCTTGTGTACGGTTTCTGAGAAAAGCTTGACGGAAATTTTCATACTCATGTTAACACATTTTCATATCGGCCCAGTGGCAAACAGGAAGTAGTTGTCCGACAGGTCTGAAAGTTGCTTAGGACGTACAACTTGTGATACTGAACTACCCTGCCAAATTTCAAATTGTTCTGATGTACGGTTTCTGAGTAAAGCTTGACGGAAATTTTCATACTCATGTGAAAGACATTTTCATATCGGCCCAGTCGCAAACAGGAAGTAGTTGTCCGACAGGTCTGAAAGTCGCTTAGGACGTACAACGTGTGATACTGAACCACCTTGTCAAATTTCAAATTGTTCTGATGTACGGTTTCTGAGAAAAGCTTGACAGAAGTTTTCATACTCATGTTGGAACATTTTCATATCGGCCCAGTCGAAAACAGGAAGTAGTTGTCCGACAGGTCTGAAAGTCGCTTAGGACATACAACTTGTGATACTGAACCATCCTGCCAAATTTCAAATTGTTCTCATGTACGGTTACTGAGAAAAGCTTGATGGAAATTTTCATACTTGTGTTAACACATTTTCATATCGGCCCAGTCCCAAACAGGAAGTAGTTGTCTGAGAGGTCTGAAAGTCGCTTAGGACATACAACTTGTGATACTGAACAACCTTGCCAAATTTCAAATTGTTCTCATGTACGGTTTCTGAAAAAAGCTTGACGGAAATTTGTACATACAGACGGACGTATTTACGTACAAATGAAGTACCAAACAGGAAGTAGTTGTCAGACAGGTCTGAAAGTCGCTTAGGACGTACAACTTGTGATACTTAACCACCCTGCCAAATTTCAAATTGTTCTTGTGTACGGTTTCTGAGAAAAGCTTGACGGAAATTTTCATACTCATGTTAACACATTTTCATATCGGCCCAGTGGCAAACAGGAAGTAGTTGTCCGACAGGTCTGAAAGTTGCTTAGGACGTACAACTTGTGATACTGAACTACCCTGCCAAATTTCAAATTGTTCTGATGTACGGTTTCTGAGTAAAGCTTGACGGAAATTTTCATACTCATGTGAAAGACATTTTCATATCGGCCCAGTTGCAAACAGGAAGTAGTTGTCCGACAGGTCTGAAAGTCGCTTAGGACGTACAACTTGTGATACTGAACAACCCTGCCAAATTTCAAATTGTTCTTGTGTACGGTTTCTGAGAAAAGCTTGACGGAAATTTTCATACTCATGTTAACACATTTTCATATCGGCCCAGTGGCAAACAGGAAGTAGTTGTTTGACAGGTCTGAAAGTTGCTTAGGACGTACAACTTGTGATACTGAACTTCCCTGCCAAATTTCAAATTGTTCTGATGTACGGTTTCTGAGTAAAGCTTGACGGAAATTTTCATACTCATGTGAAAGACATTTTCATATCGGCCCAGTCGCAAACAGGAAGTAGTTGTCCGACAGGTCTGAAAGTCGCTTAGGACGTACAACGTGTGATACTGAACCACCTTGTCAAATTTCAAATTGTTCTGATGTACAGTTTCTGAGAAAAGCTTGACAGAAGTTTTCATACTCATGTTGGAACATTTTCATATCGGCCCAGTCGAAAACAGGAAGTAGTTGTCCGACAGGTCTGAAAGTCACTTAGGACATACAACTTGTGATACTGAACCATCCTGCCAAATTTCAAATTGTTCTCATGTACGGTTACTGAGAAAAGCTTGATGGAAATTTTCATACTTGTGTTAACACATTTTCATATCGGCCCAGTCCCAAACAGGAAGTAGTTGTCTGAGAGGTCTGAAAGTCGCTTAGGACATACAACTTGTGATACTGAACAACCTTGCCAAATTTCAAATTGTTTTCATGTACGGTTTCTGAAAAAAGCTTGACGGAAATTTGTACATACAGACGGACGTATTTACGTACAAATGAAGTCCCAAACAGGAAGTAGTTGTCAGACAGGTCTGAAATTCGCTTAGGACATAAAACTTGTGATACTGAACCACTCTGCCAAATTTAAAATTGTTCTCATGTACGGTTTCTGAGAAAAGCTTGACGGAAATTTGTTCAGACGTACGGACGGACGGACATGAGTAAAACTTAATGCCCCCCCCCACACATGTCGTCGCGGGGGCATAAAAATTATAAAAATTTCATTTGAATCTTTTTATGAGTAAGCAATCACCTCTGTATGAATCATATTCCCTCGCTGGGGGTCCTCTGTCTCGAGATTGTGCACCTCTGTCATCATAGCTTCTACCAGGGGGCCCTCTACTGCTGCCAAAATCTCTACAGAAAAAGTATTATAATGTTAATAAAATATGAAAATCTGCTAGAAGCAGGCATTTGGCCAAATAAACCAGAGGCTATGCAGAGCCTTAAAATCATATGAACATAATAGCAAATTTTTTTTGTAGTCCTAGAGCTTATGAATTGTCTTCTGCATGATTTAATTTATATGTGTTTGGTGGTTCTGCCAAGATGTTGTGTGTAATCTATGCTCCTACCCTACTTTATTTGCCATCTTAGAACTGGATTGGAACCAGAACTAAGAATCAATGGAAGACCATCTGAGTTACATAGGTACATCCTGCCAAGCATTTTGTCACAGTGCATTTGGGTAATTTCAGACATCAGACAATCAGCTTCTGTACATTTTCACCAAAGACTTATATGTTACCTTATTTTCAATAATGGGGAGGTGGGTACCCTGGATTTAGGAAACATATTAAATTGCTTTCATCTATGCTGAATATTCAATCTGCACAAAAAACATGAACTCTGTTAAGTACCACATAGCCAAGTTTAGTTCAAATGGCCAATTTAAAAATGAGATGAGAAAAGTTTACAGTTGACAACGACAATGACTACAACATATGACAAGCTAAGAAGCAGTGAAAATAGCACACATAATCCTCTGGGTAAGGAGAGTTAAAAATATGCACAGAGCTTTGTATAAAAACACTGTTTGGCTCTTGTTATTTGTAAAATTAATATCCTCCATGTTGCATAGGCATTAAAAAGTACTCTTTTAAGGGACGTTTGCATTAAGAACATTTATGCAAATGTGTAACTTTTCAATTTCCCTTAACTTGTTACTTTGGCACTAATAAGAATATTTCATGTAATTGTGACATTTTGATTGTTTATTTGTGACAAATTAGCACCCGAGCCAATCAATACTTAATTACAGTTAAACTGTAATGGTAATTAATAATAAAAATTAAAGAGTGTTTCTGGACAATGTACCGTATTTAAGTTGTCATGTACAATACACTATATGAAATTTAATATTAGCTTTTACTTCTAAATTGTAAAACACTTTGCATTGTTTTTATATTGAGTTTTAAAATATTACTTAGCAGGATAATTAAAACATGGGACTTTGATGATGATTGCTTGAGATATAAATACTACCTTTACTCAAGATTTCATGGCAACCAAATTTATTGTTATTGGTAAATGCACAAGGTTT